>SJYW01047316.1:269174-282447 GCA_006410735.1 Raphicerus campestris
TTTTTTTTTTTTTTTTTGACCGTGCTGCATGGCTTGTGGGGTCTTAGTTTCCCAGCCAGGGACTGAACCCAGGCCACAGCAGTGAAAGCACTAAATCCCATAGGAAACTTTAAATTTCTGAGATGTTGTGTTCTGATTTATGGAAACTGCTGGTTCTCTGCTCAAATTGGATCCCTTTTAATTACAAATCTTGATACTCAGTGGTATGAAAATTAGTATTCCAATATGACATGAGGATATCCAAATAAAACCAACAACCACCAAATATTAGGCTGTAGAATTTAAAGCGAAGTGGGAGAATAGGGGCTGCTTTTTCCATAATCTGATAATATATTGGGGGTAAGGTAGAAGTCTAGAATAAGATGTGTTAAAATGGGTTTGATTTGTCCAAATCACAGGTTTTGAAAGAACTTCTGTTTAGCATAGGGGATCTTTGTTGCTTTTGAAGAATTTCTTGAAATAAAAATATTATAAAAATACATGCTTGTTGTAAAAATAACTCAAGCAATCCATATAGAAGTAAATATGACAACACCCTAGAGGAAGTCCCTCGCTATCTAGTGGTTAGGACTCTGTGCTTTCACTGCTGAAGGCCCAGGTTCCATCCCTGGATGGGGAACCCAGGTTCCATCCCTGGTTGGGGAACTAAAATCCCATAAGCTGCAAGGCATGGCACCCAAAAGAGAAAAGCCCATCACAATAAACAGTGTGGCATATACCCTTCTAGGCTTTTCAGAATACACACACAATCATATATGCATGTACCTTTTCTATATGTAACATGTCCCACTCCCGCCATCTAATTTCCCCTAAAAATAACACGCTATAGCAATGAACAGGTGGCGCTAGTGGTAAAAAATGCCTGCCTGCCAATGCAGGAAACCTAAGAGATGGGGTTTCAGCCCTGGGTTGGGACGATCCCCGGGAGGAGGGCATGGCAACCTACTCCAGTGTTCTTGCCTGGAGAAGCCCATGGACAGAGGAGCTGGCAGGCCACAGTCCATAGAGTCTCAAAAAGTTGGGCGGGACTGATGTGACAGCACACACGCATAGCAATGAACAATTACATTAATAAACATTTTATTTGTATAGCACATCTACACACATTGTATTTCACATGCATTATCTCCTGGATCTTCACTCCGATGTTTGGAAGTAGGCAGGCTGGGATTACTGGTGTCATTTTATAGACAATATCATTTGTCTAAAGTCTCAAAGCCACTGTGCTGAAGAATTTACAGGTGGACTTTGTAAGAAGCGCCGCAGGAAGGAAAAAGCCACCTCTAAGGACCGTCGATGGAAACTTTTATTGGGCGGTCGCTCTCGGGCAGAACTCCCGGGGACAAGCGGGCAAGAGAACAAAGGGAGCCTGCAAAGTATGGCGGTTACGGAAGGGGGTTTTATAGTCAGGGCTGGCGTTCAAGCCAGGTCCTCCCATATGAGGAAGGAAGCGCGTGTNAAGAACTATGGACAGAGGTTCATAGCATTGTACAGGAGGTGGTGATCAAAACCATCCCCAAGAAAAAGAAATGCAAAAAGGCAAAATGGTTGTCTGAGGAGGCCTTACAAATAGCTGAGAAAAGAGAAGCAAAAGGCAAAGGAGTAAAGGAAAGAGATAACCATCTGAATGCAGAGTTCCAAAGAACAGCAAGGAGATATAAGAAAGCCTTCCCAAGTGAACAATGCAAAGAAATAGAGGAAAACAATAGAATGGGGGAAGACTAGAGATCTCTTCAAGAAAGTTAGAGCTATCAAGGGAATATTTCACACAAAGATAGGCACAATAAAGGATGGAAACGGTATGGACCTCACAGAAGCATAAAATATTAAGAAGAGGTGGCAAGAATACACAGCAGAACTATACAAAACAATATCTTAATGACCCAGATGACCACAATGGTGTGATCACTCACCTAGAGCCAGACATCTGTAGTGAGAAATCAAATGGGCCTTAGGAAGCATTACTACAAACAAAGCTAGTGGAGGTAATGGAATCCCAGCTGAGTGGGTAATGGAATCCCACTTTAACATCATGATGATGTTAAAGTGCTGCACACAATATGCCTGCAATTTTGGAAAAGTCAGCAATGGCCACAGGACTGGAAAAGGTCACTTTTCATTCCAATTCCAAAGAAGGGCAATGCCAAAGAATATTCAAACTACCACACAATTGTACTCATTTCACATGCTAACAAAATAATTCTCAAAATTCTCCAAGCTAGGCTTCAACACTACATGAACTGAGAATCCCAGATGTTCACGCTGGATTTAGAAAAGTCAGAGAAACCAGATATCAAATTGCTAACATCCATTGGATCATAGAAAAAGCAAGAGAATTCCAGAAAAAAAACCCATCTATTTTTGCTTTACTGACTACACTAAAGCCTTTGACTATGCAGATCACAACAAACTGGAAATTTCTTAAAGAGATGGGTATACCAGACCACCTTACCTGCCTCCTGAGAAACCTCTATGCATGTCAAGAAGCAACATTTAGAACCGGACATGAAACAAGGGACTGGTTCCAAATTGAGAAAGGAGTACGTGAAGACTGTATATTGTCACTCTGCTTATTTAACTTATATGTACATCATGAGAAATGCCAGGCTGGATGAACCACAAGCCAGAATCAAGATTGCCGGGAGAAACATCAATAACCTCAGATATGCAGATGATACCAACCTTATGGCAGAAAGCAAAGGGAACTAAAAAGTCTCTTGATGAAGGTGAAGGAGGAGAATGAAAAAGCTGACTTAAAACTCAGTATTCAAAAAACTAAGATCAGGGCATCCAGTCTCATCACTTCATGACAAATAGAGGGGAAAACAATGTAAACAGTAACACACTTTATTTTCTTGGGCTCCAAAATCACTGTAGATGGTGATTGCAGCCATATAATTAAATGACTTGCTCCTTGGAAGGAAAGCTATGACCAACCTAGATGGCATATTAAAAAGCAGAGACATTGCTTTTCTGACAAAGGTCCATCTAGTCAATGCTATGGTTTTTTAAGTAGTCATGTATGGATGTGAGAGTTGGACCATAAACAAGGATGAGTGCTGAAGAATTGATGCTTTTTAACTGTGGTGTTGGAGAAGACCCTTGAGAGACTCTTGGACAGCAAGAAGATCAAACCAGTCAATCCTAAAGGAAATCAACCCTGAATATTCATTGGAAGGACTGATGCTGAAGCTGAAGCTCCAATCCTTCAGCCGCCTGATGCAAAGTACTGACTCACTGAAAAAGACCCTGATGCTGGGAAAGGTTGAAGGTAGGAGGAGAGGGGATGACACAAGACAGGATTGCTGGATGGCATCTCCAACTCAGAGGACATGAGTTTGAGCAAGCTCTGGAAGATGGTGAAGGACAAGGAAGCCTGGTGTGCTGCAGTCCATGGGGTTGCAAAGAGTCAGACACAACTGAACAATGAAATGATATCGTTAAATTATGAAGTTTGAGAGCTGAATTCATTTCATGTATTAAGGTCATATCTATGCCTTTTATTAAGATTTTAAAATTTCTTTCATGGATGTGTTGTGTATTCTTGGTCAATTAGTTCATTTTAACAAAATGCCTAGATTTCCTTTTGTGCAAAAAAATAGATTTATTTAAAAAAAAATTTTTTTTTTGGTTATTGAGACTAAAGGGAATCCATCTTTATTACAGTCATACACTTGTCAACTTTGTTAAAATTCCTTATTAGTTCTGATAGTTTGTTGATTCTGTGTTGTGTGTGTGTGTTTTAAGTAGATGATCATATCATCGACAAAAATGATATAGGTTTTCTTCTTTGACATGTTAAATCTATTATCTTTTTGTTGTTCTTTAAAGAGCTAGCTAGTATCTATAATACAATATGAGTGAATAATGGTGATAGCCTGCCTTATATTATGTACCTTTGAGCACTGTTTTTTATTTATTTATTTTTTGAGCACTGTTTTATAAACGAGGTATTACTAGAGTTCTAGTGAAGCTAATATGACCAGTATCCAATCTACAAGGCAGGCTCTCACCATTAATTTAACCATATGCTATGCTCTTTCAAGCCTCTCATCTTTGAACACACTGTTTTCTGTCTAGAACTTCTGTTCATTTCTCTTCATTTGACAAATATGGACCCTCCTTCAAGACTAAGCTGAAATGTTATTTATTTCAGGAAGCTTGCTCTAAATCCCTTGTTTGAACTAAATTCCCATACTACCATGTACCTCTGTCTTAACAGTTATTGAGGGATATGTCTTCTTTCTTTGACTGTAAGCTATCTGATGTCAGGGATGGTATATTAATAACCTTTGTACTCCTGTTAAGTCCAATACTTGGAACATAGTAGTTACTCATTGAATTTATTTTGAATATATTTGAATTGAACTGAACTGAATAAAAGAATCACAGTTGGTAGGAAACATGCATAAATTACCCAGAGTATCCTAGAATCATGATCAGGGGCCAGTGTTCATGTAGGGGAGGTTTAAAATGCAAATGGTAATACAACTAAATGCCTACCACTTAGGGAATGATTACATAAATAATGGCACATTCATACTATGAAACAGTCTGCAGTAGTTGTTTTTTTTTAAAGATGGATCTATATGTAGTGAGACAGAAATAAATATCTACAAAGTATAGTAAATTTTTTAAAAAGAACATTGAGATTGAAGCTAATGTATAAAATAAGTGTTACCTTTATTTACAAGTCTATGCATGTGCACATTTGTATGTGTATATGTATGCATGGGTGTATTTATTTATGTGACAGACTCTGATGTTTGCCTACCCACTGCCCCTTCTACCTTCTGCCTTGTAGTAATATGTCTAATTTCAGGACAAGAATTATAATTGGTTTATCTACAAATTTAATGTGATCTTTATCAAATTATCCATGACATTTTCACAAAACTAGAACAAGTAATCCTAACATTTATAGGGGAAGACATAAAAGACCTAGAATTGCCAAAGCAACCCTGAGGAAAAAGGACAAAAATTGAATCATAACCCTTCCAGACTTCAGACAACATTATCAATACTGTGCTGTGCTGTGCTTAGTTGCTCCAGTAACGTCCGGCTCTTTGCAACCCCATGGACTATAGCCTGCCAGGCTCCTCTGTCTATGGGGATTCTCCAGGCAAGAATACTGGAGTGGGTTACCATGCCCTCCTCCAGGGGATCTTCCCAACCCAGGGATCAAACCTCAGGTCTCCTGCACTGCAGGTAGATTCTTTACTGTCTGAACCACCAGGGAAGCCCAAGAATACTGGAGTGGGTAGTGTATCCCTTCCCCAGGGAAACTTCCCCACTCAGGAATCAACCTAGGGTCTCCTGCATTGCAGGTGGATTCTTTACAGCTGAGCCACCCAGGAAGCCCATGGATTATAGTCTGCCAGTTTTCTCTGCCCATGTGATTTCCCAGGCAAGAATAATGGAGTGGGTTGCCATTTCCTTCTTCAGGGGATCTTTCCAACCCAGGGATCAAACCCGAGTCTCCTGCATCTTCTGCATTGCAGACAAATTCTTTACCATTGAGCCATCGGGAAAGCCCAGCTATCAATACAAAGCTACAGTAATCAAAACATCATGGTATTGACACAATTAAGAACACATTACAAAGCCCCAAAATAAACACCCATGCATCTTTGATCAATCTACAACAAAAGAGGCAAAATATACAATGGAGAAGACAGTCTCTTCAACAAGTAGTGTTGGGGAAGCTTGATAACTGCATGTGGATCAACAAAGTCAGAACACTCCTTCATACCCTACACAAAAATAAACTCAACATGGCTTGAACAATTAAATATAAGACAGGATACCATAAAACTGGAAGAGAACATAGGCAAAACATTCTCTGACATAAATTGTATCAATATTTTCTTAGGTCAGTTCCCCCAGCAATAGAAATAAAAGCAAGACTTATTTTATTTCAAACTTACAAGCTTTTGCACAGCAAAAGAGATCATAAACAAAATGAAAAGACAACTTATGGACTGAGATAAAATATTTGCAAACAAGGCAACTGATAAGCACTTAATTTCCAAAACATGCAGACAGCTCATACAACTCAATTAAAAAAAAAAACAACCCAATCAGCAAAGGAGATGCAGACACAAAGGACAGAATTTTGGACACAGTGGGGGAAGGAGAAGGTGGGATGATTTGAGAAAGTAGCATGGAAACATATACATCACCATATGTAAAATAGCCAGTAGGAATTTGTTGTATGATGCAGGGATCTCAAGGCTGGTGCTCTGTGACAACCTAGAGGGGTGGGATGGGGAGGGAGGCGGGAGGAAGGTTCAGTAGGAAAGGAGCATATGTAAACCTATGGCCGATTCATGCTGATGAATGGAAGAAACCATCGCAGTATTATAAAGTAATTATCTTCTAATTAAAATTAAATTAATAAGGACTTTTAACCACGCACACACACACACACACACACACACACANCCATTAATTTAACCATATGCTATGCTCTTTCAAGCCTCTCATCTTTGAACACACTGTTTTCTGTCTAGAACTTCTGTTCATTTCTCTTCATTTGACAAATATGGACCCTCCTTCAAGACTAAGCTGAAATGTTATTTATTTCAGGAAGCTTGCTCTAAATCCCTTGTTTGAACTAAATTCCCATACTACCATGTACCTCTGTCTTAACAGTTATTGAGGGATATGTCTTCTTTCTTTGACTGTAAGCTATCTGATGTCAGGGATGGTATATTAATAACCTTTGTACTCCTGTTAAGTCCAATACTTGGAACATAGTAGTTACTCATTGAATTTATTTTGAATATATTTGAATTGAACTGAACTGAATAAAAGAATCACAGTTGGTAGGAAACATGCATAAATTACCCAGAGTATCCTAGAATCATGATCAGGGGCCAGTGTTCATGTAGGGGAGGTTTAAAATGCAAATGGTAATACAACTAAATGCCTACCACTTAGGGAATGATTACATAAATAATGGCACATTCATACTATGAAACAGTCTGCAGTAGTTGTTTTTTTTTAAAGATGGATCTATATGTAGTGAGACAGAAATAAATATCTACAAAGTATAGTAAATTTTTTAAAAAGAACATTGAGATTGAAGCTAATGTATAAAATAAGTGTTACCTTTATTTACAAGTCTATGCATGTGCACATTTGTATGTGTATATGTATGCATGGGTGTATTTATTTATGTGACAGACTCTGATGTTTGCCTACCCACTGCCCCTTCTACCTTCTGCCTTGTAGTAATATGTCTAATTTTAGGACAAGAATTATAATTGGTTTATCTACAAATTTAATGTGATCTTTATCAAATTATCCATGACATTTTCACAAAACTAGAACAAGTAATCCTAACATTTATAGGGGAAGACATAAAAGACCTAGAATTGCCAAAGCAACCCTGAGGAAAAAGGACAAAAATTGAATCATAACCCTTCCAGACTTCAGACAACATTATCAATACTGTGCTGTGCTGTGCTTAGTTGCTCCAGTAACGTCCGGCTCTTTGCAACCCCATGGACTATAGCCTGCCAGGCTCCTCTGTCTATGGGGATTCTCCAGGCAAGAATACTGGAGTGGGTTACCATGCCCTCCTCCAGGGGATCTTCCCAACCCAGGGATCAAACCTCAGGTCTCCTGCACTGCAGGTAGATTCTTTACTGTCTGAACCACCAGGGAAGCCCAAGAATACTGGAGTGGGTAGTGTATCCCTTCCCCAGGGAAACTTCCCCACTCAGGAATCAACCTAGGGTCTCCTGCATTGCAGGTGGATTCTTTACAGCTGAGCCACCCAGGAAGCCCATGGATTATAGTCTGCCAGTTTTCTCTGCCCATGTGATTTCCCAGGCAAGAATAATGGAGTGGGTTGCCATTTCCTTCTTCAGGGGATCTTTCCAACCCAGGGATCAAACCCGAGTCTCCTGCATCTTCTGCATTGCAGACAAATTCTTTACCATTGAGCCATCGGGAAAGCCCAGCTATCAATACAAAGCTACAGTAATCAAAACATCATGGTATTGACACAATTAAGAACACATTACAAAGCCCCAAAATAAACACCCATGCATCTTTGATCAATCTACAACAAAAGAGGCAAAATATACAATGGAGAAGACAGTCTCTTCAACAAGTAGTGTTGGGGAAGCTTGATAACTGCATGTGGATCAACAAAGTCAGAACACTCCTTCATACCCTACACAAAAATAAACTCAACATGGCTTGAACAATTAAATATAAGACAGGATACCATAAAACTGGAAGAGAACATAGGCAAAACATTCTCTGACATAAATTGTATCAATATTTTCTTAGGTCAGTTCCCCCAGCAATAGAAATAAAAGCAAGACTTATTTTATTTCAAACTTACAAGCTTTTGCACAGCAAAAGAGATCATAAACAAAATGAAAAGACAACTTATGGACTGAGATAAAATATTTGCAAACAAGGCAACTGATAAGCACTTAATTTCCAAAACATGCAGACAGCTCATACAACTCAATTAAAAAAAAAAACAACCCAATCAGCAAAGGAGATGCAGACACAAAGGACAGAATTTTGGACACAGTGGGGGAAGGAGAAGGTGGGATGATTTGAGAAAGTAGCATGGAAACATATACATCACCATATGTAAAATAGCCAGTAGGAATTTGTTGTATGATGCAGGGATCTCAAGGCTGGTGCTCTGTGACAACCTAGAGGGGTGGGATGGGGAGGGAGGCGGGAGGAAGGTTCAGTAGGAAAGGAGCATATGTAAACCTATGGCCGATTCATGCTGATGAATGGAAGAAACCATCGCAGTATTATAAAGTAATTATCTTCTAATTAAAATTAAATTAATAAGGACTTTTAACCACGCACACACACACACACACACACACACACACAACATTAAAAAATGGGCAGAAGACCTAAATAGACATTTCTCCAAAGAAGACATATAAAAGAAATGAAAAGGCATGTGAAAAGATGCACAACTTTGCTAATCATTAGAGAAATGCAAATCAAAACTTCAAAAATGTATCACCACAACCAGACACAACAGCCACCATTAAAATGTCTACAAATAATATATTAGGGAGAGAGTATGAAAAAAAGTGGGATATAAATTGGTGCAGTTCAGTTCAGTCGCTCAGCTGTGTCTGACTCTTTGCAGCCCCATGAATCGCAGCATGCCAGGCCTCCCTGTCCATCACCAACTCCCGGACTTCACTCAGACTCATGTTCATCAAGTCGGTAATCCAGCCATCTCATCCTTGGTCATCCTCTTCTTCTCCTGCCCCCAATCCCTCTCAGCATCAGAGTCTTTTCCAAAGAGTCAATTCTTCGCATGAGGTGGCCAAAGGATTGGAGTTTCAGCTTTAGCATCATTCCTTCCAAGGAACAGCCAGGGCTGGTCTCCGTTGGACTGGTTGGATCTCCTTGCAATCCAAGGGACTCTCAAGAGTTTTCTCCAACACCACAGTTCAAAAGCATCAATTCTTCAGCTCTAAGCTTTCTTCACAGTCCAACTCTCACATGACCACTGGAAAAACCATAGCCTTGACTAGACGGACCTTTGGTGGCAAAGTAATGTCTCTGCTTTTGAATATGCTCTCTAGATTGGTCATAACATTCCTTCCAAGGAGTAAGCGTCTTTTAGTTTCAAGGCTGTAATCATCATCTGCAGTGATTTTGGAGCCCCCAAATAAAGTCTGACACTGTTTCCACTGTTTCCCCATCTATTTCCCATGAAGTGATGGGACCAGATGCCATGATCTTCATTTTCTGAATGTTGAGCTTTAAGCCAACTTTTTCACTCTCCTTTTTCACTTTCATCAAGAGGCTTTTGAGTTCTTCACTTTCTGCCATAGGGTGGTGTCATCTGCATATCTGAGGTTATTGATATTTCTCCCGGCAATCTTGATTCCAGCTTGTGTTTCTTCCAGTCCAGCGTTTCTCATGATGTACTCTGCACATAAGTTAAATAAGCCAGGTGACAATATACAGCCTTGACGGACTCCTTTTCCTATTTGGAACCAGTCTATTGTTCCATGTCCAGTTCTAACTGTTGCTTCCTGACCTGCATATAGGTTTCTCAAGAGGCAGGTCAGGTGGTCTGCCTATTCCCATTTCTTTCAGAATTTTCCACAGTTTATTGTGATCAACACAGTCAAAGGCTTTGGTATAGTCAATAAAGCAGAAATAGATGTTTTTCTAGAACTCTCTTCCTTTTTCAATGATCCAGCAGATGTTGGCAATTGGATCTCTGGTCCCTCTGCCTTTTCTAAAACCAGCTTGAATATCTGGGAGTTCACAGTTCACATATTGCTGAAGCCTGGCTTGGAGAATTTTGAGCATGTCTTTACTAGCGTGTGAGATGAGTGCAATTGTGCAGTAGTTTGTGCATTCTTTTGGATTGTCTTTCTTTGGGATTGGAATGAAACTGACCTTTTCCAGTCCTGTGGTCACTGCTGAGTTTTCCAACTTTGCTGGCATACTGAGGGCAGCACTTTGACAACATCATCTTTCAGGATTTGAAATAGCTCAACGGGAATTCCATCAACTCCACTAGATTTGTTCATAGTGATGCTTCCTAAGGCCCACTTGACTTCACATTCCAGGATGTCTGGCTCTAGGTGAGTGATCATGCCATCATGATTATCTGGGTCATGATGCTCTTTTTTGTACAGTTCTTCCATGTATTCTTGCCACCTCTTCTTAATATCTTCTGCTTCTGTTAGGTCCATACCATTTCTCTCCTTTATGGAGCCCATCTTTGCATGAAATGTTCCCTTGATATCTCTAATTTTCTTGAAGAGATCACGAGTCATTCCCATCCCATTCTATTGTTTTCCTCTATTTCTTTGCATTGATCTCTGAAGAAGACTTTGTTATCTCTTCTTGCTATTCTTTGGAACTCTGCATTCAGATGTTTGTATCTTTCCTTTTCTCCTTTGCTTTTCACTTCTCTTCTTTTCACAGCTATTTGTAAGGCCTCCTCAGACAGCTATTTTGTTTTTTTGCATTTCTTCTCCATGGAGATGGTCTTGATCTCTGTCTCCTATACAATGTCAAGAACCTCTGTCCATCGCTCATCAGGCACTCTATCAGATCTAGTCTCTTAAATCTATTTCTCACTTCCACTGTATAATTATAAGGGATTTGATATAGGTCATACCTGAATGGTCTAGTGGCTAGAACTAGTCAAGCTGATCACCTGAATTGGCTAGAACTAGCCAATCTGATCACATGGATCACAGCCTTGTCTAAGTCAATATAACTAAGCCATGCCGTGTGGGGCCACCCAGGACAGGTGGGTCATGGTGGAGAGGTCTGACAGAATGTGGTCCACTGGAGACGGAAATGGCAAACCACTTCAGTATTCTTCTCTTGAGAACCTTATGAACAGTATGAAAAGGCAAAATGGTAGGATACTGAAAGAGGAACTCCCCAGGTTGGTAGATGCCCAATATGCTACTGGAGATCAGTGGAGAAATAACTCCAGAAAGAAAAAAGGGATGGAGCCAAAGCAAAAACAATACCCAGTTTTGGATGTGACTGGTGAGAAAAGCAAGGTCTGATGCTGTAAAGGGCAATATTGTATAGGAATCTGAAATGTCAGGTCCGTGAATCAAAGCAAATTGGAAGTGGTCAAACAGGAGATGGCAAGAGTGAACGTCGACATTCTAGGAATCAGAGAACTAAAATGGACTGGACTGGGTAAATTTAATTCAGATGACCATTATATCTACTACTGTGGGCAGGAATCCCTTAGAAGAAATGGAGTAGCCATCATTGTCAACAAAAGAGTCTGAAATGCAGTACTTGGTACAATCTCAAAAATGACAGAATGATTTCTGTTCGTTTCCAAGGCAAACCAATCAGTATCACGGTAATCCAAGTTTATGCCCCAACCAGTAACGCTGAAGAAGCTGAAGTTGAAAGGTTCTATGAAGACCTGCAAGATCTTTTAGAACTAACACTCAAAACAGATGTCCTTTTCATTATAGGGTAGGGGACTGGAATGCAAAAGTAGGAAGTCAAGAAACACCTGGAGTAACAGGCAAATTTGGCTTTGGAGTACAGAATGAAGTAGGGCACAGGCTAATAGAGTTTTGCCAAGAGAACACCCTCTTCCAACAACACAAGAGAAGACTGTGCACATGGACGTCACCAGATAGTCAACACCAAAATCAGACTGATCATATTCTTTGCAGCCAAAGATGGAGAAGCTCTATACAGTCAGCAAAAACAAGACTGGGAGCTGACTATGGCTCAGATCATGAACTCCTGTTTGCCAAATTCAGACTTAAATTGAAGAAAATAGGGAAAAATCACTAGACCATTCAGGTATGACCTAATTCAAATCCTTTATGATTATAAATTGGTGCCACCACTCTGAAAAACAGTGTGGAGGTTCCTCAAAAAACTAAAAAAAGAACTATCAACCATATGATCCAGTAATCCCGCTCCTGGTCATATACCCAGAAAAGATGAAAACCATTATTCAAAAAGATACATGCACCCCCAATGTTCATAGCAGAGTAATTTACAATAGTCAAGACATAGAAACAACCTAAGTTTCCATTGACAGATGAATATATAAAGATGTGTTATATGCATATATATATATATAATGGAATACTAGGCAGCCATAAAAGGGAATGAAATAATGCCACTTGCTGCAATATAAATGGACCTAGAGATTATCATGTTAAATGAAGTCAGAAAGAGAAAGACAAATACCATATGATATCACTTATATGTGGAATTTAAAATATGACACAAACGAACTTACAAAACCGAAATGAACTCACAGACACAGAAAACAAACTTATGGTTACCAAAGGGGTAAGGTAGGGGGCTAAATCTTGAGGTTGGGATTAGCAGATACAAACTGTGCTGTGCTGTGCTTAGTTGCTCAGTCGTATCTGACTCTTTGTGACCCCATGGACTGAAGCCCACCAAGCTCCTGTGTCCATTGGGATTCTCCAGGCAAGAATACTGGAGTGGGTTGCCATGCCCTCCTCCAGGGAATCTTTCCAATCCAGGGATCAAACCCTGGTCTCCCACATTGCAGGTGGATTCTTTACCATCTGGGCCACCAGGGAAGCCCAAGAATAGTGGAGTGGGGAGCCTGTGCCTTCTCCAGGGGATCTTCCTGATCCGGGAATTGAACCAGGGACCCCTGCATTGCAGGCAGATTTTTTACCAGTTGGACTACCAGGGAAGCTCACTGTATAGCACAGGGTTTCCCAGGTGGCGCTAGAGATAAAGAACCCACCTGCCAACGCAGGAGACG
>SJYW01047316.1:286075-300221 GCA_006410735.1 Raphicerus campestris
CACACACACACACACACACACACACACAACATTAAAAAATGGGCAGAAGACCTAAATAGACATTTCTCCAAAGAAGACATATAAAAGAAATGAAAAGGCATGTGAAAAGATGCACAACTTTGCTAATCATTAGAGAAATGCAAATCAAAACTTCAAAAATGTATCACCACAACCAGACACAACAGCCACCATTAAAATGTCTACAAATAATATATTAGGGAGAGAGTATGAAAAAAAGTGGGATATAAATTGGTGCAGTTCAGTTCAGTCGCTCAGCTGTGTCTGACTCTTTGCAGCCCCATGAATCGCAGCATGCCAGGCCTCCCTGTCCATCACCAACTCCCGGACTTCACTCAGACTCATGTTCATCAAGTCGGTAATCCAGCCATCTCATCCTTGGTCATCCTCTTCTTCTCCTGCCCCCAATCCCTCTCAGCATCAGAGTCTTTTCCAAAGAGTCAATTCTTCGCATGAGGTGGCCAAAGGATTGGAGTTTCAGCTTTAGCATCATTCCTTCCAAGGAACAGCCAGGGCTGGTCTCCGTTGGACTGGTTGGATCTCCTTGCAATCCAAGGGACTCTCAAGAGTTTTCTCCAACACCACAGTTCAAAAGCATCAATTCTTCAGCTCTAAGCTTTCTTCACAGTCCAACTCTCACATGACCACTGGAAAAACCATAGCCTTGACTAGACGGACCTTTGGTGGCAAAGTAATGTCTCTGCTTTTGAATATGCTCTCTAGATTGGTCATAACATTCCTTCCAAGGAGTAAGCGTCTTTTAGTTTCAAGGCTGTAATCATCATCTGCAGTGATTTTGGAGCCCCCAAATAAAGTCTGACACTGTTTCCACTGTTTCCCCATCTATTTCCCATGAAGTGATGGGACCAGATGCCATGATCTTCATTTTCTGAATGTTGAGCTTTAAGCCAACTTTTTCACTCTCCTTTTTCACTTTCATCAAGAGGCTTTTGAGTTCTTCACTTTCTGCCATAGGGTGGTGTCATCTGCATATCTGAGGTTATTGATATTTCTCCCGGCAATCTTGATTCCAGCTTGTGTTTCTTCCAGTCCAGCGTTTCTCATGATGTACTCTGCACATAAGTTAAATAAGCCAGGTGACAATATACAGCCTTGACGGACTCCTTTTCCTATTTGGAACCAGTCTATTGTTCCATGTCCAGTTCTAACTGTTGCTTCCTGACCTGCATATAGGTTTCTCAAGAGGCAGGTCAGGTGGTCTGCCTATTCCCATTTCTTTCAGAATTTTCCACAGTTTATTGTGATCAACACAGTCAAAGGCTTTGGTATAGTCAATAAAGCAGAAATAGATGTTTTTCTAGAACTCTCTTCCTTTTTCAATGATCCAGCAGATGTTGGCAATTGGATCTCTGGTCCCTCTGCCTTTTCTAAAACCAGCTTGAATATCTGGGAGTTCACAGTTCACATATTGCTGAAGCCTGGCTTGGAGAATTTTGAGCATGTCTTTACTAGCGTGTGAGATGAGTGCAATTGTGCAGTAGTTTGTGCATTCTTTTGGATTGTCTTTCTTTGGGATTGGAATGAAACTGACCTTTTCCAGTCCTGTGGTCACTGCTGAGTTTTCCAACTTTGCTGGCATACTGAGGGCAGCACTTTGACAACATCATCTTTCAGGATTTGAAATAGCTCAACGGGAATTCCATCAACTCCACTAGATTTGTTCATAGTGATGCTTCCTAAGGCCCACTTGACTTCACATTCCAGGATGTCTGGCTCTAGGTGAGTGATCATGCCATCATGATTATCTGGGTCATGATGCTCTTTTTTGTACAGTTCTTCCATGTATTCTTGCCACCTCTTCTTAATATCTTCTGCTTCTGTTAGGTCCATACCATTTCTCTCCTTTATGGAGCCCATCTTTGCATGAAATGTTCCCTTGATATCTCTAATTTTCTTGAAGAGATCACGAGTCATTCCCATCCCATTCTATTGTTTTCCTCTATTTCTTTGCATTGATCTCTGAAGAAGACTTTGTTATCTCTTCTTGCTATTCTTTGGAACTCTGCATTCAGATGTTTGTATCTTTCCTTTTCTCCTTTGCTTTTCACTTCTCTTCTTTTCACAGCTATTTGTAAGGCCTCCTCAGACAGCTATTTTGTTTTTTTGCATTTCTTCTCCATGGAGATGGTCTTGATCTCTGTCTCCTATACAATGTCAAGAACCTCTGTCCATCGCTCATCAGGCACTCTATCAGATCTAGTCTCTTAAATCTATTTCTCACTTCCACTGTATAATTATAAGGGATTTGATATAGGTCATACCTGAATGGTCTAGTGGCTAGAACTAGTCAAGCTGATCACCTGAATTGGCTAGAACTAGCCAATCTGATCACATGGATCACAGCCTTGTCTAAGTCAATATAACTAAGCCATGCCGTGTGGGGCCACCCAGGACAGGTGGGTCATGGTGGAGAGGTCTGACAGAATGTGGTCCACTGGAGACGGAAATGGCAAACCACTTCAGTATTCTTCTCTTGAGAACCTTATGAACAGTATGAAAAGGCAAAATGGTAGGATACTGAAAGAGGAACTCCCCAGGTTGGTAGATGCCCAATATGCTACTGGAGATCAGTGGAGAAATAACTCCAGAAAGAAAAAAGGGATGGAGCCAAAGCAAAAACAATACCCAGTTTTGGATGTGACTGGTGAGAAAAGCAAGGTCTGATGCTGTAAAGGGCAATATTGTATAGGAATCTGAAATGTCAGGTCCGTGAATCAAAGCAAATTGGAAGTGGTCAAACAGGAGATGGCAAGAGTGAACGTCGACATTCTAGGAATCAGAGAACTAAAATGGACTGGACTGGGTAAATTTAATTCAGATGACCATTATATCTACTACTGTGGGCAGGAATCCCTTAGAAGAAATGGAGTAGCCATCATTGTCAACAAAAGAGTCTGAAATGCAGTACTTGGTACAATCTCAAAAATGACAGAATGATTTCTGTTCGTTTCCAAGGCAAACCAATCAGTATCACGGTAATCCAAGTTTATGCCCCAACCAGTAACGCTGAAGAAGCTGAAGTTGAAAGGTTCTATGAAGACCTGCAAGATCTTTTAGAACTAACACTCAAAACAGATGTCCTTTTCATTATAGGGTAGGGGACTGGAATGCAAAAGTAGGAAGTCAAGAAACACCTGGAGTAACAGGCAAATTTGGCTTTGGAGTACAGAATGAAGTAGGGCACAGGCTAATAGAGTTTTGCCAAGAGAACACCCTCTTCCAACAACACAAGAGAAGACTGTGCACATGGACGTCACCAGATAGTCAACACCAAAATCAGACTGATCATATTCTTTGCAGCCAAAGATGGAGAAGCTCTATACAGTCAGCAAAAACAAGACTGGGAGCTGACTATGGCTCAGATCATGAACTCCTGTTTGCCAAATTCAGACTTAAATTGAAGAAAATAGGGAAAAATCACTAGACCATTCAGGTATGACCTAATTCAAATCCTNCAAAAACAAGACTGGGAGCTGACTATGGCTCAGATCATGAACTCCTGTTTGCCAAATTCAGACTTAAATTGAAGAAAATAGGGAAAAATCACTAGACCATTCAGGTATGACCTAATTCAAATCCTTTATGATTATAAATTGGTGCCACCACTCTGAAAAACAGTGTGGAGGTTCCTCAAAAAACTAAAAAAAGAACTATCAACCATATGATCCAGTAATCCCGCTCCTGGTCATATACCCAGAAAAGATGAAAACCATTATTCAAAAAGATACATGCACCCCCAATGTTCATAGCAGAGTAATTTACAATAGTCAAGACATAGAAACAACCTAAGTTTCCATTGACAGATGAATATATAAAGATGTGTTATATGCATATATATATATATAATGGAATACTAGGCAGCCATAAAAGGGAATGAAATAATGCCACTTGCTGCAATATAAATGGACCTAGAGATTATCATGTTAAATGAAGTCAGAAAGAGAAAGACAAATACCATATGATATCACTTATATGTGGAATTTAAAATATGACACAAACGAACTTACAAAACCGAAATGAACTCACAGACACAGAAAACAAACTTATGGTTACCAAAGGGGTAAGGTAGGGGGCTAAATCTTGAGGTTGGGATTAGCAGATACAAACTGTGCTGTGCTGTGCTTAGTTGCTCAGTCGTATCTGACTCTTTGTGACCCCATGGACTGAAGCCCACCAAGCTCCTGTGTCCATTGGGATTCTCCAGGCAAGAATACTGGAGTGGGTTGCCATGCCCTCCTCCAGGGAATCTTTCCAATCCAGGGATCAAACCCTGGTCTCCCACATTGCAGGTGGATTCTTTACCATCTGGGCCACCAGGGAAGCCCAAGAATAGTGGAGTGGGGAGCCTGTGCCTTCTCCAGGGGATCTTCCTGATCCGGGAATTGAACCAGGGACCCCTGCATTGCAGGCAGATTTTTTACCAGTTGGACTACCAGGGAAGCTCACTGTATAGCACAGGGTTTCCCAGGTGGCGCTAGAGATAAAGAACCCACCTGCCAACGCAGGAGACGTAAGAGACATGGGTTCGATCTCTGGGTCAGGAAGATCGCCTGGAGGAGGGCACGGCAGCCCACTCCAGTATTCTTACCTGGAAAATCCCTTGGACAGAGAAGCCGGGCGGGCTACACTCCATAGGGTCACAAAGAGTTGAACACAACTGAAAATTCTCCAAGCCAGGCTTCAGCAATACATGAACCGTGAACTCCCTGATGTTCAAGCTGGTTTTAGAAAAGGCAAAGGAACCAGAGATCAAATTGCCAACATCCGCTGGATGATAGAAAAAGCAACAGAGTTCCAGAAAAACATCTATTTCTGCTTTATTGACTATGCCAAATCNCTGCATATACATTAAATAAGCAGGGTGACAATATACAGCCTTGACGTACTCCTTTTCCTATTTGGAACCAGTCTGTTGTGTATCAGTGAACTAAAATTTATTTAGCCTAAGGAGTGAGTAAACCTGAGTTTGTATTCTAGCTGTCAACACTCACTAGCTTCTGCATGCTCCTAGCCAAGTCACACTTCTGTCATTCTTTCTCTAAGTCAGTAGGTACTCCTTGTGTTCTCCCTTCAAAGGAAAGATGACACACTTTAAGAGAAGTAAAGCCAAATTCTTGGAAAGATCATTTCACGCTGTCCCCAGCAGGCACCAGGAACAGGGGCAGTTGGTAGAGGGGCAGGAACATCTGTGATCTGAGTCAAACAGCCATGGGGTATAAACTCACATTCTTAAATTCTGGAAGCAGGAAATTCTTGCTGAGGATCAAGTTTTCCAACAAGCAGGAGTTTCCTTTTTCTTTAAACATTTTCTTTTCATCTTACTAAGAAATAGTAAATGTTATTTAACAATTTCTTAAAGATATGAACTCTTATCAAAGAGTTAACTCTATCAAAGACCAGCTTAACTCTATCAAAGACCAGCTCTCCTTTTTATTGATAGATATTTTATAAGACCTGCTTACAATTCTGAGATTAAATTAACTTTGTTGCTGTTCAGCCACTAAATTGTGTCTGACTCTTTGCAACCCCATGGACTGCGGCACACAAGGCTCATCTGTCCTCTATTATCTCCCAGAGTTTTCTCAAATTCAAGTCCATTGAGTTGGTGATGCTATCAAACCATCTCATCCTCTAGTTTAAATAATTAATATAACTCACATAGGAATATACTGTCACAAAAAAACCCCACAATGCATGATTATAATATAAAGGAGTAAAGAATAAAAGCGAAGTTCTTTATAATAAAATATGTACTTCAATCTGAAAATGTCTAGGTGTGACTGGTAGATATAATAACATCATCAGATGCCTACATGTATATGTAGAGTCAGT
Source organism: Raphicerus campestris (assembly GCA_006410735.1). Classification (NCBI taxonomy): domain Eukaryota; kingdom Metazoa; phylum Chordata; class Mammalia; order Artiodactyla; family Bovidae; genus Raphicerus; species Raphicerus campestris. The sequence goes on from SJYW01047316.1 coordinate 291,947, forward strand.
ATGAGAATGCTATAAAAGTGTACTGATACAAGTTAGTTATACTGGAGACTCAAAAACCATATGCAGAATTGCTACTCATGATCTTGAATAACTTATAGTAAATTTCTAACAAAATTTTCTTAGAAAGTTTGGATCTATTAAGCACTGCAGAAAATATATGGTATTTGGTTGTAAAATGGAGTTAGATTCTGAGTTCAGATCATTAAAAACTCCATTGTTTACATAAATGTGTGTCTTGGAAGGTGCTGAAAAGTGTACAGGCTACTGGACAATTCTCACTTCATGAGACTGTCCATGCATTTGAAGAAGTGTTACATTCCAAGAATCAACTCATTAAGTAGTACCAACCCCCAGTTATTGTAACATTATAAAAACCTTCCCACAAATGTGTAAAATGCTCTCAAATAATAATATGGTCTGTATTGATAAATTATGCTATAAACTGTGCCTGGCACTCAGTATATGGTTAATATATCCCTATTGACTGGATAGATGAATGAATGTATAAGTATTATATCTCTAAAGATGATTAACTTTTGATGGCAAGTAACAGAAAACCCAATTAATTCACTGTTAGACAAATAAGGGTTTATAACACTTTTTTAAAACTTAAGATGTTTAGAGTAATACGTCTAGGGTTGGGGCCACAGCTCGTGGTGTTATTGTTTATGGCTCCTATTCTCCTTCCACTTTGCTGTTGTTGGTAAATCTGTTATTTTATCACTTCATGAATTAAAAACCACTACAGCCTCTCTCGGTCTTACATCTATACTCAAAGCAGAAGGAAGAAGAAAGATCACTGCCTGTAGATTTCATTTTCTATCATACTGGCCAGAACTGTATCACATGGCTAGTGTTCACCGCCAGGAAAATGGTGGTCCTCCTACTGAAAGCAATAATTCTGCCATATAAAATGTAAACAAACAAACAAACAAAAACGTTCAAATACATTACTGAGCTGCCAAGAAAATAAAGATTCTAAGAAGACAAAAATTGGTGAAGTGAACATAGAACTCCTAGGAGGTGGGGAACACCAGGAATGGCTTTTGCCTGTAGGCATGTGTGTCAAATTCTGGTGATCTATTTCATTTTCAGTGGTTTCAAAGGAAGTGTGGATGGGGGACAGATGAGAAAGCTTAAGGCCTGCTCAATATATGACTAATAGTAGTGCTTGATCCAAAGTCGGGAAATGAGGAAAATGTGGTCGAGTGGTTAGCAATCTATCTGCCAATGCAGGGACATGAGTTCAATCCCCACTCTGGAAGGATCCCACCTGCCTCAGGGCAACTAAGCCCATGTGCCACAACTACTGAGCCTGTGCCCTCAAGCCAACGCGCTACAACTGCTAAAGCGGGAGCCACCTAGAGGCCATGCTCCACAACAGAAGCCTCTGCAACAAGAAGCTTGTGCACCACACCTAGAGAGTAACCCCTGCTTGCTGCAACTAGAGAAAGCTCGCTGCAGCTAGAGAAAGCTCCCTCACAGCAATGAAGACCCAGTCAGCCAAAAATTAATATCAAATTAATTAAAAAATGAAAAAAAAGTTGGAAAATGAAAAGGCAAGCCACAGACTGGTAGAAATATTCACAAGGACTTATGTTCAGAATATATAAAAACTCCTACAAATCAGTATCAAAAAAGAAACAATTCAATTTTTTTCACTGTGCAGTAATGTAATAAGGTACATGTACATAAAATTTACATACATTTTTGTTTTTTAATTTTTTAAACAATTGATATTTTTAAATTGAATATTTTTCATTAGTCTTAAATTATAAAATTCAATTCCAACTTTAAAGAAATTTTTATAAAAGAAAAAGGAGAATTATGGAAAATTTAACTAAAGGGAAGGAGAATAAGATACATGAGTGAGCCTGAGATCTTTGGTTAAAGTGAATACTTTCAAGTTTCCATGTGTTTAGAATCTTAATCCAATTTTTAAATGGACAAACATTTTGAAAAGATAATTTTAAAAAGAAGATACACTAATAGCCAATAAGGACTGAAAAGGCACTTAACATCATTAGTCATCAGTGAAATGCAAATTAAAACCACAATGAGACATTATTACACATCCATTTAAAAAGTTAAAATTTAAAAGACTAACCAAACCAAAAGTTAGTAAGGATAAAGAACAATGAGAAATTTCATACCTTGCTTGTGGCAATATAAAATGTACAAACACTTTGAAAACTGTTTGGTAGTTTCTAAATACTGTTAAATATACACTTACTATATTCCAAGAAAAGTGAAAAATTATGTATATACAAGACTTGTGTACATGAATATTCACAGCAGTTATTTTTATTAATAGCCAAGAAACAAAGAACCCAAATGTCCATCAGCTGATGAATGGATATAGAAAACTTGGTATATCCGTGCAATGAAATATTATTCAACTGCAAAAAAGGAATGTGCTAATACATGCTACAACATGGATAAACCTTTAAAACATTATGCTACGTGAAAGAGGTCAGACACAAAAGTCATATAATGCGTGAAATTATTTATACGGTATATATTTAGAAGAGGCAAATTCATGCAAACAGAAAGTAGATGAGTGGTTGTCAGGGGATGGGGGAATGGGAAGTGAGAAGTGACTTCCAGTGGATATGAGGTTTATTTTTGAAGTGAGGAAAATGTTCTGGAATTGGAGAGTGGTGATGATTTCATAAGTACCATTGAATTGTACACTTTACACAGGTGGAATGTTCAGTACATGAGCTATATCTCAACAATGTTGTTATAATAACAGAAATGAATCAGACAAACAAAGCATATGTAAAGATTGCCATAGTTGCCATCATCTAAGATTACCACTGCCAGCCTCTTGGTACATAGGCTTCCAAACTCATTTCGGTGCATAACATGCATTTATTTAAGGAATAAAAACTGACCTATACCATTTGAAAAGTATTTTTACTACAACACATATAACTTTGAAATTATAAAGTGATATCAGATTGGAGTGTGATTGCCTTGTAACTGATCTTAGGGGGGATACCTCTGATCTTTTGTCATTAAGTATTATGTTAGCTGTGGGGGTTTGGATGAGTGGTTTTGGTTTGTCAGTTTATCATTAAAGGGTATTGGATTTTGTCAAATATCCTTTTCTGCATCTATTGTCACGATCATGTGGGTTTTTTCCCTTTTATCATATTAATTTGTATATTATATTGATTTTCATATTTTGTACCAAGTATAAATCCCACTTGACAATGTTATAAAATTCTTCTATATGTTTTACTGGATTCAGTTTTCTAGTATGTATGTGGATGAAGAGTTTTATTTCTATATTTGTAAGGATTTGGTCTGTAGTTTTCTCTTGTTATGTCTCTGTCTTTGCTATCAGGGACATTGGCCTCAAAAAATGAATTAGGAAGTATTCTATCTTCTTTTATTTGTACAAGTTTATGAAGAACAGGTATTATTTCTTGAAATGTTTTGCAGCATTCACCAATGAAGCTATATAGTCTTGTGCTTTTCTTTGCTGGAAATTTTGATTACTAACTTAAGCTGTTTACTTGTTATATAACTTTTCAGATTTTTCTTCATTAATCAACTTTGGTAGTTTCTGTTTCTAGGAATTTATCCATATCATCAAAGTTGTCTTCTTTGTTGGCCTACACTGTAGGCTTTATATCTTAGTCATCTCAGGATGCCATAAAAAAATACCATAGACTGGGTAGCTTAAATAGTAGAAATATATTTTTCACAGTTCTGGAGGTTGGAAGCTCCAGTATGAAGGTGCAAGCCAGTCTGGTTCCTGGTGAAAAATCTCTTCCTGCCTTACAGACAACCACATTTTCACTGTGTCCTTGTGTGGCCTTTCCTTGCATGCACCTAGGGTGAATGACAGAAAGTGAAGAGGAACTAAAAAAGCTCTTGATGAAAGTGAAAGAGGAGAATGAAAAAGTTGGCTTAAAGCTCAACATTCAGAAAATGAAGATCATGGCATCTGGTCCCATCACTTCATGGGAAATAGATGGGGAAACAGTGGAAACAGTGTCAGACTTTATTTTCGGGGGGCTCCAAAATCACTGCAAATGGTGACTGTAGCCATGAAATTAAAAGACGCTTATTCCTTGAAAGAAAAGTTATGACCAACCTGGATAGCATATTCAAAAGCAGAGACATTACTTTGCCGACTAAGGTCTGTCTAGTTAAGGCTGTGGGTTTTCCTGTGGTCATGTATGGATGTGAGAGTTGGACTGTGAAGAAGGCTGAGCACCAAAGAATTGATGCTTTTGAACTGTGATGTTGCAGAAGGCTCTTGAAAGTCCCTTGGACTGCAAGGAGATCCAACCAGGCCATTCTGAAAGAGATCAACCCTGGGATTTCTTTGGAGGGAATGATGCTAAAGCTGAAATCCAGTACTTTGGCCACCTCATGTGAAGAGTTGACTCATTGGAAAAAACTCTGATGCTGGGAGGGAATGGTGGCAGGAGGAGAAGGGGACGACAGAGGATGAGATGGCTGGATGGTATCACTGACTCTATGGACGTGGGTCTGAGTGAACTCCGGGAGTTGGTGATGGACAGGGAGGCCTGGCGTGCTGTGATTCATGAGGTCGCAAAGAGTCGGACACGACTGAGCGACTGAACTGAACTCAACTGAGGGTGAGGGGAGAGGAGGGGTAGAAAGAAGGGAAGGCGAGAGTGGGGTCAGAGAAAGGGAGAGAGAAAGATCTATCTCTTCTTCTAAAGTCACTAGTCTCATCGTTCTCATCATGAGAGCTTCACCCTCTTTACTTAATCTATCCCTATTACTTTTCAAAGATCCTATTTCCGAACACCTATCTCCTAACAATTGGGTGTTAGGACTTCAATATATAAATTTTGAAGGATACAAACATTCAGTCCATAACACCTTATAATCTTTTTTGTGTGTGATGTTGATAATAATAACCCCTCTTTTCTTTAGTAAGGCTCCCGTGGTGGCTGAGACTGTTAAGAATCTGCCTGCAATGCAGGAGACCTAGATTTGATTCCTGGATTGGGTAGATCCCCTGGAGAAGGGAACGGCTACCCACTCCAGTATTCTTGCCTGGAGAATCCCATGGACAGATGAGCCTGGCAGGCTTCAGTCCCTGGGGTCACAAAGAGTCAGACAAAACTGAGTGACTTTCATTTTTTCTTTAGTAATTTTAGTATTTTCTTTTTTGCTTTATTCGGCTAGCTAAAAGATCTGTCAATTTTGTTGATCATTTCAATGAACCAATAGTCAGTTTTGTTGATTTTATTATTTTTCTATTCCCTATTTTATTTTCACTCCAACCTATATATTTCTGTCCTCCTGCTCTAGACTTAGTTTGCTTTTGTTTTTCCAGTTCTCAAAAGTGGCATATTAGACTATTGATTTCAGATCTTTCTTTTTAAACATAGGCAAATATAGTACACTGTTTTCATTGCACCCCATAACATTTGGTATGCTGTGTTTTAATTTTCATTCATCTTAAAATATTTTCTAATTTCCTTTGTTATTTCCTTTTTGACTTTCTGATTATGACTGGGTTTAATTTCCATGTATTTGTGAATTTGCAAAATTTCTTTGTTCAGTTCAGTTCAGTTCAGTCGCTCAGTCATGTCCGACTCTTTACAACCCCATGAATCGCAGCACGCCAGGCCTGTCTATTACCAACCCCCAGAGTTCACTCAGACTCATTCATAATTTCATTCCATTGTGGTTAGAGAACATATTTCATATGATTTCAACCTTTTACAAATTATTTACATTTGTTTTATGGCCTAACATACATTTTATAGTGGTAAATATTCCACATGTATTTGAAAAGCATGTGTTTTTTGTAGTTGTTGAATAGAGGCTTCTCTATCTCTCTGTTAATACAATTATAATATCATTCAAGTCTTTAACTAGCTTGATGATTTTCTGTCTAGTTCTTCTACCCATTATTGAAAGTGAGGTGGGGAAATCTCCAACTGTTATTACTGAATTGATTATTTCCCCCTTCAATTCTGTTAGCTTTTGATTTACAAGTTTGGAATTGTCAGGTATATATATATATATAGCATATATATAGCATATATATATAGCATATATATATATATGCTATAATTTTTATATCTTTTAAAAGAATTTTAATTATACATTTGCTAGTTGCTCACCCATGTCTGATTCTCTGAGATCCCATGGACTGTAGCCAGCCAGGCTGCTCTGTCCATGGGATTTTCCAGGCAAGAATTCTGGATTGGGTTGCCATTTTTCCTTCAGGGGATCTTCCTAGCCCAGGGATTAAACCTTCTTTTCCTGTGTCTCCTGCACTGCAGGCAGATTCTTTACCCACTGAACCATCAGGGAAGCCCAGTGATTGCTATAAAGATTATAATTAATGTCTTAATTTATAAGAATCTAGTTCAGATAAATACCTAATTCATTACAACAGTATACAGAAACTTTGCTCCTGTATGAGTTCATCATCTCTTCCTATGTGCTGTTATCATCATGCAAAATATACCTTTATAGATTGTGTGTCCTTCAGTAAAGAAAAAAAATAAATACTTTAGAAATTTGTAAGTCATTCTATCAAAGTGGTCATGCTAGTCTTCTCTGTATTGTTCCAACTTTAGTATATATGCTGCCAAACTGAGCGTAGCATAAGGTAGTATTGTCATGAAAAGCTACTCTGGCTTCAGAATAGAAAATGAATTAAAGAGGAGGCCAATGTAGAATGAGAAAACTCGATAAAAGACCCTCAGATATGTCTGGTAAAAGATGATAGTGATCTGAACTAGAGTTAAGGACTAGAGTACTAGAGAAGAGATGTAGGCAAATTAATTAATTTGAAAGATATTAAAGAGATAATAAACTAGGTTCAGTAACTGGATATAGAGTTGAGCAAAATAAAGGAGTCAAATGATTAATTCTCTGTATTATGTAACTGAGGGAATTATGATGCTATTCACAGAGAGAGAGATAACACTGAAATTAAAGCTTTGGGAGAAACTATGATGAGCTCAATTTTGGATATTCTGAATTTGTGATTCTTATAAGATACTTAGATGGAAATAGGAAATGTTCAGTAAAGATGACTAGAGACTTCAGAGTGATTAATATGTATATTGTAATGGAAGTCTTGACAGTTTATTAGAATGTCCAATAAGATAAACAGAAAACTATAAAGTGATAATAGAAGAGGACCAAGGATTGAATACTAAGGAATAATACTATTTCAAGTTTGAGGAAGAGAAGTGGATTCTTAACAAAAGGGTTAAGGGTAGATCAAGAAAACTAGAGGAGCATGTTGTCATGGAAGTTGAAAGAATGAAAAATTTCAAGAATTGAGATGCCACAGAAAATAAAAACCTTATTATTTTCACTGTAATTAGCAATAAGGAAGACCATTAATAACAGTGGTATATCTACTACTGCGGGCAGGAATCCCTCAGAAGAAATGGAGTAGCATTATGGTCAACAAAAGAGTCCGAAATGCAGTACTTGGATGCAATCTCAAAAACGACAGAATGATCTCTGTTCATTTCCAAGGCAAACCATTTAATATCACAGTAATCCAAGTCTATGCCCCAATGAGTAACGCTGAAGAAGCTGAAGTTGAACAGTCCTATGAAGACCTACAAGACCTTTTAGAACTAACACCCAAAACAGATGTCCTTTTCATTATAGGGGACTGGAATGCAAAAGTAGGAAGTCAAGAAACAGCTGGAGTAACAGGCAAATCTGGCCTTGGAATGTGGAATGAAGCAGGGCAAAGACTAATAGAGTTTTGCCAAGAAAATGTACTGGTCATAGCAAACATCCTCTTCCAACAACACAAGAGAAGACTCTACACATGGACATCACCAGATGGTCAACACCGAAATCAGATTGATTATATTCTATGCAGCCAAAGATGGAGAAGCTCTATACAGTCAACAAAAACAAGACCAGGAGCTGACTGTGGCTCAGATCATGAACTCCTTATTGCCAAATTCAGACTTAAATTGAAGAAAGTAGGGCAAACTGCTAGACCATTCAGGTATGACCTAAATCAAATCCCTGATGATTATACAGTGGAAGTGAGAAATAGATTTAAGGGCCTAGATCTGATAGATAGAGTGCCTGATGAACTATGGACTGAGGTTCATGAGATTGTACAGAAGACAGGGATCAAGACCATCCCCATGGAAAAGAAATGCAAAAAAGCAAAATGGCTGTCTGGGGAGGCCTTACAAATAGCTGTGAAAAGAAGAGAAGCAAAAAGCAAAGGAGAAAAGGAAAGATATAAGCATCTGAATGCAGAGTTCCAAAGAATAGCAAG
>SJYW01047316.1:304141-340831 GCA_006410735.1 Raphicerus campestris
CATTCCTTCCAAAGAAATCCCAGGGCTGATCTCCTTCAGAATGGACTGGTTGGATCTCCTTGCAGTCCAAGGGACTCTCAAGAGTCTCCAATACCACAGTTCAAAAGCATCGATTCTTCGGCACTCAGCCTTCTTCACAGTCCAACTCTCACATCTATACATGACCACAGGAAAAACCATAGCCTTGACTAGACGGACCTTAGTCGGCAAAGTAATGTCTGCTTTTGAATATGCTATCTAGGTTGGTCATAACTTTTCTTCCAAGGAGTAAGCATCTTTTAATTTCATGGCTGCAGTCACCATCTGCAGTGATTTTGGAGCCCAAAAAATTAAAATCTGACACTGTTTCCACTGTTTTCCCATCTATTTCCCATGAAGTGATGGGACCAGATGCCATGATCTTAATTTTCTGAATGTTGAGCTTTAAGCCAACTTTCTCATTCTCCTCTTTCACCTTCATCAGGAGGTACTTTAGCTCCTCTTCACTTTCTGCCATAGGGTGATGTCATCTGCATATCTGAGGTTATTGATATTTCTCCCAGCAATCTTGATTCCAGCTTGTGTTTCTTCCAGCCCAGCATTTCTCATGATGTACTCTGCATATACATTAAATAAGCAGGGTGACAATATACAGCCTTGACGTACTCCTTTTCCTATTTGGAACCAGTCTGTTGTGTATCAGTGAACTAAAATTTATTTAGCCTAAGGAGTGAGTAAACCTGAGTTTGTATTCTAGCTGTCAACACTCACTAGCTTCTGCATGCTCCTAGCCAAGTCACACTTCTGTCATTCTTTCTCTAAGTCAGTAGGTACTCCTTGTGTTCTCCCTTCAAAGGAAAGATGACACACTTTAAGAGAAGTAAAGCCAAATTCTTGGAAAGATCATTTCACGCTGTCCCCAGCAGGCACCAGGAACAGGGGCAGTTGGTAGAGGGGCAGGAACATCTGTGATCTGAGTCAAACAGCCATGGGGTATAAACTCACATTCTTAAATTCTGGAAGCAGGAAATTCTTGCTGAGGATCAAGTTTTCCAACAAGCAGGAGTTTCCTTTTTCTTTAAACATTTTCTTTTCATCTTACTAAGAAATAGTAAATGTTATTTAACAATTTCTTAAAGATATGAACTCTTATCAAAGAGTTAACTCTATCAAAGACCAGCTTAACTCTATCAAAGACCAGCTCTCCTTTTTATTGATAGATATTTTATAAGACCTGCTTACAATTCTGAGATTAAATTAACTTTGTTGCTGTTCAGCCACTAAATTGTGTCTGACTCTTTGCAACCCCATGGACTGCGGCACACAAGGCTCATCTGTCCTCTATTATCTCCCAGAGTTTTCTCAAATTCAAGTCCATTGAGTTGGTGATGCTATCAAACCATCTCATCCTCTAGTTTAAATAATTAATATAACTCACATAGGAATATACTGTCACAAAAAAACCCCACAATGCATGATTATAATATAAAGGAGTAAAGAATAAAAGCGAAGTTCTTTATAATAAAATATGTACTTCAATCTGAAAATGTCTAGGTGTGACTGGTAGATATAATAACATCATCAGATGCCTACATGTATATGTAGAGTCAGTATGAGAATGCTATAAAAGTGTACTGATACAAGTTAGTTATACTGGAGACTCAAAAACCATATGCAGAATTGCTACTCATGATCTTGAATAACTTATAGTAAATTTCTAACAAAATTTTCTTAGAAAGTTTGGATCTATTAAGCACTGCAGAAAATATATGGTATTTGGTTGTAAAATGGAGTTAGATTCTGAGTTCAGATCATTAAAAACTCCATTGTTTACATAAATGTGTGTCTTGGAAGGTGCTGAAAAGTGTACAGGCTACTGGACAATTCTCACTTCATGAGACTGTCCATGCATTTGAAGAAGTGTTACATTCCAAGAATCAACTCATTAAGTAGTACCAACCCCCAGTTATTGTAACATTATAAAAACCTTCCCACAAATGTGTAAAATGCTCTCAAATAATAATATGGTCTGTATTGATAAATTATGCTATAAACTGTGCCTGGCACTCAGTATATGGTTAATATATCCCTATTGACTGGATAGATGAATGAATGTATAAGTATTATATCTCTAAAGATGATTAACTTTTGATGGCAAGTAACAGAAAACCCAATTAATTCACTGTTAGACAAATAAGGGTTTATAACACTTTTTTAAAACTTAAGATGTTTAGAGTAATACGTCTAGGGTTGGGGCCACAGCTCGTGGTGTTATTGTTTATGGCTCCTATTCTCCTTCCACTTTGCTGTTGTTGGTAAATCTGTTATTTTATCACTTCATGAATTAAAAACCACTACAGCCTCTCTCGGTCTTACATCTATACTCAAAGCAGAAGGAAGAAGAAAGATCACTGCCTGTAGATTTCATTTTCTATCATACTGGCCAGAACTGTATCACATGGCTAGTGTTCACCGCCAGGAAAATGGTGGTCCTCCTACTGAAAGCAATAATTCTGCCATATAAAATGTAAACAAACAAACAAACAAAAACGTTCAAATACATTACTGAGCTGCCAAGAAAATAAAGATTCTAAGAAGACAAAAATTGGTGAAGTGAACATAGAACTCCTAGGAGGTGGGGAACACCAGGAATGGCTTTTGCCTGTAGGCATGTGTGTCAAATTCTGGTGATCTATTTCATTTTCAGTGGTTTCAAAGGAAGTGTGGATGGGGGACAGATGAGAAAGCTTAAGGCCTGCTCAATATATGACTAATAGTAGTGCTTGATCCAAAGTCGGGAAATGAGGAAAATGTGGTCGAGTGGTTAGCAATCTATCTGCCAATGCAGGGACATGAGTTCAATCCCCACTCTGGAAGGATCCCACCTGCCTCAGGGCAACTAAGCCCATGTGCCACAACTACTGAGCCTGTGCCCTCAAGCCAACGCGCTACAACTGCTAAAGCGGGAGCCACCTAGAGGCCATGCTCCACAACAGAAGCCTCTGCAACAAGAAGCTTGTGCACCACACCTAGAGAGTAACCCCTGCTTGCTGCAACTAGAGAAAGCTCGCTGCAGCTAGAGAAAGCTCCCTCACAGCAATGAAGACCCAGTCAGCCAAAAATTAATATCAAATTAATTAAAAAATGAAAAAAAAGTTGGAAAATGAAAAGGCAAGCCACAGACTGGTAGAAATATTCACAAGGACTTATGTTCAGAATATATAAAAACTCCTACAAATCAGTATCAAAAAAGAAACAATTCAATTTTTTTCACTGTGCAGTAATGTAATAAGGTACATGTACATAAAATTTACATACATTTTTGTTTTTTAATTTTTTAAACAATTGATATTTTTAAATTGAATATTTTTCATTAGTCTTAAATTATAAAATTCAATTCCAACTTTAAAGAAATTTTTATAAAAGAAAAAGGAGAATTATGGAAAATTTAACTAAAGGGAAGGAGAATAAGATACATGAGTGAGCCTGAGATCTTTGGTTAAAGTGAATACTTTCAAGTTTCCATGTGTTTAGAATCTTAATCCAATTTTTAAATGGACAAACATTTTGAAAAGATAATTTTAAAAAGAAGATACACTAATAGCCAATAAGGACTGAAAAGGCACTTAACATCATTAGTCATCAGTGAAATGCAAATTAAAACCACAATGAGACATTATTACACATCCATTTAAAAAGTTAAAATTTAAAAGACTAACCAAACCAAAAGTTAGTAAGGATAAAGAACAATGAGAAATTTCATACCTTGCTTGTGGCAATATAAAATGTACAAACACTTTGAAAACTGTTTGGTAGTTTCTAAATACTGTTAAATATACACTTACTATATTCCAAGAAAAGTGAAAAATTATGTATATACAAGACTTGTGTACATGAATATTCACAGCAGTTATTTTTATTAATAGCCAAGAAACAAAGAACCCAAATGTCCATCAGCTGATGAATGGATATAGAAAACTTGGTATATCCGTGCAATGAAATATTATTCAACTGCAAAAAAGGAATGTGCTAATACATGCTACAACATGGATAAACCTTTAAAACATTATGCTACGTGAAAGAGGTCAGACACAAAAGTCATATAATGCGTGAAATTATTTATACGGTATATATTTAGAAGAGGCAAATTCATGCAAACAGAAAGTAGATGAGTGGTTGTCAGGGGATGGGGGAATGGGAAGTGAGAAGTGACTTCCAGTGGATATGAGGTTTATTTTTGAAGTGAGGAAAATGTTCTGGAATTGGAGAGTGGTGATGATTTCATAAGTACCATTGAATTGTACACTTTACACAGGTGGAATGTTCAGTACATGAGCTATATCTCAACAATGTTGTTATAATAACAGAAATGAATCAGACAAACAAAGCATATGTAAAGATTGCCATAGTTGCCATCATCTAAGATTACCACTGCCAGCCTCTTGGTACATAGGCTTCCAAACTCATTTCGGTGCATAACATGCATTTATTTAAGGAATAAAAACTGACCTATACCATTTGAAAAGTATTTTTACTACAACACATATAACTTTGAAATTATAAAGTGATATCAGATTGGAGTGTGATTGCCTTGTAACTGATCTTAGGGGGGATACCTCTGATCTTTTGTCATTAAGTATTATGTTAGCTGTGGGGGTTTGGATGAGTGGTTTTGGTTTGTCAGTTTATCATTAAAGGGTATTGGATTTTGTCAAATATCCTTTTCTGCATCTATTGTCACGATCATGTGGGTTTTTTCCCTTTTATCATATTAATTTGTATATTATATTGATTTTCATATTTTGTACCAAGTATAAATCCCACTTGACAATGTTATAAAATTCTTCTATATGTTTTACTGGATTCAGTTTTCTAGTATGTATGTGGATGAAGAGTTTTATTTCTATATTTGTAAGGATTTGGTCTGTAGTTTTCTCTTGTTATGTCTCTGTCTTTGCTATCAGGGACATTGGCCTCAAAAAATGAATTAGGAAGTATTCTATCTTCTTTTATTTGTACAAGTTTATGAAGAACAGGTATTATTTCTTGAAATGTTTTGCAGCATTCACCAATGAAGCTATATAGTCTTGTGCTTTTCTTTGCTGGAAATTTTGATTACTAACTTAAGCTGTTTACTTGTTATATAACTTTTCAGATTTTTCTTCATTAATCAACTTTGGTAGTTTCTGTTTCTAGGAATTTATCCATATCATCAAAGTTGTCTTCTTTGTTGGCCTACACTGTAGGCTTTATATCTTAGTCATCTCAGGATGCCATAAAAAAATACCATAGACTGGGTAGCTTAAATAGTAGAAATATATTTTTCACAGTTCTGGAGGTTGGAAGCTCCAGTATGAAGGTGCAAGCCAGTCTGGTTCCTGGTGAAAAATCTCTTCCTGCCTTACAGACAACCACATTTTCACTGTGTCCTTGTGTGGCCTTTCCTTGCATGCACCTAGGGTGAATGACAGAAAGTGAAGAGGAACTAAAAAAGCTCTTGATGAAAGTGAAAGAGGAGAATGAAAAAGTTGGCTTAAAGCTCAACATTCAGAAAATGAAGATCATGGCATCTGGTCCCATCACTTCATGGGAAATAGATGGGGAAACAGTGGAAACAGTGTCAGACTTTATTTTCGGGGGGCTCCAAAATCACTGCAAATGGTGACTGTAGCCATGAAATTAAAAGACGCTTATTCCTTGAAAGAAAAGTTATGACCAACCTGGATAGCATATTCAAAAGCAGAGACATTACTTTGCCGACTAAGGTCTGTCTAGTTAAGGCTGTGGGTTTTCCTGTGGTCATGTATGGATGTGAGAGTTGGACTGTGAAGAAGGCTGAGCACCAAAGAATTGATGCTTTTGAACTGTGATGTTGCAGAAGGCTCTTGAAAGTCCCTTGGACTGCAAGGAGATCCAACCAGGCCATTCTGAAAGAGATCAACCCTGGGATTTCTTTGGAGGGAATGATGCTAAAGCTGAAATGCCAGTACTTTGGCCACCTCATGTGAAGAGTTGACTCATTGGAAAAAACTCTGATGCTGGGAGGGAATGGTGGCAGGAGGAGAAGGGGACGACAGAGGATGAGATGGCTGGATGGTATCACTGACTCTATGGACGTGGGTCTGAGTGAACTCCGGGAGTTGGTGATGGACAGGGAGGCCTGGCGTGCTGTGATTCATGAGGTCGCAAAGAGTCGGACACGACTGAGCGACTGAACTGAACTCAACTGAGGGTGAGGGGAGAGGAGGGGTAGAAAGAAGGGAAGGCGAGAGTGGGGTCAGAGAAAGGGAGAGAGAAAGATCTATCTCTTCTTCTAAAGTCACTAGTCTCATCGTTCTCATCATGAGAGCTTCACCCTCTTTACTTAATCTATCCCTATTACTTTTCAAAGATCCTATTTCCGAACACCTATCTCCTAACAATTGGGTGTTAGGACTTCAATATATAAATTTTGAAGGATACAAACATTCAGTCCATAACACCTTATAATCTTTTTTGTGTGTGATGTTGATAATAATAACCCCTCTTTTCTTTAGTAAGGCTCCCGTGGTGGCTGAGACTGTTAAGAATCTGCCTGCAATGCAGGAGACCTAGATTTGATTCCTGGATTGGGTAGATCCCCTGGAGAAGGGAACGGCTACCCACTCCAGTATTCTTGCCTGGAGAATCCCATGGACAGATGAGCCTGGCAGGCTTCAGTCCCTGGGGTCACAAAGAGTCAGACAAAACTGAGTGACTTTCATTTTTTCTTTAGTAATTTTAGTATTTTCTTTTTTGCTTTATTCGGCTAGCTAAAAGATCTGTCAATTTTGTTGATCATTTCAATGAACCAATAGTCAGTTTTGTTGATTTTATTATTTTTCTATTCCCTATTTTATTTTCACTCCAACCTATATATTTCTGTCCTCCTGCTCTAGACTTAGTTTGCTTTTGTTTTTCCAGTTCTCAAAAGTGGCATATTAGACTATTGATTTCAGATCTTTCTTTTTAAACATAGGCAAATATAGTACACTGTTTTCATTGCACCCCATAACATTTGGTATGCTGTGTTTTAATTTTCATTCATCTTAAAATATTTTCTAATTTCCTTTGTTATTTCCTTTTTGACTTTCTGATTATGACTGGGTTTAATTTCCATGTATTTGTGAATTTGCAAAATTTCTTTGTTCAGTTCAGTTCAGTTCAGTCGCTCAGTCATGTCCGACTCTTTACAACCCCATGAATCGCAGCACGCCAGGCCTGTCTATTACCAACCCCCAGAGTTCACTCAGACTCATTCATAATTTCATTCCATTGTGGTTAGAGAACATATTTCATATGATTTCAACCTTTTACAAATTATTTACATTTGTTTTATGGCCTAACATACATTTTATAGTGGTAAATATTCCACATGTATTTGAAAAGCATGTGTTTTTTGTAGTTGTTGAATAGAGGCTTCTCTATCTCTCTGTTAATACAATTATAATATCATTCAAGTCTTTAACTAGCTTGATGATTTTCTGTCTAGTTCTTCTACCCATTATTGAAAGTGAGGTGGGGAAATCTCCAACTGTTATTACTGAATTGATTATTTCCCCCTTCAATTCTGTTAGCTTTTGATTTACAAGTTTGGAATTGTCAGGTATATATATATATATAGCATATATATAGCATATATATATAGCATATATATATATATGCTATAATTTTTATATCTTTTAAAAGAATTTTAATTATACATTTGCTAGTTGCTCACCCATGTCTGATTCTCTGAGATCCCATGGACTGTAGCCAGCCAGGCTGCTCTGTCCATGGGATTTTCCAGGCAAGAATTCTGGATTGGGTTGCCATTTTTCCTTCAGGGGATCTTCCTAGCCCAGGGATTAAACCTTCTTTTCCTGTGTCTCCTGCACTGCAGGCAGATTCTTTACCCACTGAACCATCAGGGAAGCCCAGTGATTGCTATAAAGATTATAATTAATGTCTTAATTTATAAGAATCTAGTTCAGATAAATACCTAATTCATTACAACAGTATACAGAAACTTTGCTCCTGTATGAGTTCATCATCTCTTCCTATGTGCTGTTATCATCATGCAAAATATACCTTTATAGATTGTGTGTCCTTCAGTAAAGAAAAAAAATAAATACTTTAGAAATTTGTAAGTCATTCTATCAAAGTGGTCATGCTAGTCTTCTCTGTATTGTTCCAACTTTAGTATATATGCTGCCAAACTGAGCGTAGCATAAGGTAGTATTGTCATGAAAAGCTACTCTGGCTTCAGAATAGAAAATGAATTAAAGAGGAGGCCAATGTAGAATGAGAAAACTCGATAAAAGACCCTCAGATATGTCTGGTAAAAGATGATAGTGATCTGAACTAGAGTTAAGGACTAGAGTACTAGAGAAGAGATGTAGGCAAATTAATTAATTTGAAAGATATTAAAGAGATAATAAACTAGGTTCAGTAACTGGATATAGAGTTGAGCAAAATAAAGGAGTCAAATGATTAATTCTCTGTATTATGTAACTGAGGGAATTATGATGCTATTCACAGAGAGAGAGATAACACTGAAATTAAAGCTTTGGGAGAAACTATGATGAGCTCAATTTTGGATATTCTGAATTTGTGATTCTTATAAGATACTTAGATGGAAATAGGAAATGTTCAGTAAAGATGACTAGAGACTTCAGAGTGATTAATATGTATATTGTAATGGAAGTCTTGACAGTTTATTAGAATGTCCAATAAGATAAACAGAAAACTATAAAGTGATAATAGAAGAGGACCAAGGATTGAATACTAAGGAATAATACTATTTCAAGTTTGAGGAAGAGAAGTGGATTCTTAACAAAAGGGTTAAGGGTAGATCAAGAAAACTAGAGGAGCATGTTGTCATGGAAGTTGAAAGAATGAAAAATTTCAAGAATTGAGATGCCACAGAAAATAAAAACCTTATTATTTTCACTGTAATTAGCAATAAGGAAGACCATTAATAACAGTGGTATATCTACTACTGCGGGCAGGAATCCCTCAGAAGAAATGGAGTAGCATTATGGTCAACAAAAGAGTCCGAAATGCAGTACTTGGATGCAATCTCAAAAACGACAGAATGATCTCTGTTCATTTCCAAGGCAAACCATTTAATATCACAGTAATCCAAGTCTATGCCCCAATGAGTAACGCTGAAGAAGCTGAAGTTGAACAGTCCNCCTTATGGCAGAAAGTGAAAAAGAACTAAAGAGCCTCTTGATGAAAGTGAAAGAGGAGAGTGAAAAAGTTGGCTTAAAGATCATTCAGAAAACGAAGATCATGGCATCCGGTCCCATCACTTCATGGCAAATAGATGGGCAAACAGTGGACACAGTGTCAGACTTTATATTTTAGGGGGCCTCAGAATCACTGCAGATGGTGATTGCAGCCATGAAATTAGAAGATGCTTGCTCNAAACAGTGGACACAGTGTCAGACTTTATATTTTAGGGGGCCTCAGAATCACTGCAGATGGTGATTGCAGCCATGAAATTAGAAGATGCTTGCTCCTTGGAAGGAAAGTTATGACCAATCTAGACAGCATATTAAAAAGCAGAGACATTACTTTGCTAACAAAGGTCTGTCTACTCAAGGCTATGGTTTTTGCAGTAGTCATGTAGGGATATGAGAGTTGGACTATAAAGAAGGATGAGTGCTATAGAATTGATGCTTTTGAACTATGGTGTTGGAGAAGACTCCTGAGAGTCCCATGGTCTGCCAGGAGATCCAGCCAGTCCATCCTAAAGGAGATCAGTCCTGGGTGTTCATTGGAGGGACTGATGTTGAAGCTGAAACTCCAACACTTTGGCCACCTGATGGGAAGAACAGACTCATTGGAAAAGACCCTGATGCTGGGAAAGATTGAGGGCAGGAGGAGAAGGGGATGAATCACCAACTCGATGGACGTGGGTTGAGTGATTTCCAGGAGTCGGTGATGGACAGGGAGGCCTGGCGTGCTGTGGCTCATGGGGTAGCAAAGAGTTGGGCATGACTGAGTGACTGAAAGTAGGTTGCATTAGCAACTGAAGTAGGTTGCTAATGAAATTCCACAGTCTAGTTAAGTGTGTCTTCTTCAGGTCACAGTGTCTCTTGGTTGCATAAATGAAGAAACAAGAGAAAGATTGTTGCCAATATTTAGTCATCATGGTCAGGAATAAAATAGAAAACTGAAGCTCTTTAAAATACACAGCCTCCTGCATGACATACTCAACTCCTGCCCTCTCCACCTCTTATTCTACCATTCCTCCTCCCAAGGAATCTTGGCTCTGACTGGTGGCTAGCCCTTCAGGGACCAATTATAATTTAAAGCTTTGATTTGAATTGATTTTGATCTGGCTTTTGGTAGTCAGGCCTAGCTTCCCTTCCATTTGCCTCTCCAAATCTGGCCCCATTTTCTCTAGTCTATTTGCTGCTCATTCTTTTTGATTTCTTTTTATTCGATTTTCCAAAGGAAAACTTCCCACAGTTAAGTTTGTGGTCTGGTAATTTATCATGAATATTCGTGAAATTGCCTCACTAAAAGGGGCATTTGAAGCTGAAACCTAGGTATCTGTTACCATGGGAACCAACAACAACTATTTAGAGCCGCCTGCTTAAACTAGTTAAGGTAAGAGTCGCTGTTGGCAGGAGGTTGAAGGCAGGCAATCAGAGACTACTGGGTGGAGTAGAGTCTGGTCTGGACTTCTCAAACTTATGCTGGATAGTCTTCTGGATTGGTGCTGTGCTCCTGAATTCTCTACATGATGCAGTTTAGGAACTGAAAGTTCCTTTCTCCATCAGATTACTGAGGAGAGTCCGAATTACAAGTTTACAACTTGAAACTTACTTGATCACACTTTATGCGTTCCTGAGCCAGTCATTTACCTCTCTGTGCCTTGTTATCAGTTTTAAAAATGTGCAAAATATTGCCTGTGTCACCAGGATATATAAGCATCAGTAAGGCAATAAGAGTAAAACCTTTTTGGAAACAGGGTGCTACACCCATGCAGACTAAAATCCATGCTCGAGTCTCTAGAACCTCTTTTGGTTGCTATCAGTCAACCTTCTGTCTCAAACAAAAAACAGTTTCTTCAATAGAGAGTAGTGTCAAACTAACCTTAGTGACTGCCTCTGCAAACCAGGATTCTCCGAGAGTTCCACTACCCACTGGGCCTGTAGAAGTGAACAGTGGCAATTAGGCATGTCTTGAAATGTTGAGAAGGTGGTTATAAAGAAAAAAGTATATTTGATAAATAATCAAGGTTATAAGAAGTGCAAATTACATTCCTTCACCTTTTTTTCCTTTGCCTTTCAGTTGCAATTTTGGACAGAATATTAAAGAGATAATCAAGAGTGGCAGGCTTTGTATTAAAAAGAGAAAAGAAATGTCAAGTCAGGCAATTCATATGGAAAATGCAGAAAGATCTATACACAAAAAAGTGTGTATTTACTTGGGAATATTTTGTATGTGTCAAACTACATATCTTGTTAGTATTGCTTTTGGTAGGAATATAATGCATTTGAATCAATAGGATTAGACAAAAATGACAGAAAAATACATCTTGGTGAATAAAGCATGGAGCCATATAGACAAAGAGGAAGATACTGCATACTGTTGACATTCTTATGACCACAAGAGAGGGGGTGCACTGGGGTAAAGTCTTGGTAGGAATTCTTATGGAACACAATACCCAGGATCATATAGAGGAGGGGTTGAGTTACGGATTTAAGTGGGTACACCAAATATGTCAGATTTCTTGGGCACTACACCCTTTTGTCACTTCTCTTATTAGCACAACTGCCATCAGCGTAAATAATTGAAGCGTTAGTGCAGATCTGATGACTCATTCATGTATCTGCATGAAGGAACTGGGCTGGACAGTACTCTTTCTTCAGGTGGTCATAAGTAGGCAGTCTGCTGCCTCTAAAGTTCTAAATTCCTTTGTTCCCACCAACTAGGTAGGGAATCAAACCTTCTCAAAGATAGGTGGGTGTGGAGGAGTTCTCAGAATGTTGAAAATAGTCAGATGTTGGAGTCAGAATGGGTTCACCATCAAAGAAATATCTTACATGTGTTTTGAGAAAGAATATACAACATAATTCCTCAAAAAATTGCTAGTTTTGTGGTTGTTAATGAGAAATATTCAAAGGGAAAAAAATACCTTTTACTGTTTACATTTCAAACCTTGTAAATCATGAAATGCAGTTTCAGTTTTTAGTGTAGGACCTATAGAGTAACATGGTTATTGCTGTTAGCTGTAAATACAGTTATTATGGTTGCAGCTTGCTCTTCCTAAAATAAAATTCAGCATTTGCTGAATTTAAGTTTAGCTTGGCTTACTTTTCTGCCAAATAGAATATAAGGATACTGCATATAATACTGTGCTAGCTTTTTTTTTTCAACCAGAAATTTGAATGTTCTTATCATTTATTATAAAATTTGCATGCAAAAGCAAAATGGGAAATTTTAAGAGCATAATCTTTGGCATTAGATAGACCTAGTTCAGATCTTAACTATGCCACTTTCGTGATTGGTAGTCTTTATTTATCTATAAAAACTGGCTGAGAAAAATGCTTATCTCATATGGTAGTTATGAGGCTGAAAGGGACTCATGGATGTAGATTGTATTGGGGTATTTGCATAGCTTTTAAAAAGAATATTCATTCTCTCCACCCAAGTCCTGAAACAATTAAGAAACTCAATAGCTTACTTTCAGAAGCACCTGGACAACTAATACTCATAATGGTAATTCTGTAGTCCTCATTTTAAAAAGTACTTGAACCAGGATGAGTTCAAATGGGTGGTCTAAATGTTAAGAGCGGACATTGACTACTATACAACAACAAGACTCAGGACAGGGACCTGGGTCAGATGAGGTGATGCCCAAATATAGCCTATATATATAGGCTAATATATATATATATATATATGTATACACAGATGCCATATGAGTATATACTTAGACATGGAAGGGGGCAATTGAAAGTCCAGAAGATCTGATGTAACCTTTACTCACTCAGATAATATCTAAAATGGTCCATGGCCCAATAGCTTGCATGTCCATATCTCTCCTGCAGAATTGATGAATCCTATGCTTTATCAGATGGCTGTACTATTTTCTAAGTTCTTTACATATGTACATCGGTTGTGATTCACCCAGCTAATATCTGTGTTGAAGTAAGTGAGCTCGCTCAGTCGTGTATGACTCTTTGCGACCCCATGGTGTAGCCCACCAGGCTTCTCCATCCATGGGATTCTCCAGGCAAGAATACTGGACTGGGTTGCTATTTCCTTCTCTAGGGGAACTTCCCTGACCCAGGGATCGAACCCAGGTCTCCCGCATTGTGGGCAGGCGCTTTACCCTCTGAGCCACCAGAGAAGCCTGTTGAAGGTCTCCGTTAATCTGAACTTTTAGGGCAGGGATAGGCCAACTACAGCCTGTGGCCAAATCTTGCCTGCCTGTTTTCATACAGCCCGTGAGCGAGGAATGGTTTTTACATATTGCAATGGGTGTAGGGGGGGAAAAATAACAAAAGGAAAAAGAATATTTTCTGACACATAAAATTTATATGAAATTCAAATTTCAATGTGTAAATAGCTTTACTGGAAATGAAAAAAAAATAGCAAAAGAGTAGGCAGACAGGAGACATGATCATCAATAACACTGACATTGGAGAGCATTGGCTTCCTGACCTGGAACAACAGAAATAGATTTACCACCTGGTCACAGTCCTAGACAATAGGTCTCCCACTGGGCAAAGGTCTTTTACAGCTTGCCTAAGATCAATTGGGAGCACATGCTCCCTATGGGGAGATTTGCTACAGAGAGAGGCAGAGGCTGAATTATAAATAGCCAGCTTCTTCCGAGCTCACCAATGAGATGTATTACTCTCCTCCCAGGGAAGCTAAGTGAGGAGGTGGATGTATCCAGGAGGGTTACAGCTCATGGAGTGCCCTCTCTGGGAGATAACACTGGAAAACATAAAGATTATGAGTGTTCCTTCCAACAGAATGTTTAGCACACTGCTTGGCACAAAGGAACATTTATTATATATGATAGAAGATACATTTAAATATATTAAAAATGTTAACAGCTTATTTGAATAAAAATAAACTTGAATCAGGCAGCATCCAATCTAACAGACTGAAAGGAGCTCTGAGGAGCTGTACCAAATGAAAGACTTTTATAGGCAGAAGAGAAAGGGTCATTTTTTACTAAGCAAAAAAGTGGGCTGGTTATTGCAAGGGTATTTTCCTTCAGGGGATGACATGAGTCTTTCAGGCAGATTACCAAACTGGTGATGATCAGGAGATTCCTAACTAAATGGTTTGAGATTACATTTCTGATAGAGCTGAAACTGCAATTACCCTTTGTTTGGTGACCTGGTGCTTAAATGTCTCCATTTGGGGCTTGTTGTCTCATTAACGTATGTCACCTATTTCTGTTATAGTTACTGACCCTTAAGGAAAAGTGGGGTTCCCTGACAGCTCAGTTGGTAAAGAATCCACGTGCAATGCAGGAGACCCTGGTTCAATTCCTGGATTGGGATGNGGTCTCCCACTGGGCAAAGGTCTTTTACAGCTTGCCTAAGATCAATTGGGAGCACATGCTCCCTATGGGGAGATTTGCTACAGAGAGAGGCAGAGGCTGAATTATAAATAGCCAGCTTCTTCCGAGCTCACCAATGAGATGTATTACTCTCCTCCCAGGGAAGCTAAGTGAGGAGGTGGATGTATCCAGGAGGGTTACAGCTCATGGAGTGCCCTCTCTGGGAGATAACACTGGAAAACATAAAGATTATGAGTGTTCCTTCCAACAGAATGTTTAGCACACTGCTTGGCACAAAGGAACATTTATTATATATGATAGAAGATACATTTAAATATATTAAAAATGTTAACAGCTTATTTGAATAAAAATAAACTTGAATCAGGCAGCATCCAATCTAACAGACTGAAAGGAGCTCTGAGGAGCTGTACCAAATGAAAGACTTTTATAGGCAGAAGAGAAAGGGTCATTTTTTACTAAGCAAAAAAGTGGGCTGGTTATTGCAAGGGTATTTTCCTTCAGGGGATGACATGAGTCTTTCAGGCAGATTACCAAACTGGTGATGATCAGGAGATTCCTAACTAAATGGTTTGAGATTACATTTCTGATAGAGCTGAAACTGCAGTTACCCTTTGTTTGGTGACCTGGTGCTTAAATGTCTCCATTTGGGGCTTGTTGTCTCATTAACGTATGTCACCTATTTCTGTTATAGTTACTGACCCTTAAGGAAAAGTGGGGTTCCCTGACAGCTCAGTTGGTAAAGAATCCACGTGCAATGCAGGAGACCCTGGTTCAATTCCTGGATTGGGATGAGTTGCCAGAGAAGGGACAGGCTACCCACTTCAGTATTCTTGGGCTTCCCTCGTGGCTTAGCTAGTAAAGAATCTGCCTGCAATGCGGAAGACCTTGGTTCAATCCCTGGGTTGGGAAGATCCCCTGGAGAAGGGAAAGGCTAACCACTCCAGTATTCTGGCCTGGAGAATTCCATGAACTGTATAGTCCCTGGGATCACAAAGAGTGGACATGACTGAGCAACTTTCATGTTCAAGGAAAAGTGAAAATACAGATTTTATATTGGACCTTGATACATGTGTGAGAATGGTAGGTAGTAAGTCTAAAAAAGTGGATGAAACCCAAACCAAAAAAGTCTTCATTGTCTATAAGGTACATTTCCATTTTGTTTGGTAGAAAATGGGTAACTAAAAATAATTTTAAGTTGAAGAGAGATCCTCATGTTTACATGACCTAACTCTAACTATACTATGCAGGATCAAAAGAGTGTCCAGGAGCCAGGCACTGAGCTATGCACTTTAGATAATGTTCTCTCTTAATCACCACAATAATCTTGAGAATGAAACATAATCATTATTCTGATTTTACAGATGAAAAAACTGAAGCTTTAGAAGTTTAAATAACTTAAGATACTCAGCTTATAAATGAAAACCTAGAGTTTGATCTCTAGTTTGCCTGGCTCCAAGCCTCAGGACTGGCTTTGTGGGCTTGTGACCTGTGCATTTATACCGGGCACTGTTCTTGGTATAATGCTTTGCTGTCATCATCTTAAAATTCTTAACAATTTTAGAACAAGAAGTCCTACATTTTTATTTTGCACTGGGTTTCAGTTCTGCCAAGACATCTTTTCTTTCCATTACCCAGTCACCTGTTTTACAAGTCTGGGGGATTCTATACAAATAAAACTTTCCATTAATCAAAGAACTATGGAGAATTAATTATTCCACTCTAGGTGGAATAAATATGTAGACAATTATATATGAATGTTTTCACGTTTATACACACAAATATTCACAGTTTAGAGCCAAATTTCCATCACCAGACAATCCTTCCTCAGATTCTCTTTGGTTGCTGGAGCCTCCCCAGTGCTGTAAGTGGAACCAAGCCAAGAAGTGCTGAGGGCATGGTATGAGGTTTAGAGGGGGGTAAATATATTCATGTCTAAGCACATGTGTCTGGTTATATTCCAAGCCCAAGAACAAATTAATTTAGGATTATCTTTTTGATGCTTTCCATATTTCAGCTCCCATTAGTTGGCACAAATAATTAAGGGATGATGGAACACACATTGGCACCATTTCGCAACTTTTTTGAGGCTATAGGCTACTGAAAGGCAGGCAGCTATTATAGAAGATGGGGGAGGGTATTTTAGAAGAATATGCTACATAAGCAGCACTTCACTAGTTTCTAATCACTTTCTTTAACCATGAACTCATAATACTCTTTGAGGTAAAGCTACTCTGAATCTTTAAAAAAAAAAAAACAACTTTTTTTTTTCATTAAAGAAAAACACACATATGCACACACACAATTACAAAATGGGAAGTAATGGGCATACAGTTTGTAACCTGTTTTTTTCTCTTCTAATTAATATGCTGCACTGGTTCAATGCCTCAGTTCAGTTCAGTTCAGTTCAGTTGCTCAGTTGTGTCCGACTCTTCGCGACCCCATGAATCGCAGCACGCCAGGCCGCCCCGTCCATCACCATCTCCTGGAGTTCACTCAGACTCACGTCCATCGAGTCCGTGATGCCATCCAGCCATCTCATCCTCGGTCGTCCCCTTCTCCTCCTGCCCCCATTCCCTCCCAGCATCAAAGTCTTTTCCAATGAGTCAGCTCTTCGCATGAGGTGGCCAAAGTACTGGAGTTTCAGCTTTAGCATCATTCCTTCCAAAGAAATCCCAGGTTGATCTCCTTCAGAATGGGCTGGTTGGATCTCCTTGCAGTCCAAGGGACTCTCAAGAGTCTTTTCCAGCACCACAGTTCAAAAGCATCAATTCTTTGGTGCTCAGCCTTCTTCACAGTCCAACTCTCACATCCATACATGACCACAGGAAAACCATAGCCTTGACTAGACGGACCTTAGTCAGCAAAGTAATGTCTCTGCTTTTGAACATACCATCTAGGTTGGACATAACTTTTCTTCCAAGGAGTAAGCGTCTTTTAATTTCATGGCTGCAGTCACCATCTGCAGTGATTTAGGTTCAATGCCTAGGTCATATTAATAAAGGTTCCCTGGAGAAGGAAATGGCAGCCTACTCCAGCATTCTTGTCTAGGAACTTCCATGGATAGGGGAGCTTGGCAGCTACAGTCCATGGGATCACAAGAGTTGGACATGACTGAGAGAGTAACAACACAACAATAATTTTAAAGAACTTTTCCAAGTCCTAGATTTGCTTTGCTGGAAGCCATACTGATCAGGGCCCATATTATTAAGAAGTTTAATGGGAATTATTATAATAAAACCCTTTCTGGCTAGATACTTTAAGTTAAGTAACTTTAAGGCGATATGACATGATTTGAGTGATAAACTGTATTCTGAGAAGACTCTTGAGAGTCCCTTGGACAGCAAGGAGATCAAACCAGTCAATCCTAAAGGAAATCAACACTGAATATTCATTAGAAGGACTGATGCTGAAGCTGAAGCTCCAATACTTTGGCCACCTGATGCTAAGAGCCAACTCACTGGAAAAATCCTGATGACGGGGAAGATTGAGGGCAGGAGAAGAAGGCGGCAACAGAGGATAAGAAGGTTGGATGGCACCACTGTTTTAATGGACATGAGTTTGAGCAAACTCAGGGAGATGGTGAAGGACAGGGAAGCCAGACATGCTGCAGTCCATGGGGTTGCAAAGAGTTGGACAAGATTTAGTGACAACAACAAAAGAGACATTTATTCATATTAATAAAGTAACCATAATTCTTTTCATTAATTGGTTCTGTCTCAGCAAACATGCTTAGTCAACTAAAGAACCAAGAGAACAATAATATCAACTTGTCCTTTAACTTTTAATGTCAGCAGTATGTCCTCACACCACTGCAGGAGAGTGCTGCAGGCTGAAGGAAAGTCTGCATGCAGACATCATTCCCTATTGTTTTCTCATAACATTCCTTGGAATACTGCCCTAAATGCTAAGGGTAATTTATCTGCCTATAGAAGTGTACATGGAACAATGGACTGGTTCCAAATACGAAAAGGAGTATGTCAAGGCTATATATTGTCACCCTGCTTATATGCAGAGTACATCACGAGAAACACTGGCCTGGAGGAAGCACAAGTTGGAATCAAGATTGCCGGGAGAAATATTAATAATCTCAGATATGCAGATGATACCACCCTTATGGCAGAAAACGAAGAAGAACTAAAGAGCTTCTTGATGGAACTGAAAGAGAAGAGTGAAAAAGTTGGCTTAAAGCTCAACATTCAAACATAAAGATCATGGCATCTGGTACCATCACTTCATGGCAAATAGATGGGGAAACAGTGGTAGATTTTATTTTGGGGGGCTCCAAAATCACTGTAGGTGGTGACTGAAGCCCTGAAATCAAAAGAAGTTTACTCCTTGGAGTAACTTGACCAACCCAGACAGCATACTAAAAAGTATAGACATTACTTTTTCAACAAAGATCTGTCTAGTCAAGGCTATGGTTTTTGCAGTGATCATGTATAGATATGAGAGTCGGACTATAAAGAAAGCTGAGTGCTGAAGAACTGATGCTTTTCAACTATGGTGTTCGAGAAGACTTTTGAGAGTCCCTTGGACTGCAAGGAGATCCAACCAGTCCACCCTAAAGGAGATCAGTCCTGAGTGTTCATTGGAAGGACTGATGTTGAAGCTGAAACTCCAATACTTTAGCCACCTGATGCAAAGAGCTGACTTATTGGAAAAGACCCTGATGCTGGGAAAGATTGAAGGTGGGAGGAGAATGAGGATGACAGAAGATGAAATATTTGGATGGCATCACCAACTCAATGGACATGAGTTTGAGTAAACTCCAGGAGTTGGTAATGGACAGGGAGTCCTGGCTTGCTGCAGTCCATCGGGTCTCAAGGAGTCAGACACGACTGAGCAACTGAATTGAACATCAATTCAGTCTGAATTGAAACAGTGAAGCAGGACTGCTTCACTGTTTGATTATTAGATCAAATGGGATGATGAAATATGAAACTTATTTTGGAATCAATAAAATATATTCTGGTGGCTCAGTGATAAAGAATCTGCCTGCAATGCAGGAGACGCTGGTTTGATTTTTGAGTTGGGAAGATCTCCTGGAGAAGAGCATGGCACCCTACTCTAGTATTCTTGCCTGGAGAATCCCATGAACAAAAGAGCCTAGCTATCAACAATCCATAGAGTCGCAAATTCTTGGACACAACTGAAGCAATTTAGCGTGCAAAGCATATTCAGGACACCACATAATATTTTGTTTCTGGCCTTCCTGTCTTTGTTTTGCTTCCAGGTACTCTACTGCTCATTTGGGGAATCTTTGCTCATTTTTTTATGATAAGGTAATCATTTTACAGTATACAACACTGAAGATGTATAAAGATCACTCACATTTTTAGGTAGTTAAAATTTGAGCTCAATACTTTTTAGAACACCGTTTCTTAGTAGTACTAGCTATTTTCAAAGTATTAGCAAATTCTGATTTGTCTAGAGATACATTTTCAACTTCTGTTTTCAGGATAGATTATCCCTGATCATTTACTCAGCTCCTTAATTTTCAGATCTATGCATACTGGCTATGGAGGAGACGCCATCATGTCGTGGTCTTTGAGTCAAAGCATATACAGGGCTCCACCTTTCCAGGCTGCTTTCTCTCAGTTGCCACCCTAACTGGGTCTTTGGTAAGTAAGCTATTCTAGCTTTCAACAGCCTAACCTTTTCCAAGAAATGGTTCGTTGTTAAGGCCAGATATTTCCATGTGCTTTTGCTGCTGCTGCTGCTAAGTCGCTTCAGTCGTGTCCGTCTCTGTGCGACCCCATAGCGGCAGCCCACCAGGCTCCCCTGTCCCTGGGATTCTCCAGGCAAGAACACTGGAGTGGG
The DNA here is from genome assembly GCA_006410735.1 of Raphicerus campestris. Lineage (NCBI taxonomy): Eukaryota > Metazoa > Chordata > Mammalia > Artiodactyla > Bovidae > Raphicerus > Raphicerus campestris. Next base: position 324,504 of record SJYW01047316.1, read on the forward strand.
TTGCCATTTTCTTCTCCCGTGCATGAAAGTGAAAAGTGAAAGTGAAGTCGCTCAGTCGTGTCCAACTCTCAGCGACCCCATGGACTGCAGCTCACCAGGCTCCTCCATCCATGGGATTTTCCAGGCAAGAGTACTAGAGTGGGCTGCCATTGCCTTCTTGGTCATGAGCATTTAGTCCATTATTATATTTCTTTTGCTGGGAAAACCCTATAATAACTTTCTCTGAGAAAAATGCCTTGAAAGGGAATGTCCATTCTCTGTTGCTGCTGCTGCTGCTAAGTCGCTTCAGTTGTGTCCAACTCTGTGTGAACCCAGAGATGGAAGCCCACCAGGCTCCCCCATCCCTGGGATTCTCCAGGCAAGAATACTGGAGAGGGTTGCCATTTCCTTCTCCAATGCATGCAAGTGAAAATTGAAAGTGAAGTCACTCAGTCGTGTCCGACTCTTAGCGACCCCATGGACTGCAGCCAACCAGGCTCCTCCATCCGTGGGATTTTCCAGGCAAGAGTACTGGAGTGGGGTGCCATTGCTTTCTCCGCCATTCTCTGTAAGACTTACCAAAAGCCTCCTGTTTTAGCACTAAACCTGTGGATTAGGTCAAATCCAGCATTTTCCAGGGAATGGGTACCCATTATGATCTAAGAGAAAATAACTTACACCCCCCAAAGACTTCCAAGGCCTTGCTAATAATATTCATCAATGGAAACTTGGGGAATATCTGTGCGGTGCATTTAAAATGCACTTGTTCAAAGAACATATAACAGTAGATTGGGTTGAACTCATTGATATGGGTATAATTCCCAGAGATTTTAGATTTAATGAGTTAACTTGTGCAGCTGAAGGTGACTCTCTCTTCCTTGGTTGACTGACTAAAACTTGGACTTGGTGGTGGCCTACATTTAATGAGATGACAGGACAGAGCTTCCTAGGCATGATATGAAGGAGGGAATCCACAGGCTTAAGGAGATAAGAATGTTAGACTAAATTTATCATGTGCAACTTACATATTGATCTCCACACTTCTGTTCCACAAGGTGGCCCAAAATTCATTCTTTTAATCAAGCTATTGAGAAATAAATTAATGGGCAGAATATTTGCATCTTGAAAACAATCAGTGGTTGCCCTCATTGGGAGGCTAGGTATGACCATCAGGGATGCTGCCACTGAGATAGGCTCCCTGATTTGATAATAAAATGCTGTGGTATGGGTTCTTCATGTTTCTTTCAATTAGGATTTAATGAGTCTTAGATCTGGATGTTTACATTTTTCAACAAATATGGAAAATTTTCAGCCATTATTTTTTCAAATACTTTTTTCTTCAAATAATTTTTTCCATATTCTCTCTCCTTTCCTTTGGGGACTACATTTGCACGTAGGAGGCTTCCTGGGCTGGTCCCACAGCTCAGTGATGCTCTGCTGATTTCTCTTTTAGTCATTTTTCTTTCTGGGTTTCATTTTGAACAGTTTCTATTGACATGTCTTTGAATTCACTAATGCTTTACTCTGCNAAATCCAGCATTTTCCAGGGAATGGGTACCCATTATGATCTAAGAGAAAATAACTTACACCCCCCAAAGACTTCCAAGGCCTTGCTAATAATATTCATCAATGGAAACTTGGGGAATATCTGTGCAGTGCATTTAAAATGCACTTGTTCAAAGAACATATAACAGTAGATTGGGTTGAACTCATTGATATGGGTATAATTCCCAGAGATTTTAGATTTAATGAGTTAACTTGTGCAGCTGAAGGTGACTCTCTCTTCCTTGGTTGACTGACTAAAACTTGGACTTGGTGGTGGCCTACATTTAATGAGATGACAGGACAGAGCTTCCTAGGCATGATATGAAGGAGGGAATCCACAGGCTTAGGGAGATAAGAATGTTAGACTAAATTTATCATGTGCAACTTACATATTGATCTCCACACTTCTGTTCCACAAGGTGGCCCAAAATTCATTCTTTTAATCAAGCCATTGAGAAATAAATTAATGGGCAGAATATTTGCATCTTGAAAACAATCAGTGGTTGCCCTCATTGGGAGGCTAGGTATGACCATCAGGGATGCTGCCACTGAGATAGGCTCCCTGATTTGATAATAAAATGCTGTGGTATGGGTTCTTCATGTTTCTTTCAATTAGGATTTAATGAGTCTTAGATCTGGATGTTTACATTTTTCAACAAATATGGAAAATTTTCAGCCATTATTTTTTCAAATACTTTTTTCTTCAAATAATTTTTTCCATATTCTCTCTCCTTTCCTTTGGGGACTACATTTGCACGTAGGAGGCTGCCTGGGCTGGTCCCACAGCTCAGTGATGCTCTGCTGATTTCTCTTTTAGTCATTTTTCTTTCTGGGTTTCATTTTGAACAGTTTCTATTGACATGTCTTTGAATTCACTAATGCTTTACTCTGCAGTATCTGATCTGCACTTAATTCCATTCAGTATATTTTTCATTTTAGACATTGTACTTTTCAACTCTAGATGTTTGATCTGGGCCTTTCTCATACTATCATCTATTTTTTCCCCTAACACACTTATGGTTTCCTCTACTTTCTTGAACATGTGGTTATCACGCCCTTGACTACTTAGTTCTATTATCTGTGTAATTCTGGATCAATTTTAATTGATTTTTCTTCATGTACGGGTTATATTTTCCTTCTTTGCAGGCCTGGTAATGTTTGATTGGATGTCAGCAAGTGCAACCTTCACATTTTTAGATGCTGCATGTTTTTGTATTTCTATATGTATTCTTGAGCTTTGTTCTAGGATATAGCTAATTTACTTGGAAACAGTCTGATCTTTTAAGGGCTTACATTTTGGGTTTGTTATGCAGAGCTAACAAAGTTCAGAACTGATGTTTCCTTCACTACTAATCATGTAATAGATTTCTGAGTATTCTATGTGGTGTCTCATGCATAAGTTTTTCATTCTGGTTGTTGTACTACCAACTATTTCTGGATCTATGTGGGCCCTGAGGATAGTCCCATCTGCCCCATTTGACTCTCTTTCCCCAACCTTGGGGGCTTCCTCACACACATATCTTGATCGTTGCTCAGTTGAAGAATACCTAAGTAAGCGTCAATATATTTACAGAAGATTTTTGATAATATATAACAAAAATAGCACTTGCATCAAGTAGAAAAGTACTTGTTGGCTTATAAGAAGAATCTAGGGACAGAAGCTACTTGAAGATAGGATGCAGGAGCAAATTAGGTCATCTCTCCTGGGCTTGCTCTTGGTCCATCTGTCTCTTCTCTCTGCACGATATGGTTCTCTTTTCCTGATATGGTATGATTTTTTACTAGAGACAGCTTCCTCCAGGCAGAAGAAAAGGTGACCCTAAGCAGTGGCAGCTATCATCATTAAATTTCTAGATCTTTTTCTAAGTTCAAATATCAAAACTCAAGGAAAACTTACTGGTCTGTTTGGGCTACATGTTCACTGAACCATATGTTACACATGAGAGAGGTACTGCTCTGATAAGGCCCAAGTTAGCCCTACCTAACATGTAGGATGTGTAACTTGTAAAAAAAGTTTTCTTGCTAGAAGATGTGGAGGGATGGATGTTGAATAAACAAAATAGCAATGAGCAGTGCACCCAATTTCCTCATCTGTAAAGTGCATAAAATAATCTAAAGTGTGACAATGTATTGAGAGCTTAGCACAGTGCCTGGCCTATGATAAAGCACAGCTCTTACGTTGTTATCAATAAACTGAGGTTGGCGCCTCCAGGTGTCAGTAAGTTTATTCACTTCTTTTCATCACTAATCTTTAGTAATGAAGTTTCTCCTTTGTCCCTCTTGTCAAGAGTGACTTAAATTCCTACGTATGGGCCTTAATTTCCAGGTAACTGGGTTCCTGATCGTCTCCCATTGCAATTTCCCAAAACACCTGCTTCTGCCTTGTCTAAGCAGAGACCTTATATAAGCATCAGATTAGTAGCAGGAAACAGATGGTCCACTAGAGTTGAGTAATTTGAAGAGAGTTTAATAAAGGGATTATTAACAAAGGTGTTGGCAGGTTATAAGGAAATCATAAGGTAGCGAGGTACTTTGGGCTAGGAGAAAGGACAAACAACAGAATGGTGACTAGAAATGAAGAAAGGAGACGCCTGGCAGGAGCAGGGGTGTTCAGCCAGTCTGTAGTGAGCCCATGGAGAGGGAGCCAGTGAATAAACACCCTGACCCCTACAGCTTCCTGATCTCCTGTGTTCCCCACTAGGTGAAACAACAAGATGCCAAAGGGCACAGGAATCTGTATTCCAGTCCACGGCCAGCCTGCTGCCTGGGGCACAGGGAAAAGAGCAGCTTAGAGGAAAAACTGGTAACTCTAACATGCCCATGTTGTGGTCTTAGTTTGGATGGTTTTCTCTGAGTATATGTAACCCACCCATTTTACTCTGCTGGTTGATTTTCCAGTCCCTTTGGACTCATGATTTTGTCTCTATTCTCAGAATAATCAATTCCTGGTCACAATCACAGAACTTATGTCTGTTTAGGATTTTCCTGGTCCTGAGAATCTATAATCTGAAAATCTATAATCTGGAATGGGCTTCCCTGGTGGCTCAGAGGTTAAAGCGTCTGCGTCCAATGTGGGAGACCTGGGTTCAATTCCTGGGTTGGGAAGATCCCCTGGAGAAGGAAATGGCAATCCACTCCAGTATTCTTGCCTGAAGAATCACATGGATGGAGAAGCCTAGTAGGTTACAGTCCACGGGGTCACAAAGAATTGGACACGACTGAGCAACTTCACCAAAAGACTGCCAGATACAGTCTATATTTATGACGAGGAAAACTCAGTTGTAAGTGCCTGGAAATTTGTAGCCTCATAACAGGAAGTTTTGTTCATTTGTTGTGAACCTTGTGTGTATTCTCAATCAAGCCATTTCTTCAATGGGGCAGCTTTACAGGTGGACTGGAAAGAATTCGCTGTCCAGAAAGGAGAGCTGTCACTTTATGTGGACTCAAGTGGAAGGAAAAGACCTGGGTCAGCTTTAAAGATGTGCCTCTCAGCATCTTCCACAGACACAAAATTCACCTCATTCCCAAAGTCCTTAGAGAGGAAGCCAGAGATATAGGCGTGGATAGTAAAACACAGAAATACTAATGAAAGAGAGGGAGATGAGGTAAAGTCAAGTTGTTGGAAAATACACAGATAAAAGTAAAGTCAAGGGAATGAGGGAAGTAATGACAAAATGGAAAGGCAGCAGTACCCTGGAAAGACAAACTTTCCATTCAGGAACCACAGGCACTCCCACAGTTACAGCGGGAGAGCAGGACCCAGCCCGGCCTCGGCTGTGGCCACTGGAGCAGAGGCCAAGCAGCTGCCCATTAACACAGTCAGAGGAGAATGCAGGCCTGGCGCAGGCGTCTGATCTTTATTTTGAATCTCACATGTTGCTCTCTGAAACACCTCGGAAGCAACTCAGCAAGGCAAATAAGGAAAAGAGGAAGCCTGGCTGTCTGGCAGGCCTGCATCCACCAAGAGTTTTGCTGAGCCATTTGAGATTGGTGGGTGATCTCAGACTGGTACCTCAAGAGATGGTCCCTGGGGTGGTTTGAATATTTTGGATATATTACCTAATATTTAAAAAGGAATCTCATAACCTAAGTGCCCCATGGCTTAACTGCATGTTTATTTTCTCAGCCTTTGTCTTTCAGAGATCAGCACTCTATTGCGGTGCTGCTATTGTAAGGGTGGAATAAATAGAACCGCTTTAATGTCCTGTTTGCATTTCCCGACAGTTAAAAAGCAGCCCATTATTAGCTGCAACACCGTTATGACATCAGTGGTGACTTTGCTGCTCGAGTTTCAGCTCATGAAACATTTTCCCCCCGATACAATTATCTTTCCTTTCTTTTTTCTTCTTCTTTTTTTCACCTTTCATATTTCATCCTCATGCAAATGACTGGCTAAATGGCCATCCATGTTTCTGGTCTTTTCAAGGATGGGCTTCCAAGATGCTAACACATATTCTGCTTGACCCAGTTTCAGAACTTTGGGCCCCCAGGAGCCACTTTCTTTCAGTGACCCCTGAATGGGCAAAGGAGCTGTCCTTGTTGTATTGAGGAGGTTCAGGGGCATGGAGTGTCACATGGAGTAGGGAGAGCCTGGCACAAGAGAGGGAGGGTCTCTGAGCTTTGAGCTGGTAGGGGTTGCTGGAGCCTGGGTGAGAGGGGGAGATTGCTCCATGACAGGGAGGGAAAGGGGCACCCGGGGGGCCACTGTGAAGTGTGGGTGAAAGAGAAGGATATCTTCTTTGGGGAGGCAAACAGCAGAAGTGAGAGGAGGTGGGTTACATACAAGGGATCAATATAATAAGAATACCGAGGACAACTGAATTCAGGATTCTCATTATTAGAAAAGAGAAATAGGAGGTTCAGGATGGGGAACATGTGTACCACCCGTGGCAGATTCATGTTGAGGTATGGCAAAATCAGTACAATATTGTAAAGTTAAAAAAAAAAAGAGAGAGAGAAAAGAGAAACATATAAAAAGAGAGAAAACTAAAACTTGATATAAGAATTGTATAGATATTAGTATGATCTCATGGGTTTTTAAAACATGTAGATATAGAAGTATATACAAAATGTACCTATCTGTATGAGTTTGTGATACTTTGTATCTTGCAACCTTTTTCTAAGTTTGGGGTTATTTCAAAATAAAATTTAAAAAATAATGTTTATATGGGTATAATAGCACTATTTAAAGTAGAAGTATAATACTACCAATATGATGTTGTTAAATGAATTGAAGTGAAGTCACTCAGTTGTGTCCAACTCTTTGCAACCCCATGGACTGTAGCCCGCTCAGGCTCCTCTGTCCATGGGATTATCCAGGCAAGGATACTAGAGTGGGTTGCCATTTCCTTCTCCAGGGGATCTTCCCAACCCAGGGATCAAACCTGGGTCTCCTGCATTGCAGGCAGACGCTTTATCCTCTGAGCCACCAGGGAAGCCCTTGTTAAATGAATTAAATAAGATTATTCATATGGAGGGTATAATATAGTCCCTGGCACACAATAATCCTTCAGTAACTATTCTTATTATCTTCTGGGATAAAAACATACCATGAAAATTATTCTGTATCTTTTTTCCCACTAAATATATATCTTGGAAAGCTTTTCATAACAGTTCATACCTTGTTTTTTAAAATTAATAAATCTAGCTTGTATTATTTATTATATTAGTGTTATAATTAGAAAAACAAAAAACAATAATTGTGGGAGGGGGAATAATCTGCCTCAGTATGTCATCTGCTGATGACTCATAATTTAATTAATTCTCGTTGCTAATGGAAACCTTTGGTTGAACAGGCATAGCTGTATTTTAATAGCAGCTCTTGAGTGGAGAGTATAAGAAAAAAATATCAAATACCACATCACTGGACACATAGATGTTCACACAAATTTTTCCTATATTTGTAAAGCTCAGAATGAAAAGCACTGGGTAATTAGAGAAGCTGTTAAAATTCATTCATTGAATCATTTCTTCAGTCCACTGGCAAATCCCTATTTAAGGACTGCTGTGATCATTCACTGTTGGATGTACTAGGAATGCAGCGTGAATTAAACAGGGTCCCTACCCTCAAGGAGCTCTCTTCTAGTGGAAGAAGAAAAACACCCAGTCAGTCTTACATGATACATTGTTGGTGATAATTTAAACATGAGATCAGACCCTTCATGAAGAAAGCTAATTTGGTAATTTATTAAAGTTCATGCTTTACTAATCATCTATAATAACTCTTAGTAACCTTTTGAGCCTAGGTTTCCAGATATCAAAAATGGAGATAATAATTATAAGGTTGCTGTAATCAAATACATTAAGTGTCCAGCATAAAGACAGCCCCTTAGCAGGTACTTGATAAACAGAAACCCTTATTTGCTTTTAGTTGTACAATTTTGGGTTCTTATATTTGAGACTAAGAGAATAGGAGTGGCTTTGATTTACAGGGAAGCTGTCTCCTTCCCCAGGTTGGGTGTGTCATTGATGTGTCCCCAGACCTTACTAACCTGCTCCACTAGGCACATTTTCTTTACTGAGCTGTCATACCTTCCACCCACAAGAAATGGGAAGTCCATTTTTCTACTGGGTTGCTTTCCAGAAGGAATCCCCAAAAGCACTAATCCCAAGAGCCTGTCATAGGCTCTTGCCACCAACCTGGCAGCCCATACTTTGAACAGTCACTTGGCACTGCCCTGTAGTTGGGCCCCAGCTGACTTCTCAGAGGCCAAAGTTCACATTAACCTCTTGAAAGTGCATCCAAGTCCAAACATGGCCTTGCCTAATATGCTGAACCTTTGGGTCTTTATCCTGAAAACACCAAGGAAACAAAGATTTTAAGGGAATGAGCTGGCTTCACTTATACTTAAAAAATTTTTTTTTCCTTGGGTTGCTCTGTAAAGAATGGAGAATAAACTCAAGAGAAGAAGCAGGAGAGTGGGGTTGCTCCTCTGTGACCCAAAAGGGCAGAGAATAAAGGGAAACAGCACAGGTTTGAGATCTGGCCATTTTGGAGGCAGAATTGATAGTACTGTTGATGGATTTGTTGTAGGAGTGGGAAGGAGTAGGGAAGTTGCCAGCTTGAACATTTGGATGATTTTATATGGCTGTGCCACTTGTTAAAAATGGGAAAAACCAAGATGTCTAATAAAAACTCAACTAAGTGCTAAAGAAATCTCAAGTTGGGTGCTTGACATTGCAGGGACCAATAAGCAAACTTGGGGCTTACAACTGGCCCAGAATAAACCTCAGTGTCCCAGGCTAGCCCCTGGAGGCTTCTGCATGGCCAGAACCAGCTCAAATACACCAATAAGCAGTGCAGGTCTCAGTGAAACTTGGACCCATGCCGAAGCCATCAGTCCCCTTGGAGCAAAGCAGTCTCTCTCCTCTCCTATTCTGATGTATGTTCATTTCCACTTCAGGATGGCCAAAGATGGGAAAAATCATCCTGTACATGGAAGATGGCCTCAGCTACACTGTCCAGCTAAAAGAATCAGCAAAAGGCTTCAAAGTACCTTTCACAAAATCTAGGCTCTCCAGTTTGAGACTACGGTAAATGGAGGATAGTCCAGGTTATGAACACTTTATGGCCAGAAAAAGTGCTCTGGAGCATAGTCTAGTTAAAAATACCCATAGTTCCCATTATAAAGCAGAACATTTTGCATCTCACAAACTGTGGTGTCTGTATGCAGATGTATGGAAACCTCACTGCCTTCTCCAAGAATAAGAGTTAGGTACTTGTTTCACATTTTTGCAATAGAAGGGACCATTTACATAAATTAAGAAAAAAAAAACCAACTTTCAAAAAAAATCAGTCGTTTGCATAAACAAAGCTAACAATCTCTAGTGGATGTCCTACCATGTGTACCTGAGTATGATGAGGAAGCCTTTCTATGGAACAAGCTTCTCATTCTCATTGAATATTTGCGTTTGTCAAATATCAAGGTCTTAATAGGGCTTCCCAGGGGAATTTCAAGATGGCAGAGTAGAAGGATGTGTGCTCATCTTCTCAAGCGAGAACTCCAAAATTATAACTTGCTGCTGAACAACCTTCGACAGGAGAATGTTGGATCCCACCAAAATAAGATACCTCATGTCCAAGGGCAAAGGAGAAGCCCCAGAAAGATGGTAGGAGGGGAGAAATCATGTTTAGAATCAAACTCCATACCCGTTGGAGACGCTCGGAGGGCTCAGACAAAGCTTGTGCACACCAGGACCCAGAGACCCCACAGAGACTGAGCCAGAACAGTGTTTGAGAGTCTCCTGCAGAGGTATGGGTCAGCAGTGGACTGCTGCAGGGGTAGGGGCTCTGAGTGCAGTAGACCTGGGTATGGCATAAACCCTCTTGGAGGAAGTAGCCATTAACCCCACCATAGAGCTGCCAGAACTTACACAGGACTGGGGAAACATTCTCTTGGAGCACACAAACAAAACCTTGTGCACACCAGGAACCAGGAGAAAGGAGCAGTGACCCCACAAGGGACTCACCCAGACTCGCCCATGAGTGTCCAGGAGTCTCCAGCAGAGGCGTGGGTCAGCAGTGGCCTGCTGCAGGGTTGGGGGCACTGAGTGCAGCAGTGCCTGCATGGGACCTTTTGAAGGAGGTTGACATTATCTTCATTACCTCTCCATAGTTTGGCCTCAATTCAAACAACAGGGAGTGAACACAGCCCCGCCCATCAACAGAAAATTAAAGATTTACTGAGCATGGCCCCACCCATCAGAAAAAAACTCAGTTTCCCCCTCAGTCAGTCTCTGTCATCAGGAAGCTTCCAAAAGCCTCTTATCCTCCATCAGAGGGCAGACAGAATGAAAACCACAATCACAGAAAACAAGCAGTCTGATCACATGGACCACAGCCTTGTATAACTCAGTGAAACTATGAGCCATACCATGTAGGGCCACCGAAACAAACAGAGATTATTCCATCATTTTTGAGACTGCACCCAAATCTCAAGGTGAGTGGTCTTTTGGACTCTTTTGTTGACCAGGAGGACTACTCCATTTTTTCTCAGGGATTCTTGCCCACAGTAGTAGTTATAATGGTCATCTGAGTTAAATTCACACATTCCAGTCCACCCTTTAGTTCGCTGATTCCTAAAATGTTGATGTTCACTCCTGCCATCTCCTATTTGACCATTTCTAATTTGCCTTGATTCATGGACCTAACATTCCAGGTTCCTATGTAATATTGCTCTTTATGCATCGGACTCCACTTCCATGGAGAGTTCCGACAAAACGGGGTCCACTGGAGAAGGGAATGGCAAACTACCTTGCCTTGAGAACCCCATATACACTATGAAAAGGCAAAATGATAGGACTGAAAGATGAACTCCCCAGGTCAGTAGGTGCCCAATATGCTACTGGAGATCAGTGGAGAAATAACTCCAGAGAGAATGAAGAGACAAAGCCAAAGCGAAAACAACACCTAGTTGTGGATGTGACTGGTGATGGAAGTGGAGTCCGATGCATAAAGAGCAATATTACATAGGAACCTGGAATGTTAGGTCCATGAATCAAGGCAAATTAGAAATGGTCAAATAGGAGATGGCAGGAGTGAACATCAACATTTTAGGAATCAGCGAACTAAAGGGTGGACTGGAATGTGTGAATTTAACTCAGATGACCATTATAACTACTACTGTGGGCAAGAATCCCTGAGAAAAAATGGAGTAGTCCTCCTGGTCAACAAAAGAGTCCAAAAGACCACTCACCTTGAGATTTGGGTGCAGTCTCAAAAATGATGGAATAATCTCTGTTTGTTTCGGTGGCCCTACATGGTATGGCTCATAGTTTCACTGAGTTATACAAGGCTGTGGTCCATGTGATCAGACTGCTTGTTTTCTGTGATTGTGGTTTTCATTCTGTCTGCCCTCTGATGGAGGATAAGAGGCTTTTGGAAGCTTCCTGATGACAGAGACTGACTGAGGGGGAAACTGAGTTTTTTTCTGATGGGTGGGGCCATGCTCAGTAAATCTTTAATTTTCTGTTGATGGGCGGGGCTGTGTTCACTCCCTGTTGTTTGAATTGAGGCCAAACTATGGAGAGGTAATGAAGATAATGTCAACCTCCTTCAAAAGGTCCCATGCAGGCACTGCTGCACTCAGTGCCCCCAACCCTGCAGCAGGCCACTGCTGACCCACGCCTCTGCTGGAGACTCCTGGACACTCATGGGCGAGTCTGGGTGAGTCCCTTGTGGGGTCACTGCTCCTTTCTCCTGGTTCCTGGTGTGCACAAGGTTTTGTTTGTGTGCTCCAAGAGAATGTTTCCCCAGTCCTGTGTAAGTTCTGGCAGCTCTATGGTGGGGTTAATGGCTACTTCCTCCAAGAGGGTTTATGCCATACCCAGGTCTACTGCACTCAGAGCCCCTACCCCTGCAGCAGTCCACTGCTGACCCATACCTCTGCAGGAGACTCTCAAACACTGTTCTGGCTCAGTCTCTGTGGGGTCTCTGGGTCCTGGTGTGCACAAGCTTTGTCTGAGCCCTCCGAGCGTCTCCAACGGGTATGGAGTTTGATTCTAAACATGATTTCTCCCCTCCTACCATCTTTCTGGGGCTTCTCCTTTGCCCTTGGACATGAGGTATCTTATTTTGGTGGGATCCAACATTCTCCTGTCGAAGGTTGTTCAGCAGCAAGTTATAATTTTGGAGTTCTCGCTTGAGAAGATGAGCACACATCCTTCTACTCTGCCATCTTGAAATTCCCCTGGGAAGCCCTATTAAGACCTTGATATTTGACAAACGCAAATATTCAATGAGAATGAGAAGCTTGTTCCATAGAAAGGCTTCCTCATCATACTCAGGTACACATGGTAGGACATCCACTAGAGATTGTTAGCTTTGTTTATGCAAACGACTGATTTTTTTTGAAAGTTGGTTTTTTTTTTCTTAATTTATGTAAATGGTCCCTTCTATTGCAAAAATGTGAAACAAGTACCTAACTCTTATTCTTGGAGAAGGCAGTGAGGTTTCCATACATCTGCATACAGACACCACAGTTTGTGAGATGCAAAATGTTCTGCTTTATAATGGGAACTATGGGTATTTTTAACTAGACTATGCTCCAGAGCACTTTTTCTGGCCATAAAGTGTTCATAACCTGGACTATCCTCCATTTACCGTAGTCTCAAACTGGAGAGCCTAGATTTTGTGAAAGGTACTTTGAAGCCTTTTGCTGATTCTTTTAGCTGGACAGTGTAGCTGAGGCCATCTTCCATGTACAGGATGATTTTTCCCATCTTTGGCCATCCTGAAGTGGAAATGAACATACATCAGAATAGGAGAGGAGAGAGACTGCTTTGCTCCAAGGGGACTGATGGCTTCGGCATGGGTCCAAGTTTCACTGAGACCTGCACTGCTTATTGGTGTATTTGAGCTGGTTCTGGCCATGCAGAAGCCTCCAGGGGCTAGCCTGGGACACTGAGGTTTATTCTGGGCCAGTTGTAAGCCCCAAGTTTGCTTATTGGTCCCTGCAATGTCAAGCACCCAACTTGAGATTTCTTTAGCACTTAGTGGAGTTTTTATTAGACATCTTGGTTTTTCCCATTTTTAACAAGTGGCACAGCCATATAAAATCATCCAAATGTTCAAGCTGGCAACTTCCCTACTCCTTCCCACTCCTACAACAAATCCATCAACAGTACTATCAATTCTGCCTCCAAAATGGCCAGATCTCAAACCTGTGCTGTTTCCCTTTATTCTCTGCCCTTTTGGGTCACAGAGGAGCAACCCCACTCTCCTGCTTCTTCTCTTGAGTTTATTCTCCATTCTTTACAGAGCAACCCAAGGAAAAAAAAATTTTTTAAGTATAAGTGAAGCCAGCTCATTCCCTTAAAATCTTTGTTTCCTTGGTGTTTTCAGGATAAAGACCCAAAGGTTCAGCATATTAGGCAAGGCCATGTTTGGACTTGGATGCACTTTCAAGAGGTTAATGTGAACTTTGGCCTCTGAGAAGTCAGCTGGGGCCCAACTACAGGGCAGTGCCAAGTGACTGTTCAAAGTATGGGCTGCCAGGTTGGTGGCAAGAGCCTATGACAGGCTCTTGGGATTAGTGCTTTTGGGGATTCCTTCTGGAAAGCAACCNTGTTTGACCACTTCCAATTTGCCTTGATTCATGGACCTAACATTCCAGGTTCCTATGTAATATTGCTCTTTATGCATTGGACTCCACTTCCATGGAGAGTTCCGACAAAACGGGGTCCACTGGAGAAGGGAATGGCAAACTACCTTGCCTTGAGAACCCCATATACACTATGAAAAGGCAAAATGATAGGACTGAAAGATGAACTCCCCAGGTCAGTAGGTGCCCAATATGCTACTGGAGATCAGTGGAGAAATAACTCCAGAGAGAATGAAGAGACAAAGCCAAAGCGAAAACAACACCTAGTTGTGGATGTGACTGGTGATGGAAGTGGAGTCCGATGCATAAAGAGCAATATTACATAGGAACCTGGAATGTTAGGTCCATGAATCAAGGCAAATTAGAAATGGTCAAATAGGAGATGGCAGGAGTGAACACCGACATTTTAGGAATCATCGAACTAATGGGTGGACTGGAATGTGTGAATTTAACTCAGATGACCATTATAACTACTATTGTGGGCAAGAATCCCCGAGAAGAAATGGAGTAGTTCTCATGGTCAACAAAAGAGTCCAAAAGACCACTCACCTTGAGATTTGGGTGCAGTCTCAAAAATGATGGAATAATCTGTTTGTTTCCAAGGCAAACCATTCAACATCACAGTACTCCAAGTCTATGCCCCAACCAGTAAGGCTGAAGAAGCTGAACAGTCCTAAGAAGACCTACAAGACCTTCTAGAACTAACACCCAAAAAGGATGTCCCCTATAATGATAGGGGACTGGAATGCAAAAGTAGGAAGTCAAGAAACACCTGGAGTAACAGGCAAATTTGGCCTTGGAATACAGAATGAAGCAGGGCAAAGGCTAATAGAGTTTTGTCAAGAGAACACACTGGTCATAGCAAACACCCTCTTCCAACAACACAGGAGAAGACTCTACACATGGACATCACCAGATGGTCAACACTGAAATCAGATGATTGATTATATTCTTTGCAGCCAAAGATGGAGAAGCTCTATACAGTCAGCAAAAACAAGACCAGGAACAGACTGTGGCTCAGATCATGAACTCCTTATTGCCAAATTCAGACTTAAATTGAAGAAGTAGAAAACCACTAGACCATTCAGGTATGACCTAAATCAACTCCCTGATGATTATACAATGGAAGTGACAAATAGATTCAAGGGATTAGATCTGATAGAGTGGCTGAAGATCTATGGACGGAGGTTGGTGACAATGTACAGGAGGCAGTGATCAAGACCATCTCCAAGAAAAAGAAATGCAAAAAGGCAAAATGGTTGTCCAAGGAGGCCTTCCAAATAGCTGAGAAAAGAAAACACGAAAGGCAAAGGAGAAAAGGAAAGATACCCATTCGAAAGCAGAGTTCCAAAGAATAGCAAGGAGGGATAAGAAAGTCTTCCTCCGTGATCAATGCAAAGAAATAGAGGAAAACAATAGAATGGCAGTGACTAGAGATCTCTTCAAGAAAATCAAAGATTCCAAGGGAATATTTCATGCAAAGATGGGCACAATAAAGAACAGAAATGGTATGGACCTAACAGAAGCAGACAGTATTAAGTAGAGGTGGCAAGAATACAAAGAAGAACTATACCAAAAAAATCTTCATGACCCAGATAACCATGATGGTGTGATCACTCACCTAGAGCCAGAAATCCTGGAATATGAAGTCAAGTGGGCTTTAGGAAGCATCACTACCGACAAAGTTAGTGGAGGTGATGAAATTCCAGTTGACCTATTTCAAGTCCTAAAAGATGATGCTGTGAAAGTGCTGCATTCAATATGCCAGCAAATTTGGAAAACTCAACAGTGGCCACAGGACTGGAAAAAGGTCAGTTTTCATTTCAATNCATCCAACTGTACACTCAAAGCTGTTTCAGATCCTGAAAGATGATGCTGTGAAAGTGCTGCATTCAATATGCCAGCAAATTTGGAAAACTCAACAGTGGCCACAGGACTGGAAAAAGGTCAGTTTTCATTTCAATCCCAAAGAAAGGCAATACCAAAGAATGTTCAAACTACCACACAATTGCACTCATCTCACACACTAGTAAAGTAATGCTCAAAATTCTCAAAGCCGGGCTTCAACAATATGTGAACCATGAAGTTCCAGATGTTCAAGCTGGATTTAAAAAAGCCAGAGGATTTCTGTGTGTTGATTTTATATCCTGCAACTTTACTATATTCATTGATTAGCTCTAGTAATTTTCTGGTGGAGTCTTTAGGGTTTTCTATGTAGAGGATCATGTCATCTGGAAACAGTGAGAGTTTTACTTCTTCTTTTCCAATCTGGATTCCTTTTATTTCTTTTTCTGCTCTGATTGCTGTGGCCAAAACTTCCAAAACTATGTTGAATCGTAGTGGTGAAAGTGGACACCCTTGTCTTGTTCCTGACTTTAGGGGAAATACTTTCAGTTTTTCACCATTGAGGATAATGTTTGCTATGGGTTTGTCATATATAGCTTTTTTTTATGTTGAGGTATGTTCCTTCTATTCCTGCTTTCTGGAGAGTTTTTATCATAAATGGATGTTGAATTTTGTCAAAGGCTTTCTCTGCATCTACTGAGATAATCATATGGCTTTTATTTTCCAATTTGTTAATGTGGTATATTACATTAATTTGTGGATACTGAAGAATCCTTGCATCCCTGGGATAAAGCCCACTTGGTCATGGTGTATGATCTTTTTAATGTGTTGTTGGATTCTGATTGCTAGAATTTTGTT
>SJYW01047316.1:344313-370406 GCA_006410735.1 Raphicerus campestris
GAGGGAGGAGGGAGGGGGGGTTCAGGATGGGGAACACGTGTATACCTGTGGCGGATTCATGTTGATGTATGGCAAAACCAATACAGTATTGCAAAGTAATTAACCTCCAATTAAAACAAATAAATTTATATTAAAAAAAGCCAGAGGAACCAGGGATCAAATTGCCAACATCTGTTGTATCATTGAAATAGCAAGAGAGTTCCAGAAAAACATCTATTTCTGCTTTATTGACTATGCCAAAGCCTTTGACTGTGTGGACCACAATAAACTGTGGAAAATTCTGAAAGAGATGGGAATAGTAGACCACCTGACCTGCCTCCTGAGAAACTTATATGCAGGTCAGGAAGCAACAGTTAGAACTGGACATGGAACAACAGACTGGTTCCAAATAGGAAAAGGAGTATGTCAAGGCTGTATATTGTCACCTTGCTTTTTTAATTTATATGCAGAGTACATCATGAGAAACACTGAGCTGGAGGAAGCACAAGCTGGAATCAAGATTGCCAGGAGAAATATCAATCACCTCAGATATGCAGATGACACCACGTTTATGGCAGAAAGTGAAGAGAACTAAAGAGCCTCTTGATGAAAGTGAAAAAGGAGAGTAAAAAGTTGGCTTAAAGTTCCACATTCAGAAAACAAAGATCATGGCATCTGATCCCATCACTTCATGGGAAATAGATGTGGAAACAGTGGCAGACTTTGTTTTGGGGGGCTCCAAAATCACTGCAGATGGTGACTGCAGCCATGAAATTAAAAGATGCTTACTCCTCAGAAGAAAAGTTATGACCAACCTAGATGACATATTAAAAGCAGAGACATTACTTTGCCAACAAAGGTCCGTCTAGTCAAAGTTATGGTTTTTCCAGTAGTCATGTATGGATGTGAGAATTGGACTATTGGAGAAGATTCTTGAGTTCCTTGGACTGCAAGGATATCTAACCAGTCCATCCTAAAGGAAATTAGCCCTGAATATTCATTGGAAGGACTCATGCCAAAGCTGAAACTCCAAACTTTGGCTCTGATGCGAAGAACTGACTCATTGGAAAAACCCTGATGCTGGAAAAGATTGAAGGTGGAAGGGGAAGGGACGACAGAGGATGAGATGGCTGGATGGCATCACTGACCTGATGGATACGAGTTTGAATAAGCTCTGGAAGTTGGTGATGGACAGGGATGCCTGGTGTGCTATGATTCATGGGGTCACAAAGAGTCCGACATGACTGAGCGACTGAACTGAACTGCACTGAACTGAGGTGGTACTAGTGGTAAAGAATCCGCCTTCAATGCAGGAGATGTAAAGAGACTCTAGCTGGATCCCTGGGTCAGGAAGATCCCCTGGAGGAAGGCACGTCAACCCACTCCAGTATTCTCATTTGGAGAATCGCTCGGACAGAGGAGGCTGGTGGGTTGCAAAGTGTTGGACATGACTGAAGCAGCCTAACACACACACACAGGGTGTTAATATAGAATAACACTAGGTTTGCTTTCCAGAGAAGATACTGCCAATGACCAGCTTCAGAAGGTCCCTTTAAGACCAGGCAGGGGTAGGTAGACCTCCTTAGAGGAAAGAGTTAAATGTCCAAATAAGGCATCAGCTCAACTCAGATACAGTGAGCAGAGTCCTCAGTCTTCTGGCCCCTTTTGCCCTGCTTTCGTCTCCCCCCTAACTTCGAGGTGCCCATTCATTTCTTTCCCTGAAGCTGGCACTCAGCTCAACATTGCCAGCTTCTCTGGCCTCAGCTGTCGTAAATAATATCTCACAACATCTGTTAAACCCTTTCTGTATACTGGTAGGCAATGTGATAAGCACTTGACACACATACTCTAATCACCTTGTATCAATTCTGCAAAGCAGTGATACAGATCATTATATTCATTTATACACAGAAAACACCAACCATGATATATATGAAGCCCTTTGCCTGATGTGACAGAAGTCAGGTTTTTGTGACTTCAAAGCCCAAGCTCTTTCCTCTTTGCATTCAGCCCCTTCTTGTTCTTTTTCCTTGTTTCTCCTGGCTGGTGCTTCCAGTTAGCAGCCTCTCCATTCAGCTAGTTTCCCCACAACAGATTGATCTTGCCCAGCTCTCCAATGCCCCGAGGGTTCCCTGGCAACCACCAGGCCCTGAGGGTCTCAGCTAATGGGTCTGTGCTTTGCAAGTGCTCTCTGCCGCCCCCGCCTGGCAAACCTTAACACAGATTAATCCCTTGGTCAACACATTTGCTAAGAGCAGCATGACTTTTCCTTATATATCCCTTTCTGTGAATCAGACGCTCATGCTTACTGTTAAAATTAAGAAAAACAGTGATAAATTGTCAAGACCAAGATCTAAGAAAACATTTAAGGTCTCAAAAATTGGACTAAAGACAAAGTAAATTTAACCTGTATTGGATACATGGATCCTCAAGAAAAGTTAATGGGAATTAAGAATATCAGCGTGCTGCAGTCCAAGGGGTCGCAAAGAGTCAGATGTGACTTAGCAACTGAACAACAACAACAAAAAAGAATATTTCAAATTCAAAATCTTTTGAGACTTGCCCTAAAGATGAGAAATTATGATTTTTCCTAAAGATGAGAAATTTAGATTTTTTTTAAAAAAGACTTTATATACCCCAATAAAAAACAAAGAAACAAAAGGCTATATCTTTCACATGATTTCCTGCTGCGGCAGCAGTCCCCCTTATTTGCAGGGAAAACGTTTCTCAGTGAATACCTGGAAACTCTTATATCAATATACTATGTTTTTTTTTTTTTCATATATACATGCATATCTATGCATCTATACATGCATATCTATGATAAAGTTTACTTTGTAAATTAGACACAACAACAATAAAATAGAGCAGTTATAACAAAAATACTGTAATAAAAGCTAACTGAATGTGTTCTCTCTCTCAAAATATCTTGTACAAACTTAATGCCTTTTCCAAATTAACTGAGCACTCACCAGGCACTGTGGTGATAAATTTTGCAGTTTGAGGTACAGAAAAACAAAACCAGCAGAAGTTTCTTTTTCCTTCTTCACAAAGAGAGAGGATTCCGTCCTGCCATAGGCCTCAGCATTGGATGGTCTCCCTTTCCTCAAGTTGAGCACTTTCACCTTTTCACTTAAAGGAAGCACTTTATAGCTTCCCTGTGGCATAACTTAATTGCCACAATCACTAGACATCCACTTTGGTGTCATTATTAAGTACAGTAAGGGTTACCTGAACCCAAGCTCTACAAACCACCACACCAACAGCTGATACGCAGGCAAGGCAAGATTCAAGTCACGGGCAGGACATCGCGAGATTCCATCATGCTACTCAGAAGGGCCTGCAACTTAAAACTTGCTAATTATTTATTTCCGGAATTTTCCTCATTATTTTCAGGCTGCGGTTGACTTTGTGTAACAAACTATAGGAAGCAGAACCTCGGGTAAGAGAGGATGATTGTACATAAGTCTGTTTATGAAACTTTGCCAAAGTGTTTCAGGAAAGCCAGTATTAAAGTGTAAATTTACTGTTTTGAGAAGATCATTACTTCTCCAGCTTAATAGAAATAAGCCAACGTGCGATTAGTAGTTGTCTTTTGAAATGTTAAATTACTTGTTGTGTGCCACGCATACAGTAGGTGTTCAGTCAATGTTTGATGAATTATAAATAGTACCTAAATAGCCTTTTCAAATTCTGGAGAAGTGGAAAGGAATGTTATTTGACTTGGGTTAACACTGGAATTTCTGCTAAACACACAGTTGTTTGAAAGTTCTACTTAATAAAATACTGTACTAGTACAATGAAGTAGTGGGTATCCTCTTTCCCCAAAGTTAATGACTTTCTCAAGCATTTGGCTTTCTTACCATAGGATTAGTTCCATTATTTCTAGGCCAGTCAATAGGCACAATTCCAAGATTAAGAGCAATTTGGATCACTATTCTCCTTTCATCACATATTCATTATTCTCTGTTTGAATAAGACCTGTAATCAGTGTTATTTACCAATCTTTATGGTGAAACTTTAAACCACTGATTATTCCTGTCTTTGCAGGTATTAAACACCATTTCAAATATCCTTTCAATAAATTTGTGGTAGCTAATGAGGTCCATTTTTCCAGATTTTTCAGTCCATTGAAGGCACACTGAAACCCTGAGAGTCTTTAAAAAAAAGTATGTGTTGTTTAATTGGTGGCAGCTGTTCCTTAGAATGTTACCTAAGTACATAAGTGTTTTTTCNATTCTGGAGAAGTGGAAAGGAATGTTATTTGACTTGGGTTAACACTGGAATTTCTGCTAAACACACAGTTGTTTGAAAGTTCTACTTAATAAAATACTGTACTAGTACAATGAAGTAGTGGGTATCCTCTTTCCCCAAAGTTAATGACTTTCTCAAGCATTTGGCTTTCTTACCATAGGATTAGTTCCATTATTTCTAGGCCAGTCAATAGGCACAATTCCAAGATTAAGAGCAATTTGGATCACTATTCTCCTTTCATCACATATTCATTATTCTCTGTTTGAATAAGACCTGTAATCAGTGTTATTTACCAATCTTTATGGTGAAACTTTAAACCACTGATTATTCCTGTCTTTGCAGGTATTAAACACCATTTCAAATATCCTTTCAATAAATTTGTGGTAGCTAATGAGGTCCATTTTTCCAGATTTTTCAGTCCATTGAAGGCACACTGAAACCCTGAGAGTCTTTAAAAAAAAGTATGTGTTGTTTAATTGGTGGCAGCTGTTCCTTAGAATGTTACCTAAGTACATAAGTGTTTTTTCCCCCTGTTTAATAGCTTAAAAAAAAAAATCACAGTTTAAGTTATCCTTGATATATATATGGAGCACATATAAAGGTCCCCTGAAGTTCTTTGATATTGAAAATTTCAAATACTATAAGTCTAATATATGCAAGAAATTATAGGACAGTACTCTTTTAAAACTGTATATTCTTTAGGTACTCAGGATAGATTTCTTCAAGAGAAGGTATTAACTTACTGTAGTTAATTCTAAAGCATATACATTCTGTATTACTTGAATGCAGCATTTTCTTGCTTTGTCCTTGAATTCTTTTCAAAAATCATTAAGTACTGGATACATACAATAATAGCAGATAGGCTTAAAAGTCGCTATGAATCCAGTATACCCACTAACATTTTATAGGAGAAATTTTGAAAAGAAACACACAGACATCTAATGTTCAAAATAACCAGAGCCAAATATAATGATTTTACAATTGAAGGATTGCCAAGATGTACATTTTCTGACTGTGGTTTTCCTGAGAGTCTGTATGCAGATGAAATATAGCTTTTAAGAACATAATCTTCATGGATCAGGTCTTTCTTGTCATAGCTCTGGACTGACTTTCACATCAAGGTCAAAGTCCTTTCTGCAGATCTAATTTTAGGTTTTCCATTTCTCACTAGGACGCTGCAGGTTTTGAGTTAGTGCGACACAGACTGCATTCATTGTGCTGTAGAAAGAGGAGGGAAGCCTCCTCTCTGCGGTTTTCCCTGCTTCTGTCCGGAGACTCCCTGCTATGAGCTGGTTGGCCGCCCCCTGTGGTCACCTCATCCCATTAAATGAGGTGGTCTCTGGGATGGCAAAGGCATACTCAGGGCTCTCCCTTCTTTTGTCTCTTTTGGATTTTCTGAGACAGTGGCAAACTTATGTTATCATTATTAATCAAAAATTGTCTGCATCTTCAAACTGTAAACCTGAAGGAGAAGTAGTGAAGTCAAAGTGATTTCATTTAGATTGAGATAGAAGGGACCAGGAAACAAGGGCATGAAGACAGAAAATGTCAAATGTCATTCATTTACTTTTCGTTTTATATACAGAGTGCATAGAAGTCTGTAACAACAACGATAACGAAATCAAAGAATTTCCGTTTCATTTTATGGCCTTTCACTGAAAGAAACAGAGGAATGAAGACAAAAGGGCCAGGGGAGAAGCCAAGCAAGCAACCTTCATGTTAGCAAAATCTCCAATAAGAAAATATCTGATATAATAAGCACGTATTTTTTTTCTAAAAAGGAATCACTTGTTTTTTTAAAAAGGAATATTTTCTATATTATAAGCAGTATTTTGATTTTATAAAAAGTTTAGAAGCTTATACATCCATAAAATATTTTTGCCTTCGTTTTTATTGAGGAAAGATTTAAATATCCACTTCTGAATGTTGCAAGATTTTTTGCATCCTCTCCAAGTGCCCCATTAAATGTTATTTTCATTGCATAGCAGCCCCATCTGGTGGTTATTTGTAAACTTTCCACTAAAGATACGTTGCATTTTCTCAGTTATGGGCATAAGTGGGATCCTTGCTTTTAATTTTCTCTGTAGGCTGGATGAAGTTAAGCAGGGAAGAAGAAAGAGTATGCATCAATTCAGTTTAAAAGGCCACAGGTTGGAGAGGGGAATTCATGGTAGGGATTCAGTAAATGAGTGCTGAATTAGTGTTGGGTGAAGGGCGAGTTGTGTTCAAAGCTGAGAGGGAGGGTAATAAGATCCCTCAGAGAGAACACCATCGTTTTCTTCCTTAATCTGCGAAGACATTTGACCCTGTACCTGTCTGCTTCGTTAGACTGGGGAGGCTTTCTTATGCATCTCTATATCCTTGTTTTAACACAAGGCTTTGCAATGCTAGGTCCTGCCCTGGTAAGGTCTCTGGTTTCACGGGGCTGAAACACACTGAAACTAGCTTCCTAAGAACTGGAAGGTATCCAAACAGCCAGAGGGACAGAAGTGATCGGCTCAGGGAAAGCTGAAGCAGGGAGTCGAATGCCAGCAAGACTCTCTTTCCTCCAGTGTCTCTGAGTATCCTTGCTGTATGACTCATTTTCTCCTCTGCTTCTTAACAGGCTCTTTGCTGCTTCCCGGTTCACAGTGCCACAGCTCTCAAACAGGTGGCAATAGGCAGTCAATAAGACTAGATTTTTTTCCTGAGAAGGGTGCTTGCCTATTGGTCTCCTAGGCACTTCTGTGTCTGGACAAAAACAGCTCTTAGCAGCAGTAAAGGGAGCTGTGAAGGGCGAACAGCAAATGACCTCACACACGGCAAGGAAAGTTTTTTGCCGCTTGTTTGTACAGAAGCCAAGCCCAGGGGTTTTATTTTATGTTGCTTACATAGGAAAGTCACAGACAGGGCCTTCCCTAGAGCCTGTCTTCTGTAGCCACTGTCTGCTCCGAATAGTTCCAGGAGCCACCTCTTACTCCGGCAGCCAGCAGGAGTGTGCTTCTGCAGGGTCCCTGATGGGGAAGAACTGAGCTATTTAGGAATGAATTGCCCACCTACTGTTGAGTAATGCTCTGTCTCTAATGCAGTCTCTCCGTGGAGGAAATTGTGCTGTGCGCTTGGCTGCAGCCTTTACCACGCATCTGCTTGTCAAGCCTGAACTGCAGCTCTGAGGGCCCAGCTTCCAAACAGCAAGCGATTTCTCAAACCAATGTGGGCTTTCAGAGGCAGACCACAGCTGGGAAGGCGTCAGGGTAACAGCTAGTCTACTACGAGGGCCTGGTGGAATCAATTAGGAAAGTTAAGCAGGGGAGCACATCAGTGGCTGATTGTGTCTTATAGGACAACTCCATCTAGCAATCCTCCCCAGAGTTATTCCAATAGCGGTGGACCCTGGAGCGGTGGCTTAAGCTAGAAGGTAGTAAACTTTAGTTATGGGCATCCCACAATCCAAGCTAAAGCCACAGTTTCCTGAACAGTTTTCCAACAGCACTCTATCTCTTATTAAAAGCACAGTTAATCTGGACCTTTTCTCCCCCTTAATGTCAGAAAAGAAATGTGTTTCTGATAATAAATGCTTCCTTTGCTGCACAGCTATATTTCATCAGGGCTGTGGTTGGCAAATTGCTTCTGCATAGTATAAACTAAGTAATGAAACATAAGATACGTGCCTTGTATAATTCGCTACTGGTGGACACAGTTATCCTCTATTATCAAAACACAGAAGCAAGCCCCCACCCTAAGCAGGATCAGATCAAATTCTATCACACTTTCCACCGCAACACAGCAAAACAACCGAACCACTGAGTTTCCTAGGGAAATTTGGTTACCGGGAAACTGCTGGGTCACAGATTCCTTTAAAAATTATTCTTATATTTCCCACGGAGAAGGCAATGGCACCCATGGGGTTGCTAAGAGTCGGACACGGCTGAGCGACTTTACTTTCACTTTTCACTTTCATGCATCGGAGAAGGAAATGGCAACCCACTCCAGTGTTCTTGCCTGGAGAATCCCAGGGATGGGGGAGCATGGTTGGCTTCCATCTATGGGATTGCACAGAGTCGGACACGACTGAAGCGACTTAGCAGTAGCAGCTTATATTCCCCAAGAATTATTGGGTTATATGGTAATGGAGTGGGTTTCCCTAGAGGCTCAGTGGTAAAGAATCCACCTGCAGTGCAGGATCTGGAGGAGACACGGGTTCAGTCCCTGGGTCCAGAAGATCTCCTGGAAGAGGGCATGGCAACCCACTCCAGTATTCTTGCCTGGAGAATACCATGGACAAAGGAGCCTGGAGGGCTACAGTCAATAGGGTCACAAAGAGTTGGTCTTGACTGAAGTGACTTAGCATGCATGCTTGCATGGTGATAGAGTATCTTGGAATGCTTAGCCAAATTGATTTGCAGGAGGCAGGAAGCCCAGTCTAGCAACAGGATGGATAGTAAAATTACGCATATCCCTATCCCATAAGGAATCTTTGAGCATCATTTAATTTACCTTGATTATGGTCATTAGAAAAAAACTTTTTTTTTTCCAAAGAAATCCATTTTTAAAAATGAGAATTGAGAAAAGATTTTTTCAGGCCTTCCCATTAAGATCCTCTCTTAGTGTCCTTGNTTCAGGATGGGGAACACGTGTATACCTGTGGCGGATTCATGTTGATGTATGGCAAAACCAATACAGTATTGCAAAGTAATTAACCTCCAATTAAAACAAATAAATTTATATTAAAAAAAGCCAGAGGAACCAGGGATCAAATTGCCAACATCTGTTGTATCATTGAAATAGCAAGAGAGTTCCAGAAAAACATCTATTTCTGCTTTATTGACTATGCCAAAGCCTTTGACTGTGTGGACCACAATAAACTGTGGAAAATTCTGAAAGAGATGGGAATAGTAGACCACCTGACCTGCCTCCTGAGAAACTTATATGCAGGTCAGGAAGCAACAGTTAGAACTGGACATGGAACAACAGACTGGTTCCAAATAGGAAAAGGAGTATGTCAAGGCTGTATATTGTCACCTTGCTTTTTTAATTTATATGCAGAGTACATCATGAGAAACACTGAGCTGGAGGAAGCACAAGCTGGAATCAAGATTGCCAGGAGAAATATCAATCACCTCAGATATGCAGATGACACCACGTTTATGGCAGAAAGTGAAGAGAACTAAAGAGCCTCTTGATGAAAGTGAAAAAGGAGAGTAAAAAGTTGGCTTAAAGTTCCACATTCAGAAAACAAAGATCATGGCATCTGATCCCATCACTTCATGGGAAATAGATGTGGAAACAGTGGCAGACTTTGTTTTGGGGGGCTCCAAAATCACTGCAGATGGTGACTGCAGCCATGAAATTAAAAGATGCTTACTCCTCAGAAGAAAAGTTATGACCAACCTAGATGACATATTAAAAGCAGAGACATTACTTTGCCAACAAAGGTCCGTCTAGTCAAAGTTATGGTTTTTCCAGTAGTCATGTATGGATGTGAGAATTGGACTATTGGAGAAGATTCTTGAGTTCCTTGGACTGCAAGGATATCTAACCAGTCCATCCTAAAGGAAATTAGCCCTGAATATTCATTGGAAGGACTCATGCCAAAGCTGAAACTCCAAACTTTGGCTCTGATGCGAAGAACTGACTCATTGGAAAAACCCTGATGCTGGAAAAGATTGAAGGTGGAAGGGGAAGGGACGACAGAGGATGAGATGGCTGGATGGCATCACTGACCTGATGGATACGAGTTTGAATAAGCTCTGGAAGTTGGTGATGGACAGGGATGCCTGGTGTGCTATGATTCATGGGGTCACAAAGAGTCCGACATGACTGAGCGACTGAACTGAACTGCACTGAACTGAGGTGGTACTAGTGGTAAAGAATCCGCCTTCAATGCAGGAGATGTAAAGAGACTCTAGCTGGATCCCTGGGTCAGGAAGATCCCCTGGAGGAAGGCACGTCAACCCACTCCAGTATTCTCATTTGGAGAATCGCTCGGACAGAGGAGGCTGGTGGGTTGCAAAGTGTTGGACATGACTGAAGCAGCCTAACACACACACACAGGGTGTTAATATAGAATAACACTAGGTTTGCTTTCCAGAGAAGATACTGCCAATGACCAGCTTCAGAAGGTCCCTTTAAGACCAGGCAGGGGTAGGTAGACCTCCTTAGAGGAAAGAGTTAAATGTCCAAATAAGGCATCAGCTCAACTCAGATACAGTGAGCAGAGTCCTCAGTCTTCTGGCCCCTTTTGCCCTGCTTTCGTCTCCCCCCTAACTTCGAGGTGCCCATTCATTTCTTTCCCTGAAGCTGGCACTCAGCTCAACATTGCCAGCTTCTCTGGCCTCAGCTGTCGTAAATAATATCTCACAACATCTGTTAAACCCTTTCTGTATACTGGTAGGCAATGTGATAAGCACTTGACACACATACTCTAATCACCTTGTATCAATTCTGCAAAGCAGTGATATAGATCATTATATTCATTTATACACAGAAAACACCAACCATGATATGAAGCCCTTTGCCTGATGTGACAGAAGTCAGGTTTTTGTGACTTCAAAGCCCAAGCTCTTTCCTCTTTGCATTCAGCCCCTTCTTGTTCTTTTTCCTTGTTTCTCCTGGCTGGTGCTTCCAGTTAGCAGCCTCTCCATTCAGCTAGTTTCCCCACAACAGATTGATCTTGCCCAGCTCTCCAATGCCCCGAGGGTTCCCTGGCAACCACCAGGCCCTGAGGGTCTCAGCTAATGGGTCTGTGCTTTGCAAGTGCTCTCTGCCGCCCCCGCCTGGCAAACCTTAACACAGATTAATCCCTTGGTCAACACATTTGCTAAGAGCAGCATGACTTTTCCTTATATATCCCTTTCTGTGAATCAGACGCTCATGCTTACTGTTAAAATTAAGAAAAACAGTGATAAATTGTCAAGACCAAGATCTAAGAAAACATTTAAGGTCTCAAAAATTGGACTAAAGACAAAGTAAATTTAACCTGTATTGGATACATGGATCCTCAAGAAAAGTTAATGGGAATTAAGAATATCAGCGTGCTGCAGTCCAAGGGGTCGCAAAGAGTCAGATGTGACTTAGCAACTGAACAACAACAAAAACAAAAGAATATTTCAAATTCAAAATCTTTTGAGACTTTCCCTAAAGATGAGAAATTATGATTTTTCCTAAAGATGAGAAATTTAGATTTTTTTAAAAAGACTTTATATACCCCAATAAAAAACAAAGAAACAAAAGGCTATATCTTTCACATGATTTCCTGCTGCGGCAGCAGTCCCCCTTATTTGCAGGGAAAACGTTTCTCAGTGAATACCTGGAAACTCTTATATCAATATACTATGTTTTTTTTTTTTTCATATATACATGCATATCTATGCATCTATACATGCATATCTATGATAAAGTTTACTTTGTAAATTAGACACAACAACAATAAAATAGAGCAGTTATAACAAAAATACTGTAATAAAAGCTAACTGAATGTGTTCTCTCTCTCAAAATATCTTGTACAAACTTAATGCCTTTTCCAAATTAACTGAGCACTTACCAGGCACTGTGGTGATAAATTTTGCAGTTTGAGATACAGAAAAACAAAACCAGCAGAAGTTTCTTTTTCCTTCTTCACAAAGAGAGAGGATTCTGTCCTGCCATAGGCCTCAGCATTGGATGGTCTCCCTTTCCTCAAGTTGAGCACTTTCACCTTTTCACTTAAAGGAAGCACTTTATAGCTTCCCTGTGGCATAACTTAATTGCCACAATCACTAGACATCCACTTTGGTGTCATTATTAAGTACAGTAAGGGTTACCTGAACCCAAGCTCTACAAACCACCACACCAACAGCTGATACGCAGGCAAGGCAAGATTCAAGTCACGGGCAGGACATCGCGAGATTCCATCATGCTACTCAGAAGGGCCTGCAACTTAAAACTTGCTAATTATTTATTTCCGGAATTTTCCTCATTATTTTCAGGCTGCGGTTGACTTTGTGTAACAAACTATAGGAAGCAGAACCTCGGGTAAGAGAGGATGATTGTACATAAGTCTGTTTATGAAACTTTGCCAAAGTGTTTCAGGAAAGCCAGTATTAAAGTGTAAATTTACTGTTTTGAGAAGATCATTACTTCTCCAGATTAATAGAAATAAGCCAATGTGCGATTAGTAGTTGTCTTTTGAAATGTTAAATTACTTGTTTGATTCTGTTGTGTGCCACGCATACAGTAGGTGTTCAGTCAATGTTTGATGAATTATAAATAGTACCTAAATAGCCTTTTCAAATTCTGGAGAAGTGGAAAGGAATGTTATTTGACTTGGGTTAACACTGGAATTTCTGCTAAACACACAGTTGTTTGAAAGTTCTACTTAATAAAATACTGTACTAGTACAATGAAGTAGTGGGTATCCTCTTTCCCCAAAGTTAATGACTTTCTCAAGCATTTGGCTTTCTTACCATAGGATTAGTTCCATTATTTCTAGGCCAGTCAATAGGCACAATTCCAAGATTAAGAGCAATTTGGATCACTATTCTCCTTTCATCACATATTCATTATTCTCTGTTTGAATAAGACCTGTAATCAGTGTTATTTACCAATCTTTATGGTGAAACTTTAAACCACTGATTATTCCTGTCTTTGCAGGTATTAAACACCATTTCAAATATCCTTTCAATAAATTTGTGGTAGCTAATGAGGTCCATTTTTCCAGATTTTTCAGTCCATTGAAGGCACACTGAAACCCTGAGAGTCTTTAAAAAAAAGTATGTGTTGTTTAATTGGTGGCAGCTGTTCCTTAGAATGTTACCTAAGTACATAAGTGTTTTTTCCCCCTGTTTAATAGCTTAAAAAAAAAAATCACAGTTTAAGTTATCCTTGATATATATATGGAGCACATATAAAGGTCCCCTGAAGTTCTTTGATATTGAAAATTTCAAATACTATAAGTCTAATATATGCAAGAAATTATAGGACAGTACTCTTTTAAAACTGTATATTCTTTAGGTACTCAGGATAGATTTCTTCAAGAGAAGGTATTAACTTACTGTAGTTAATTCTAAAGCATATACATTCTGTATTACTTGAATGCAGCATTTTCTTGCTTTGTCCTTGAATTCTTTTCAAAAATCATTAAGTACTGGATACATACAATAATAGCAGATAGGCTTAAAAGTCGCTATGAACCCAGTATACCCACTAACATTTTATAGGAGAAATTTTGAAAAGAAACACACAGACATCTAATGTTCAAAATAACCAGAGCCAAATATAATGATTTTACAATTGAAGGATTGCCAAGATGTACATTTTCTGACTGTGGTTTTCCTGAGAGTCTGTATGCAGATGAAATATAGCTTTTAAGAACATAATCTTCATGGATCAGGTCTTTCTTGTCATAGCACTGGACTGACTTTCACATCAAGGTCAAAGTCCTTTCTGCAGATCTAATTTTAGGTTTTCCATTTCTCACTAGGACGCTGCAGGTTTTGAGTTAGTGCGACACAGACTGCATTCATTGTGCTGTAGAAAGAGGAGGGAAGCCTCCTCTCTGCGGTTTTCCCTGCTTCTGTCCGGAGACTCCCTGCTATGAGCTGGTTGGCCGCCCCCTGTGGTCACCTCATCCCATTAAATGAGGTGGTCTCTGGGATGGCAAAGGCATACTCAGGGCTCTCCCTTCTTTTGTCTCTTTTGGATTTTCTGAGACAGTGGCAAACTTATGTTATCATTATTAATCAAAAATTGTCTGCATCTTCAAACTGTAAACCTGAAGGAGAAGTAGTGAAGTCAAAGTGATTTCATTTAGATTGAGATAGAAGGGACCAGGAAACAAGGGCATGAAGACAGAAAATGTCAAATGTCATTCATTTACTTTTCGTTTTATATACAGAGTGCATAGAAGTCTGTAACAACAACGATAACGAAATCAAAGAATTTCCGTTTCATTTTATGGCCTTTCACTGAAAGAAACAGAGGAATGAAGACAAAAGGGCCAGGGGAGAAGCCAAGCAAGCAACCTTCATGTTAGCAAAATCTCCAATAAGAAAATATCTGATATAATAAGCACGTATTTTTTTTCTAAAAAGGAATCACTTGTTTTTTTAAAAAGGAATATTTTCTATATTATAAGCAGTATTTTGATTTTATAAAAAGTTTAGAAGCTTATACATCCATAAAATATTTTTGCCTTCGTTTTTATTGAGGAAAGATTTAAATATCCACTTCTGAATGTTGCAAGATTTTTTGCATCCTCTCCAAGTGCCCCATTAAATGTTATTTTCATTGCATAGCAGCCCCATCTGGTGGTTATTTGTAAACTTTCCACTAAAGATACGTTGCATTTTCTCAGTTATGGGCATAAGTGGGATCCTTGCTTTTAATTTTCTCTGTAGGCTGGATGAAGTTAAGCAGGGAAGAAGAAAGAGTATGCATCAATTCAGTTTAAAAGGCCACAGGTTGGAGAGGGGAATTCATGGTAGGGATTCAGTAAATGAGTGCTGAATTAGTGTTGGGTGAAGGGCGAGTTGTGTTCAAAGCTGAGAGGGAGGGTAATAAGATCCCTCAGAGAGAACACCATCGTTTTCTTCCTTAATCTGCGAAGACATTTGACCCTGTACCTGTCTGCTTCGTTAGACTGGGGAGGCTTTCTTATGCATCTCTATATCCTTGTTTTAACACAAGGCTTTGCAATGCTAGGTCCTGCCCTGGTAAGGTCTCTGGTTTCACGGGGCTGAAACACACTGAAACTAGCTTCCTAAGAACTGGAAGGTATCCAAACAGCCAGAGGGACAGAAGTGATCGGCTCAGGGAAAGCTGAAGCAGGGAGTCGAATGCCAGCAAGACTCTCTTTCCTCCAGTGTCTCTGAGTATCCTTGCTGTATGACTCATTTTCTCCTCTGCTTCTTAACAGGCTCTTTGCTGCTTCCCGGTTCACAGTGCCACAGCTCTCAAACAGGTGGCAATAGGCAGTCAATAAGACTAGATTTTTTTCCTGAGAAGGGTGCTTGCCTATTGGTCTCCTAGGCACTTCTGTGTCTGGACAAAAACAGCTCTTAGCAGCAGTAAAGGGAGCTGTGAAGGGCGAACAGCAAATGACCTCACACACGGCAAGGAAAGTTTTTTGCCGCTTGTTTGTACAGAAGCCAAGCCCAGGGGTTTTATTTTATGTTGCTTACATAGGAAAGTCACAGACAGGGCCTTCCCTAGAGCCTGTCTTCTGTAGCCACTGTCTGCTCCGAATAGTTCCAGGAGCCACCTCTTACTCCGGCAGCCAGCAGGAGTGTGCTTCTGCAGGGTCCCTGATGGGGAAGAACTGAGCTATTTAGGAATGAATTGCCCACCTACTGTTGAGTAATGCTCTGTCTCTAATGCAGTCTCTCCGTGGAGGAAATTGTGCTGTGCGCTTGGCTGCAGCCTTTACCACGCATCTGCTTGTCAAGCCTGAACTGCAGCTCTGAGGGCCCAGCTTCCAAACAGCAAGCGATTTCTCAAACCAATGTGGGCTTTCAGAGGCAGACCACAGCTGGGAAGGCGTCAGGGTAACAGCTAGTCTACTACGAGGGCCTGGTGGAATCAATTAGGAAAGTTAAGCAGGGGAGCACATCAGTGGCTGATTGTGTCTTATAGGACAACTCCATCTAGCAATCCTCCCCAGAGTTATTCCAATAGCGGTGGACCCTGGAGCGGTGGCTTAAGCTAGAAGGTAGTAAACT
The DNA here is from genome assembly GCA_006410735.1 of Raphicerus campestris. Classification (NCBI taxonomy): domain Eukaryota; kingdom Metazoa; phylum Chordata; class Mammalia; order Artiodactyla; family Bovidae; genus Raphicerus; species Raphicerus campestris. The sequence continues at coordinate 360,222 of SJYW01047316.1, forward strand.
TTAGTTATGGGCATCCCACAATCCAAGCTAAAGCCACAGTTTCCTGAACAGTTTTCCAACAGCACTCTATCTCTTATTAAAAGCACAGTTAATCTGGACCTTTTCTCCCCCTTAATGTCAGAAAAGAAATGTGTTTCTGATAATAAATGCTTCCTTTGCTGCACAGCTATATTTCATCAGGGCTGTGGTTGGCAAATTGCTTCTGCATAGTATAAACTAAGTAATGAAACATAAGATACGTGCCTTGTATAATTCGCTACTGGTGGACACAGTTATCCTCTATTATCAAAACACAGAAGCAAGCCCCCACCCTAAGCAGGATCAGATCAAATTCTATCACACTTTCCACCGCAACACAGCAAAACAACCGAACCACTGAGTTTCCTAGGGAAATTTGGTTACCGGGAAACTGCTGGGTCACAGATTCCTTTAAAAATTATTCTTATATTTCCCACGGAGAAGGCAATGGCACCCATGGGGTTGCTAAGAGTCGGACACGGCTGAGCGACTTCACTTTCACTTTTCACTTTCATGCATCGGAGAAGGAAATGGCAACCCACTCCAGTGTTCTTGCCTGGAGAATCCCAGGGATGGGGGAGCATGGTTGGCTTCCATCTATGGGATTGCACAGAGTCGGACACGACTGAAGCGACTTAGCAGTAGCAGCTTATATTCCCCAAGAATTATTGGGTTATATGGTAATGGAGTGGGTTTCCCTAGAGGCTCAGTGGTAAAGAATCCACCTGCAGTGCAGGATCTGGAGGAGACACGGGTTCAGTCCCTGGGTCCAGAAGATCTCCTGGAAGAGGGCATGGCAACCCACTCCAGTATTCTTGCCTGGAGAATACCATGGACAAAGGAGCCTGGAGGGCTACAGTCAATAGGGTCACAAAGAGTTGGTCTTGACTGAAGTGACTTAGCATGCATGCTTGCATGGTGATAGAGTATCTTGGAATGCTTAGCCAAATTGATTTGCAGGAGGCAGGAAGCCCAGTCTAGCAACAGGATGGATAGTAAAATTACGCATATCCCTATCCCATAAGGAATCTTTGAGCATCATTTAATTTACCTTGATTATGGTCATTAGAAAAAAACTTTTTTTTTTCCAAAGAAATCCATTTTTAAAAATGAGAATTGAGAAAAGATTTTTTCAGGCCTTCCCATTAAGATCCTCTCTTAGTGTCCTTGGTATTTACTGAGTAACCTTTAGGTTTGTGTAGAAGTTAATAGGAGACCTAGGTAAGCAAAAAACATTCTAGTAAACCAGATAGTGCTGTGGACTTCTACATTGTTGGTGTATTTCTGCTATTTCATTTTTCCAAACTGAGTTTGACAAACAAATGCTGTGGGTCTAGGTCTTGATTACCCAAGCCCTCTTCCTGTGGGATTTGAACTTGAATTTAGCTCAGGCAGCTTTGCTGCTTGCTGGCCTTCATCTCTAACCCTGGAGCGAGACCAAAGATTTCTCAATAATTAAGTGAGATGGTCCCTCCTCACCTCACAAGCTCAGTCAGGTGGTTGCTATTTCAGGCGTAAGTCCAATCCTCTTCAATTTTCCGCTCTGCACAGAAAGGAGAGCCAAGGAAGAGTGACTAGACTTCGTAACTGCTCATTATGGGGCCATTCATTACACTTTTTGTGTGCAGTCTGTTAATAAGCCAAGAGACCATGGCAGAGAGTCCATAAGTAATCTACTGTTATAAATAAGAGTAATGGCAATGGTACCAGTATATTCTATGGACATAATGTGCTGCTGGCTAAGTGTGACATTTTGAATAAACTTTATTCTTGAGGTATTTAAAAAAACATAAAGGCAGTAATGAAATATGGAGCACAACATTAGTTGACACAGCAATTCCTGCCTCCCAAGACCCTGCTAAATAACCAGAGTTTAAATCTTCATCTTGAAATATACAGCTCTTCTAAGATTTTAAGTGAGTTGTAAAACTTTTATGTACTATGCCCTAACTTTATTTTTTAAATATTCTCCACTTTTATAGTAAAGGTGACCCAGAAGTACCTTATGAATAATAGAACAACATATTTAAGCTATTAAATTCACCTCTCTAGACAATACATAAGCTTTCCTGGTACTCACATCTTTCCTGGACGGAAGCAGGAATTAGAAAGTATCTTGAATTGTCCATTTACCCCAAACATACTGATTTTAACTCCAGAAATGACTGAATTGTACTTCAAATGTGAAAACTTAAAATTTCTGCCATCCAGCTGAAACAAGCATTCAAAACCCAACACCATTTATTATAGAAACTTAGAGAAAGTCAAATATTTGTATACCTGAGTGTTGAAATAGTGAAAAGTTCATACCCCCAATACCTGGTTTAGAGTTTTTTGTTTTTTGACATACAAAAGCTGACTTAGGCCTGTGGGATGAGTTTGTTCCCATATACAGAGAACTCATTTTAAGTCCAAAAACTAATTAAGGTACTCAAGCACTTTTTATTTATTGCCTGTCTCATCACTGAGTTATGGTTCTCTGATTCTATCAAGCTTCCATACATCTCTTAGTGAAGGACAATTTATTTTCTACCTTTCTTTGTTTCTTCTTTTTAAGCTTACATTCTTTGAAAATAGTTGTAGTCTAACACACACACACACACACACACACACACACACACACACACACAGTACCTACACACACAGTATGGCCTTCAGCTTAACCACAATATGTTCAACCTTGTTTGAATATGACCATAGTGTTTAAAAAATGAGAAACTGGTTCATCTATTTATTTCTTCTCTTTTGCACTGAAGTCACCTATAATAAGCAGACTGTATCCTAGCTGATAAAAGGCACTTAGTAAACAGATTCTTTTCTGTGGTGCCATATTAAGCATTATCGAAAGGACAGTAGTCTAAGTCAGAGATTAAAAGCTCTACTTTCTGCAGCCTCTCAGAAAATATCTACTTCCACAAACATTTAGTAAGGATGCGATTGTTTACTGAATTCAGAGGTCTGGTTACAACTAATGGTCTCTGTGTCAGTATCTATGGAGAGCAGGGCACGTGGCAATGTGTCTTTTTCCCCCAGTAGATCCCTGCTGTGTGAGCATCAGTTTCTTTTATATCTGTGTTCGGTCGCTCTTCTCTTGTCTTTTCTGTCTTAACTTCCAGCCTCAGTTCTCTTGTTAAGGGAAGAAGCCAAGTGGGGATTCAGCCAGCTGAGTTTAGTGGCCTCAAGTACGGAAGATTTGGGTTTGGTTGTTTCCCATGTGGCTTTGGGGGAAGCACACCACTTAGTCTCTCAGGAAAGCAGGTGGGCACTGCAGACAAATGCCCTTTTATTTCAGGCAATGTTAAGTGAACAGGAAGTCTATAGTGGGTACAGTTTTAGCGGGAGGAAAAAAGGAAATCCTTTCTCTTTTGTCAATAGACTCTTCTATTGCTGTATTACTCACTGGAGGACTGGGAGATAGAAAATCAGAGAAGAGCAGGGAAGAGGCAAGTAGGTGGGATGAGCGGGTGGAGAGAGGAGCTACTGGAGAGTTGCCAGGACCTGGCTCAGGGAGGGAGCTGGGATCAGCAGCCTCAAAGTCCTGGCTGGTTGATGGGGACTCTGGGGGGAGCTCTTGGGTCTCCTTCCTGGGGCCACTTTAGGTCTCACCCCTTGGTTTGCAGGGTGGCTCTAATGTCTTCTGTGAAAATTTGAAAACAGTCAAAACATCATTTTCCTTTAAAAAATTGTTGAAAAAGCTCTTCAACAATGGCCTGTGCTGGATATTCCTCAGCAATTTAAAATCCTCCCAAGTGGAAAGAAATAAGATCCTTTAAGACCCAAACACATACACCTACATACAGAAATTCTTTCCTATGAATAAAATGCACACTTCAGTTTACAAATATCCCTATCATGTAACTATTTTAAAAACTATTTCAAAGGGCTAGCATTAAGGAGCTTATTGGAGTGATGGATCTGTATTCTGAAGGTGGTTACCCAAATCTACACATATGTTAACATTCATAGAACTATATACTCAAAAAAGTCAATGTCACTATATTATAATTTTTATTTTTTATTTGGCTATGTGATATGGCCTGTGGGATCTTAGTTTCCCAGCCAGGGATTGAACGGTGTCCCCAGCTGTGGAAGCTTAGACCTAGCCACTGGACCAACAGAGAATTCTCTATAGTTTTTAAAAGTGTAATAAAATACATTTTACTGACATAAGAAATAAAAAGCCCAGCTCCCTTGTAAGTTGTCTCCCCTCTGTGATTAGCATAAAGCTAAGATGGCTGTTTGGAAGAAAACAGATTCACTTGAAATGTCTAGACTCTTTGAAACATTAATGCATCCAGTTTAAACAAAACTTGTTAAACCCTTGCTGTGGAATTTCCAAAAGTCACTTTCTTTGAGGAATATGTGTTTTGTTCTCCCCTCTGGGTATTCATATAGATTCAGATTCAGGAAGTTTGTGCTCTCCTGGCACAGTGCCTCACTCTCCTTGAACCTCAGTGGTCCTCCTTTGCAAAGTAGGGGCACATTCCTTTTCTTTTCTCAGATGGGTTGGTATGAGGATCCCCTCAGGTGAGGTCTAGGGAGAGAGCTGAGTAAAACACCTTGTGGATGACAATTATGGGTATTATTAGGACCAGCTCTGTGTTCCCTCAAGTCCAAAGACTGGATGATAGGCTTGAGGCNTAAGAATTCCATGATCCTCTTGGTTCATTTATATTTTTCCAACTCTTAAAAGAGATATGATTGCAGGAAGATACTTCACAGTTCTTAGAAAAGCATCAGTACAGTGGAAAATGGAAATGCATGCACAGTCTCAGAGCAAGGCAAGAATGATGAGGATGGTGACCACTTATGCAGGGAAAGGGGAGAGATGCTACTTGGCTAGAAACTTGGAGGTCTTAACATTTATTGGGCCCCTTTGGCAGCCTGGTGAACCTTGGGATCCCATCTCAGGATATTTTTAATGAAGTAAAATACATGAGATTATAAAATTAATTACATAAAAACACAGGGATTCCATAGATTTAGGTTAAGAACAGTTGTTCCTATGCAGCAATAAGGGTCTTGTAGTACTAAATATTTTTATTTTCTTAGAAAAGCCAAGTTCCAAATTTTTAAATGAAGCTTTCTGATTTTTAAGTCTCTCTCTCTCTCTCTCTATATATATATATATATATTTTAAACATGGAGTCAGTCTACCCAAGCACATGTCTGCTGGTCACCACTTTGAATTTTTCTTACTAGAGATTGTAGGAGACTCTTTGTAAACAAGGAAGGGTTAAGATACTATATGATGTCAATAGATAAGACTGGGGACAGTGTCTTGACCCGGAGAAGGCAATGTACCCCATTCCAGTACTCTTGCCTGGAAAATCCCATGGACAGAGGAGCCTGGTAGGTCACGAAGATTTGGACACAACTGAGCGACTTCACTTTCACTTTTCACTTTCATGCATTGGAGAAGGAAATGGCAACCCACTCCAGTGTTCTTGCCTGGAGAATCTGAGGGACAGGGGAACCTGGTGGGCTGCCATCTATGGGGTCACACAGAGTTGGACACGTCTGAAGCGACTTAGCAGCAGCACCAGCAGCAGTATCTTGACCAAACCAGGGAAAGCTTAAAATGGTCATTTGTCTAATGGAAAAGGATAAAACACAGTGGAGAAGATGTATATGCCCTACGTGCTTGGATTCATGTTCACAGCAAGGTCAGTAATTATTTTCCTTCTTCTGTGATTTTAATTTTAGTATCTAACCTTCCACTGTGATTTTCCACTGAGATATTTAGATAGATTTTTTTTTTAAGTTTGGCTTTGTGATTTAAGTTTTAAAATTTTCTTTTATCACTTCTTTCTACTAACTCTTAGTAGAAATAGATTTTTCTCCCTGATGGAAAAAAGGGGAGAGCTAGTGTCATGCTATTGGCATAGAAAGGTAATGCATAGGACTTCCCTGGTGGTCCAGTGGTTAAATGCAGGGGGCACTGGCTTGATACGTGCTGGGGAAGATCTGAAATGCTGAGAAAAAAGAAACAAAAGGTAATGCATGGGTACACACCAAAGGGAAAACAGAGGGTAAGGTCTCTATTCCAGGAAAAATGTCTTACAATAATAATCTCTAGAAAGGACTTTTATCTGATTGAAATAAGGTTAAATCATATCATTATCATTTCTTATAATTAAAAAATATATTGACCTCCAAAGAGTTACGGGCTCTGTATACATTTCCTTACAAAAGAGTCCTCACAAGCCAACAAATGGAAGCCACATCATAAGGTCACTAAGTTATTTTTTTCAAATGGAGTCAATGAAGTGTAAAGGGACAACCTTTCCTAAATCAGTAACTTCTAAATTTTTTTCACCACCATGTGAAGAGAAGTATATTTTGCATCTTTATATATATATATATACATATATATTAGGCTGCAGTCCATGGGGTCGCTGAGTCAGACACGACTGAACAACTTCACTTTCACTTTTCTCTTTCATACATTGGAGAAGGAAATGGCAACCCACTCCAGTGTTCTTGCCTGGAGAATCCCAGGGATGGCAGAGCCCAGTGGGCTGCCGTCTGTGGGGTCGCTCAGAGTCGGACACGACTGAAGCGACTTAGCAGCAGCATGTATATATATATGGTATTATATATATTCATATTTTCATGAAGATAAAATGCAAATTCCAGAATCCATCCTGGGATGTTCTAATCCTTAGGTCAACAGTAGGGAAACCCTAAACCTGGCTTCTAAATATCTTCCTCAAAGATGCTGATGAATGTATCCCCTTGGAGCACATTTGGAGGAACATAGAGTAATAGCACATCGGGTTTGAGTGAAACAAAGACCTGGGCTCCCAGGAAGTTGTTTTCCCTCTTGACCAAAAACACAGTTTAAGGAGTCACAAGGTTTCCTTCAACTAACCCACTAAAGCCACTTAGAACAGCTGTCTTTCCCAAAACTGTCAGGAAATCTCCACAAGTTGACCTGCAAAGGAACAGACTGGGATGTGAACTGCATGGGAAAAGATCTTATTAGTAGTCGTTTATTTTAATTAGCAGCAGGGCCCCAACCTCGGGAAAACCCAGCAGAAGTCTAAGTGGCATATTTCACAGTGGCCACGAGGTGGCGCTCTTCTGCATTTTTTGAAATGCTCTGCTGTTAGCAGTTTTAGCTTACGTTCAATATTAAACACATCATTAATTTTAAAAGTGTGTATTACTTTAAATTAACAGGTAAGACTTCAAACTTTCATTTCACTCAAATACTGACAATGCTCTAGATGGAGGAATTTAGTGAGATTTCCACATCAGACCCCAGAAAAAAAGATAAAAATCTGTTTGAGAAAAAGCTGAGGTCCTTGCAAAATGAAAAATGTCACTCAAAGAAAGTGTCTTAAAAGCTTTCTGGGAAGCTGGTTTTCTTGAGAAGTAGCAGATGCACTTTGGTCATTAAAAAAATATAAAAGCATCATCTGGTAAAACTTTCTTTTCACTGGTCTGTAGTCAAGATCAGAAAATGAAAGAGAGGGAGTGGGGGAAGAGAGAGAGGAAGAGAGAAAGGGAAGAAGGAAAGAAAGGAAGGAAGGAAGGAAGAAGAAAAAAGCTCTGGGTAAACTTACTAGCACCAGAAATAAGAGCCATGCTGAATCAGAAAGAAGAGCCAAACTGTGGCATGGCTTGTGTGGACCTGAACCTTTCTTCCAGCCATCCTAGTGAGTTCCCCAGGAGGAGCAGCAGCAAGTGAGGAAGCCAGTGGGCTGAAAGCAGAGAGAGGAGGTCTTGGGACCACCACAGCTCAGTCTCAAGCTGTGCAGCACAGCCTTGGACCACTGGAAGGCCAAGTCACTGCCAAGGTCACTGTGAGCCTGGGATCCCAGGGACAGAGAGGCTAGCAGTTGGGCTTACAGTGAGGTTAAGGCACCATTCCACAGGGACAGGCTGCAAAAGACGGTAAGAACCTCAGACCAGCGGAGAGTGCAGGGGACAGCGTGGTCTTTGGGCTATATTTGTGCACATCTGTACACAATTGGCTTGATCTGTTCTAGTGAAAGTGTCAGTCTCTCAGTCATGTCTGACTCTGCGACCACATGGACTGTAGCCCACCAGGCTCCTCTGTCCATGGAATCCTTCAGGCAAGAATACTGGAGTGGGTTGCCATNCATATATATTAGGCTGCAGTCCATGGGGTCGCTGAGTCAGACACGACTGAACAACTTCACTTTCACTTTTCTCTTTCATACATTGGAGAAGGAAATGGCAACCCACTCCAGTGTTCTTGCCTGGAGAATCCCAGGGATGGCAGAGCCCAGTGGGCTGCCGTCTGTGGGGTCGCTCAGAGTCGGACACGACTGAAGCGACTTAGCAGCAGCATGTATATATATATGGTATTATATATATTCATATTTTCATGAAGATAAAATGCAAATTCCAGAATCCATCCTGGGATGTTCTAATCCTTAGGTCAACAGTAGGGAAACCCTAAACCTGGCTTCTAAATATCTTCCTCAAAGATGCTGATGAATGTATCCCCTTGGAGCACATTTGGAGGAACATAGAGTAATAGCACATCGGGTTTGAGTGAAACAAAGACCTGGGCTCCCAGGAAGTTGTTTTCCCTCTTGACCAAAAACACAGTTTAAGGAGTCACAAGGTTTCCTTCAACTAACCCACTAAAGCCACTTAGAACAGCTGTCTTTCCCAAAACTGTCAGGAAATCTCCACAAGTTGACCTGCAAAGGAACAGACTGGGATGTGAACTGCATGGGAAAAGATCTTATTAGTAGTCGTTTATTTTAATTAGCAGCAGGGCCCCAACCTCGGGAAAACCCAGCAGAAGTCTAAGTGGCAGATTTCACAGTGGCCACGAGGTGGCGCTCTTCTGCATTTTTTGAAATGCTCTGCTGTTAGCAATTTTAGCTTACGTTCAATATTAAACACATCATTAATTTTAAAAGTGTGTATTACTTTAAATTAACAGGTAAGACTTCAAACTTTCATTTCACTCAAATACTGACAATGCTCTAGATGGAGGAATTTAGTGAGATTTCCACATCAGACCCCAGAAAAAAAGATAAAAATCTGTTTGAGAAAAAGCTGAGGTCCTTGCAAAATGAAAAATGTCACTCAAAGAAAGTGTCTTAAAAGCTTTCTGGGAAGCTGGTTTTCTTGAGAAGTAGCAGATGCACTTTGGTCATTAAAAAAATATAAAAGCATCATCTGGTAAAACTTTCTTTTCACTGGTCTGTAGTCAAGATCAGAAAATGAAAGAGAGGGAGTGGGGGAAGAGAGAGAGGAGGAGAGAAAGGGAAGAAGGAAAGAAAGGAAGGAAGGAAGGAAGAAGAAAAAAGCTCTGGGTAAACTTACTAGCACCAGAAATAAGAGCCATGCTGAATCAGAAAGAAGAGCCAAACTGTGGCATGGCTTGTGTGGACCTGAACCTTTCTTCCAGCCATCCTAGTGAGTTCCCCAGGAGGAGCAGCAGCAAGTGAGGAAGCCAGTGGGCTGAAAGCAGAGAGAGGAGGTCTTGGGACCACCACAGCTCAGTCTCAAGCTGTGCAGCACAGCCTTGGACCACTGGAAGGCCAAGTCACTGCCAAGGTCACTGTGAGCCTGGGATCCCAGGGACAGAGAGGCTAGCAGTTGGGCTTACAGTGAGGTTAAGGCACCATTCCACAGGGACAGGCTGCAAAAGACGGTAAGAACCTCAGACCAGCGGAGAGTGCAGGGGACAGCGTGGTCTTTGGGCTATATTTGTGCACATCTGTACACAATTGGCTTGATCTGTTCTAGTGAAAGTGTCAGTCTCTCAGTCGTGTCTGACTCTGCGACCACATGGACTGTAGCCCACCAGGCTCCTCTGTCCATGGAATCCTTCAGGCAAGAATACTGGAGTGGGTTGCCATTCCCTTCTCCAGGGGATCTTCCACATTTGGTGCAGGAGAAAGCTGCAGGCCAGAGCCTCACACTGAGAACATACAATTCAGTGAACGAACAGTGTGTTGGAGGAGGTTAGTAGGAGGGGCCGTAAAGAGGTACAAGTCACATCCTTGCTCTCTAAGGGCACAGGGGAAAGCTGGCTTCGCATCCTGGCCCTGCTTCTCCCTGTTTCTTCTTCCATTGTGCTTTTGGTCAGGATAGGAAATCGTAGGAGAAAGAAAACTCTTTCAAAGAGGAAGAGCTGAGAAGGCTATTGTCTTAGAAGTTTGTAGAGTGCAG
>SJYW01047322.1:20834-35254 GCA_006410735.1 Raphicerus campestris
GCGGGTGGGGATGAAAGACTGCCGCTGCTCCCACAGCAAACTGCTGCTTTGCTCCCCGAAGACCTGCGGGACTTGTTAACGGAATCCCCACTGGCTCATCCCTCAGGCCACATCTGGGCACAGACAGGTCCCGGTGTGACAAGTTCCTCCCAGGAGGCTTCTGATGACTTGGATAGGGGACAGGGAGAAGGAGAGTGCGGTGTCTGCGGTCTCCCCAGTCTCTGGGGTTCTCAGTTAGAAACTGTGCTTCAGGCAGCAGCTTTCCAAATGAGCAGATGGGCCTCTTCCATGGAGAGAGAGGGAGATCTGGTTCTTCCTGTCCCACCCCAGTCCCGCCTGGAGCCCCAGGGGGACAGCCCTGGCGGTGCCTATTAACATAAGAAGAAGCAGAAGGATGTGTTTCGAGCAAAAGAACAAGATACTCTCCAATCACATAGGTGATTCTTTGTTTGCTGTTGCTGGTGGGTCTTGTGGATACAGCCTGTTCTTTCTGAGTTACGTGGAATTTTGTGTTCTGAAGTCCTTTTAATTAGTACTAAATTGCATCTACAGACCAAATTGGAAAAAAAATGATATGTTGACAATATTGAGCTTTATTTCCATGAACATGGATTATATCTTCATTTATTTAGTTCTTTGATTTCATTCAACTAAATTCTGTAGTTTTCCTTATATAAATCTTGTACATAATTTGTTAGACATATACTTAAGCACTTCATTTGTGGAGAATGCTACCAAAAATAGCATCATGCTTTAAATTTCAAATTCTTCTTATTCACTGCTGGTACATATAAAAGTGAAAAGCAATGGGCGTGTATCCTGTAGACTCACTATAATAATTTATTAACCCCAAGAGTTTTTTTATTCTTTTGGATTTTCTACATAGAAACTCATGTCATATGTGAAAAAAGAGTTGGTTTTTTTCAGTCTATATACCTTTTCCTTCTTATTGATTAGCTAGAACTTCCAGAACAGGATTGAAAAGTGACAGTAATAGAACATATGATTACTGAACTTAGTGGGAAAGATATGAGTTAGTATGTCAGATGCAGGTGTTCTATAGATCTGGACTGCACTATTATCACTAAATAGAAGACTGTGTTTATTTTTTGATGCGGTCCTCTCGGCATCTTGCATTTCTGTGGGGCCATTGCCTTCTGCCTGTAGAACTTCCTAAAATAATTCTTTAGTGAAGGTCTGCTGCTGGCAAGTTCCCTTGGTATTAGTCTAAAAAATACTATTTTTACCTTTACTTTTGAAGAATACTTCACTTTTTTCTTTGATAATTTTAATTATTGTGTTCCACTGTCTCCGAGAAGGTATCATTGTGTGTGTGTGTGTGTGTGTGTGTGTGTGTGTGTCTTATTGTTGCTCATTAAGTGTGGTGTGTCTTTCAGCCTTCCTCCTGTAGTAAGTTCTTTTTTTCATTTGTCCTTAGTTTTCAAAATCTTTGTAGTAATGTAACTAGGTGTGGCTTCTTTCTATTTTACCTCTCTGATATTTATAATTCTTATAGAATCTGTGAAATGATGGATTTCACCACTTTGAGAAAATACTTGTTCTCTGGCTGCTGAAATATTTTTTGCCACATTTTCTCTTTCCCTCTTGGATCTCCAGTTTATATGTTTCAGACTTTTCTCTATTTCTCCTGGGCTCTTTTGGTATACTTTCCACTTTGGGAGACGCCTCTCTTTCTTGATATTTTTTCAATCCTATCTTTCAGCAAACCAATCCTCTCTTCAACTCTATCTCATCGCTATTATATTTATCTATTGAGTTCTTGATTTTAGTTGCTATATTTTTATTCTATAATATCAGTTTACAGATTTTAGTCTTCCATGTGGTTCTTCAAAATGTCATCTGGTTTTCTATACACATTAACTATGTTTATTTAAAGTCTCAGGTATTATACATTTCTTACCTAAATTAACAGTGGGTTTGTTTATATTGATTTTTTAAAATCTTTTCTGTTTGAATTATTTTTCTACTACACCTGGTAAATTCTGTTTGAATGTTGATTTCAATTTGTGAAAAATTACAGAAGCTTTGGAGAGTGCTGCCTTCCTTCAGAGAAGCACTCATGTTCTCCTGGCAGTAGATTCCTAGCGGCTGCCAACAGCGCCGAGGACCGCGCTGACTCAGAGCTCGGGGAGGCCCAGGCGCCCCGGCCGCCGGGGAGAGCGCGGAGCCCCCCGCCCCGCGCCGGGCTCACTGCTCTGCTCCTTAGAGAAAGCAGCTTCGTCACCTCTGCTGTCAGGACCGAGCCGCCACCTGCGTCCTCCGACTCCGCGGCAGGTTCACAGTAAAGGTAAGCGCGCACCTCCCTGCTCCATCGCGCCCGAGGCTCCCGGCCCAGCAGCGGAGCAGGAAGGGCGGCCCAGAGTGACGGCCTGTGCCGAGGGCCCCACCGGGATGTGGGCTCCGGCGTTCTCGCCCGCCACCGCTTATTCCAGGGCGTCCGTGTGACCAGCAGGCGGGCGCAGACGCGCTCACTCTGGGATCGGGTGATGGCGCGCTTGTCCGGCTCTTGAAGAGCCCGCTGGCTGAGGGGCCGCCAAGCTGAGAGGCAGCTCCTCGGGGGCCGCGCGGGCGGAGCTGAGACCGTCCACCTGCAGCGCGAGCCCGCGGAGCACAGGCCTCCAGTCCCAGCGGGCCTGGCCGCAGCCTCCCCGACACCCGGCTGCAGCCTGCGAGGGACAATGAGGGCACCACCCGGCCAGGGACGACGCCCGAGCGAACAGAGGGAGCGCCCGCTCCACCCTCGGGGCCACCGCCCATGCGCACAGGGCGGGGCCGAGTCCCGGTGGACGCCGCGGCCCCGCCTCCTCCTGACGCCTCCCTGCCGGAGCCCCGCCCCAGCCCTGAGGCCCCGCCTCCTCCTTAGCTGCCTCCCATGGAGACGCCAAGGCCCCACCTCCTCCTGATGCCTCCATGCCGGAGCCCCGCCCCAGCCCTGAGGCCCCGCCTCCTCCTCANCTATCATCCATCTATCATCTGTCTAACCATCCATCTAAAGCAACTTCAGGAGATCGCATAGGAGGCAGCCTCAGGCAGGAAGTGGCACAGTCAGGAAGGGTCAGGAAGGGTCAGGAAGGCGGTGGGACAGGTCAGGCCTGAGTCATCTGCACATGGAGACCCTGCAAAGCCACCCAGGGCACGGGGGCCAGTGCAGCTTCGTCCACCCCAAGTGACGCATCCAGTTGGCCTCTTGGCAGCCTGGCAAGTCTGAAGGCTGCTGGTTAAAAGACAGCACAGCGCGGCTTCCTCCCTGTGGTCTGACCCCTCCCCATGAAAGGTCTGTCCTCTGAAATGAGCCAAGGAGGAGCTGTGCTTCTGGGGACAGGGACTAGCCCTGCATGAGACCAGCCCTAGGACACAAGGGAAACTCAAGCTGGGTCTTCAGGGCCCCCAGTCCCTTTCCCTCCTGGAGGCTTCATGTCCTCAGGCAGAGCTGCAGGTCCCAGTGACCTGGGTCACCCAGAGCAGGTGTGAGTCCGCGCCCTTCTGAATCTTCACCATTGTCCAGTCCCAAAGGACAGCTCTCGGGTCGGGACATGTAAAGCAGGGGGGAGGAGGGCAGGCCCTAGCTAGGGCTTCCTGTCAGCACCGTGCCTGGAACTTACTTGGCCACCATCCATCAGAAGAGCTCATACCCACCACGACGGACACACAGGGTCCTCGGTGAAAAGCTGAGCATTGGTGGCTCCTAAAAACCACCTGTACCCCCCAGTCTTCCCCAGTGGCCCTGTCTGTGCCACTGAAGAGCTCCGTCTGCTGAAGCACCGCCTGCTGGCCCAGCTGGGGGTCTCCCGGCTGTGAGCCCTCCAGGTCACCTGGGGTGACATCAGCGGTCCCTGTAGGAACCCAGCCCACAGGGACGTGTGTGAAGGTTAACTCGTGTGGCGTATGTTCACAAAACAAAGCTGAAGCCCATGTCCACTGGTGGGGCTCCCGTGGCTGCCCCAGCACTGCAGCTGGTCCACACTCTCTCCACAAGAGCCAGGAACATCTGCCATGAGGAGCTGCGATGGCTGAATCAGGCTCGGCCTTGGACAGGTCAGGAGCCTGGGGATGATGACAGAGTCCTGGGGGGATGAGAAGAGGGGACAACAGCTGATGGTGACGCCACCCCGCCACAGGTCAGGGGCGTGTGGACAGCACGGCCGTAAAGCGCCATGTGCTGAGGGTCCAGGGCGTGCGGGCTCCGCGTGAACCTCTTCACACAGATGTCCTCAGGCCCCACGCACCTGCCTTCCTCGGCGCAGACCTGAACTCAGGATGTGGAGCTTACTGAAGAGCCCAAGTTGGCCAGAGCAGGACCGCGTGGGGGAGGCCTCTCCCGGGCCCACGCGGGGCTGCCCAGCTTCATCTCTGCACCTCGGTGGGGCCCCTGGAGGCCCAGCCTGGCCAGGACGCGCCGTCTTGGCACCTTGGCTCCCAGGAGTCGGCGCAGGCTAGGGCCGAGTCCACAGGGCAGCTGTGACGGCACAGCAGCCGCCGTGCGCGGGAGCCGGTTCGGAGTGGAGCGGAGCGGAGAAGGCCCGCGGGCCTGGTGGTGCAGGGGCGGCAGACCCCAGCGTCTGGGCGCAGCAGCGTCCAGGCCCCAGATTCAACCAGGACAAGACCCTCGTCACGTGCCGGGAAAGAATGTGCTCCGGAGGGTGTCGGCGGGCCCCTGGGCCTGTGTGAAGTAGGCCTCGGCTTCGGCAAGCAGACAGATGGTCCACCAGGGCCACAGCCAGGGCCCTGGAGAGGAGGGGCAGCAGGCCCAGCCCCAGTGTGGGCTCTGGCCTTCGAGCCCCGAGTGGGCCAGGGCTCCGGGGGGCCGACAAGCCTTTCCAGGCGGCCTCGGGGCTCCGGCTGCAACGGCTGGCAGTGTGCCCCTCCTTACGAGGAGGTCGGGGTCCAGTCTCTCCCACTAAAGTGGCTTCCTTGGGGCTCATAAAACCCGATCTCAGCCCCGCGCTCCAGCTGGCTGCCACGCCTGCCCCAGGCAGGGCCTCCAGCCCCGGAGCAACCGCCTCTCTATTTTTAGGTTGTGGCAAACCTGATGGCTTTTGCTGTCCTCAGCTGTTTTCTTTGTATTTCCAAACGTAGGGAATACAAGTTCATTTTTACTTCTTTCCAGCCATATCGAGAGCCTTCCTCCTTTGGCTCAAAAGCTGATGAAATGCTCTTGCTTCCCGCACGGCTTTATCTCGGCCCTTGCAGCAGATGACAAGACCCCTCAGCCCCAAAGAGCCCAGAGAGGGTCTGAGGGTGGAGCCGCTGTGCCCGAACATCGCTAAAGTTACCCTTAGCTCATTCTCACCACTTCGGAAACTCCGAACAAACCAGAAACCGTAAAGTGAATAGTGACATCACAGGCAAATAGGAACGTGAACGTCTGAGCAGAAAGCAAGCCCAAAGAGCCCACGCCAAGACAGAGCCAAGGTGAGATCGCTATGTACCCAGTGGGGCATCAGTGGTGCAGCC
The DNA here is from genome assembly GCA_006410735.1 of Raphicerus campestris. Lineage (NCBI taxonomy): Eukaryota > Metazoa > Chordata > Mammalia > Artiodactyla > Bovidae > Raphicerus > Raphicerus campestris. The sequence continues at coordinate 26,310 of SJYW01047322.1, forward strand.
GGGGCAATGCCCCGCGACACAGGCAGGAGGAGACTCTGTTATCCAAAGAACGTTTTAAAGTCATGTTTTCAAAGGAATTTTTTAATGATTTCCCAAAGTCTGAGAAAGAAAACAGGGCAACTGGGAAGTCTAATTTTTTACAAATGATCAGGGTTAGACTGCCAGGAGTTTCTAACATCCAGGGAGTGTGAAGGACGCGTGAGCCTGCACACTGATGGCAGGGGATCCAGTCCACCAGGACATGGCTGTGATCTGTCTTTGGTGGTCTGAAGACAAGGCGAGAGAAGAGTGGGCGTGCTCACGGGAGGATCCCGGAGCTGGCTCCTGGGACGCAGCCTGCAGTCTGCACCGCATCCGGTCCCCGCAAAGTGCCTGACTGTCTTCGCTGTGTGGGCAGAGGGGCTTGGAGAAGGTGGCTGAGAGGGAACTGTGCCCTTGGGCCATACAGACTTAACGACCTGAATCTGACTGCTGTGGTGGGTGGGTTCATCCCCGAGGGGTCTCCAGATGTTTGGGAGGTGGCTCAGGCCTTGGGGACGGGACTGCAGGACCAGTGTCCAGGGGAGAGCAGGTCCCTCACAGAGATGTGGAGCTGGTGGTGGTAGGAAGTGGGGACCAGGCCACCACCTGCCCTCTGGGGTTGGGAGTCAGGACAAGAGGGTGGGAGTGCAAGGCTGCCTTGAGGTTTAAGGGACTAGTTTCCTTTCAAGGCTCGCTCTGTGTGGATTACGGATGAAAGAGCCCTAGAAACGCTTGTTGCCAAGAGTCATGTGTAAAGGAGGACTGTGGCACTGGTTATATGAGCGAACACCAGACCGGAAGTGTTTGGAGCTGTCTGCTGGGGTTCCTGGCACCCCTGAGCCCCCAGAGGGCATGGAGGGCATGTTCCCAATCTGAAGTCAGTGCAGGGCAAGGGGGACGTGGCAGCCTCGCCACCCACCCAGTTGCACCAAAGTGGAAAGAGGTCGGTTTTAAGTTGCAAAATGAGTTAAGAATAGGCAAATCCCCAGCAATTTTGTCTGGCCAAATTATACTTTTAGACTCATGCCTATAACTTTATATTGTAAAAGCTCACATTATTTTATAATCTCCTGAAAATACATCATCTTGCCATTTGTTTTTAAAACCTCATCTGGAACTTTTCACAGTATTTACCCCCCACCCCCACCTTTGGATAAATAAAGTAATATCATTCCGTTAAGATCAACTACTGAATCATTTTTAGACACCTCCTTGACAAGCAGTTTTTAGGGTGGGAGGGTTTCACTGCTGTCCCTGAAGAGCGATGCCAGGCTGCCGTGGGCTCTGGGGTGCATGTTGCTGCAGACCTCAGAGGCTCCTGGTGTCACCCGGGCTGGGGAGGCAGACGCTGGGCTCCAGGACGGGGCGCACAGAGCTGAGGGTCATGTACATGGGATACAGCCCAAACCTAAGTCTCCTGAGGCCAAAGCACCACAGCCTCTGCCCTCTTCGAAAAGGGCAGGGGTGTGGGCTGCCCTGACCCCACCACCGCCGGCGCCCGTGGCCCCGGCTTCTCTCGTCACCAACCCAGCCTCTGGGTGATCTTTGTGGTTGAATCCCATTCTCTCCCATGGACAGTTGTATAGAGCACACATATTCCTTCCTTCTGTTTCTTCTCCAGGGTCGCTCACGCTGTGAGAGGTGGAAATGGCTCTTGTGCTGGTCCCCAGGCCTGGGAGTGTCATGGACAGTGTACCCAGCAGCTGCAACCTGCCCTAGGAGGCCCCACCTCCACCCGCCGTCCCCCTAGCCCACGGCCCTGGCCATCCTCTCCTCCACCTTGTCGCTTGACGGCGCCAAACACCCGCAGGACCTCAGCACTGGCCATCCCCAGGCCACTGTCCCCACGGAGGGCACCTCTACCGAAAGCCTCCGGATCAGCGCGCTGGTTCTGCCCTTCACCCCGAGGGGTGCCTCCAGGACGTTTCCTCATCACCATCGACAGAGAGAGGAGGGATGAGACCCAGGTAAGTTTCATACACGTTAAAAGATGGGCGGCCCCCTGCAGTCCTACAGATCTGAACGTCAGGATGACGGCAAATGAAATGAGATGCTCTCAGGCCAGCTCTAAGCCAGTGCGTGGCGAGGTTAATGGCACGTGATCCTCTCGACCAGCCCTCGAAGCCCGCAGTTTCAAGCATCGTTTAAAGGAGAGCTGTGCCCAGCCTCCCAGGGCCTCGGCGGGTGAGGGCCCTGCCAGCTCAGGACGGCCCTGGGCGCCAGCACTGCCGCCGCATGCGTTTCTGCACCATCAGGACCCTCCCCGAGGCCACACAGTGGCCAGTGGCCGAGTCGGGCCAGCAGGCTCCGCTCCCCTTCACTCTCGAGTCCAGAGCAGGAAGCCCCAGATTTCAGCCTCTGATGCCCTTGTCCTTTTTATTTTCCACCTGCAAACTTTGGGTCTTGTGAACAACGGCTGATAAAAACAGCCCACGTATTTCCTTCCTGTAGGGATGCATGTCCCCAGTCTTTGGAACTGGGGTAGCGACAGGACCACCAGTGCGGCCAGGCTCCCTGCGGTCAGGCTCCCTGTGGCCAGGCTCCCTGCGGTCAGGTCTCGGCTCTGTCAGTTCACCTCACCAGCTGCGCTGGAGGCAGTTCATTCATCTGTGAAACTGACACAATGGCTGTTGGGGGCAGTTCCGATGTACAGTTGCCCCAGGGCCTGACACACAGCCAGGCACACCGTCGTTCAGTCGCTCAGTCCTGTTCGACTCTTGGCGACTTCATGGACTATAGCCCTGCNGCGCCCGTGGCCCCGGCTTCTCTCGTCACCAACCCAGCCTCTGGGTGATCTTTGTGGTTGAATCCCATTCTCTCCCATGGACAGTTGTATAGAGCACACATATTCCTTCCTTCTGTTTCTTCTCCAGGGTCGCTCACGCTGTGAGAGGTGGAAATGGCTCTTGTGCTGGTCCCCAGGCCTGGGAGTGTCATGGACAGTGTACCCAGCAGCTGCAACCTGCCCTAGGAGGCCCCACCTCCACCCGCCGTCCCCCTAGCCCACGGCCCTGGCCATCCTCTCCTCCACCTTGTCGCTTGACGGCGCCAAACACCCGCAGGACCTCAGCACTGGCCATCCCCAGGCCACTGTCCCCACGGAGGGCACCTCTACCGAAAGCCTCCGGATCAGCGCGCTGGTTCTGCCCTTCACCCCGAGGGGTGCCTCCAGGACGTTTCCTCATCACCATCGACAGAGAGAGGAGGGATGAGACCCAGGTAAGTTTCATACACGTTAAAAGATGGGCGGCCCCCTGCAGTCCTACAGATCTGAACGTCAGGATGACGGCAAATGAAATGAGATGCTCTCAGGCCAGCTCTAAGCCAGTGCGTGGCGAGGTTAATGGCACGTGATCCTCTCGACCAGCCCTCGAAGCCCGCAGTTTCAAGCATCGTTTAAAGGAGAGCTGTGCCCAGCCTCCCAGGGCCTCGGCGGGTGAGGGCCCTGCCAGCTCAGGACGGCCCTGGGCGCCAGCACTGCCGCCGCATGCGTTTCTGCACCATCAGGACCCTCCCCGAGGCCACACAGTGGCCAGTGTCCGAGTCGGGCCAGCAGGCTCCGCTCCCCTTCACTCTCGAGTCCAGAGCAGGAAGCCCCAGATTTCAGCCTCCGATGCCCTTGTCCTTTTTATTTTCCACCTGCAAACTTTGGGTCTTGTGAACAACGGCTGATAAAAACAGCCCACGTATTTCCTTCCTGTAGGGATGCATGTCCCCAGTCTTTGGAACTGGGGTAGCGACAGGACCACCAGTGCGGCCAGGCTCCCTGCGGCCAGGCTCCCTGTGGCCAGGCTCCCTGCGGTCAGGTCTCGGCTCTGTCAGTTCACCTCACCAGCTGCGCTGGAGGCAGTTCATTCATCTGTGAAACTGACACAATGGCTGTTGGGGGCAGTTCCGATGTACAGTTGCCCCAGGGCCTGACACACAGCCAGGCACACCGTCGTTCAGTCGCTCAGTCCTGTTCGACTCTTGGCGACTTCATGGACTATAGCCCTGCCGGCTCCTCCATCCATGGGATTCTCCAGGCAAGAATACTGGACTGGGTTGCCATGCCCTCCTCCAGGGGATCTTCTCGATCCAGGGAACAAACCCACGTCTCCCACATTGGCAGGTGGATTCTTTACCACTGAGCCACCAGGGAAGTCCCAGGTACACAGTAGGTGCTCCATAAATGTTGGCTACAATACTTGTTTTCAACTGAACTTTGCAAAGATCACCCTCTACGCACTGTTCCAGATGCCCAGGGAGAATACTGCCCTTTAAACACTCTTTGGTGATGCTGACCTAACGGGACTCTTCTCCATCAGGTAAGAATGACTGTGTACATCGGCTGAGTTTCTGTCGCCCCGCCAGCTGCCGCACCTCTGTGGGGACTTTCCTCTGGGTCATGTCTGCCAGATGCTTCTCATCCAGCAGAGGTTCCAGCTGAGAGAAGACAGAAGCAGGCATAGAGACAAATGTGCATAATTTCAGGCGTTTCTGAAGTGAGAAATCGGGGCCACAGAGGAAAAGACCACTGTGCCCCAGAAAATAAAATTTGGTGTCAAAACGTATTCTGATGAGGCTATTGAGTTTCAAGGAAAGAGAAAGAGCGTTTCACATGTCCATCCACATCTTAGGAGAAGGTGATGATCAGATGGCCTCCAGGGTTTTGACTCAACTCTGACACCAAACACTGGAACCTGCAGCTTTGTTCCAGCCACGTTTCTCCTCCAGCACAAAGAGACTGCAAGTGGACGACAGCTCCACGTCTACACCAGGTCCAGGGCAACACGGATGCGGAGCGCACAGCCCTCCTCCTGAGCACCCTGGGGCCGCTGCCTCCTCCACCAGCCCCGCTTCCCTGCTGGGACCCCAGGCCCTGCCCCTCCTCAGGGCTGCCCCAATTCTCCCTTCCCTTCCCTTCCCACGCCCCTAAGACTGTTGTGAGCAAGTGGTGAGAATTTGGAGAAGCTTCTAAAACAAGCAGAAGGGGAAGAGAATTGAAATTAAAAGTCAAACTGCTCTGCAAGCCCACGGTGGGTGAGCAGTCACCAAGGCACAGATGGAGGAACGAGCAGATGGAGGGGCAGAGAGCAGAAAGCGCCAGAGCCTCTCCTGGCTCGTGGACACGCAAGTGGGTGTTTTTAAATGTCATCTTTTCTGCTTCTGATTAGTTGTGCATAGTTTAATGACTATCGCATTGCATCATATACAGCAGATACTTTCTGGGCAAAGTCTTCATGGGAGCAAAAGGAAGCATGAGGCCAATAAATCAGTGTATGCTTGATAAAAACGATGAGAGTAAAGCCTTTGGAGTCCTCGTCAGCCAGCGGGAAGGGTCAGAACTCGTAGGGTCAGAGCCTCGGAGAGCGCGGCCCTGCCCCACGCTGGCCCCCTGCCCCACGCTGGCCCCCTGCCCCACGCTGGCCCCCTGCCCGCAGACCCTCCTGCCCGCAGACCCTCCTGCCCGCCGGAGACAAGGACTGCTGCCTTATTGCTCAGACCCTCCTCCCTGCCAGCGAGGAGGATGACCGCACCCCCATCCCCCGAGGTAAGATCATGTGAGCGGCTTTCAGAGACACTGACTCCCTGTCATTTAACTAAAGCAGAAATGAAGCCTTGAGCACTTGAGAATCTTGGGCATTTTAGCCAACAGATTTGTCTCTCACAGATGATTTCCAAAGCAGCAAATGCCTGCTCGTTCTAGAGAGAATGTGTCCTGCGGAGACAGGAAGCACATGGTCTTCAGAGCACGCTGGTCCCAACGGCCCTGCGCTCAGCACCCGGCTCAGGGCGGCCGCCGCCTGGTGGGTGGGGGTCGGGAAGCAGGGTTCCCAGCCCCGCAGGAAGCACTCAGGCCCTGGGAACAAAGAGTGTTCTCTATCACTTTCTGCGCAACTTCTGAACAGTCTCACCTACAGGTGGAGATTGTCTAACTGACAGTGTTCTTGGCAACACAGGCTGTTCTTGATAAACTGCACCAGGAAACCCCCACGGAGAGGGAAGGGGCGCAATGGGCAGACCCACGGCAGTGACACGGGGCGGGTCAAGTGCACCGCCAGGGCCGCGCGTGACACGCCCCCGTAGCCGCGGCCGGCCCCTAACGCGGCGGTGCCCTGGCGCGCCCGGCGGCTCTGCAGCGACGGTCCGAGGCTCTCTTCACCCCGGCCGGGGCCCGGCATCACCTGGGGGTCGGCGCTCGTGCTGGACTTTGGGCTCCTAAACAAGAATAAATCCGCACATCTTCCATCCACTGGCGGTTAAAGTGTAGTCTCAAAACATATCTCTTTCTACAACTGACAGGACACACAGACCCTGGGCTCCTACCTCGAAAATGGAGAAGAGGTGAGTAAAGGCTCCTTACTCTTGGAAGAAGCTCGACGGCTTTGCGACGCGCAGCGGTGCTGGGGAACAGGATGCCCGCCTGCTGGCTGGGACGCCTGGGGCAGCGTGGCCCTGCTGGCCGGACGCGGGGTAGCCCCTTCTCCGCTCCTGCCCCTGTGAGACCCCCACGCCTGTGTGTGCGCGTTTGATCTGACCTCACAGGAACCCCAAGGGCCGCCTCACTGGCTCTCCGGAGACTGCGCGCTGGGACTCCTCCTACTGCAGGCTCCGGGGGCGGGGTTTGGCCACTTAGCTCCCACCCACTTCTGGGGGGCAGGGCTTGCGGGGAGGGGGCGGTCCTCTCCCCCGTGTCAGCAAAGGAACAAGCCCTGGGTCCCGGCTCTTCAGGGCCCCGACTGGTCCAGGAGCCCCGGGCCCAGCCGGACAGCGCAGCGCCGTCCCTCTGTTGGGGCCAAAAGCATGTTAACCCTAGCGCTGCTGAGTCTTTGTGGCTCTTCTTTCTCTGTGCAAACAGCAAAATAGCATTTTGAAATTTATTTGAAAGGGAGCATCTCATGCAAACAAGGGCAGAAATGGCATGGACCTAACAGAAGCTGAAGATATTAAGAGGTGGCAAGAATACACAGAAGACTGTACAAAAAAGATCTTCATGACCCAGATAATCACGATGGTGTGATCACTCATCTAGAGCCAGACATCCTGGAATGTGAAGTCAAGTGGGCCTTAGAAAGCAACACTACGAACAAAGCTAGTGGAGGTGATGGAATTCAATTTGAGCTATTTCAAATCCTGAAAGATGATGCTGTCAAAGTGCTGCACTCAATATGCCAGCAAANGGTCGGGAAGCAGGGTTCCCAGCCCCGCAGGAAGCACTCAGGCCCTGGGAACAAAGAGTGTTCTCTATCACTTTCTGCGCAACTTCTGAACAGTCTCACCTACAGGTGGAGATTGTCTAACTGACAGTGTTCTTGGCAACACAGGCTGTTCTTGATAAACTGCACCAGGAAACCCCCACGGAGAGGGAAGGGGCGCAATGGGCAGACCCACGGCAGTGACACGGGGCGGGTCAAGTGCACCGCCAGGGCCGCGCGTGACACGCCCCCGTAGCCGCGGCCGGCCCCTAACGCGGCGGTGCCCTGGCGCGCCCGGCGGCTCTGCAGCGACGGTCCGAGGCTCTCTTCACCCCGGCCGGGGCCCGGCATCACCTGGGGGTCGGCGCTCGTGCTGGACTTTGGGCTCCTAAACAAGAATAAATCCGCACATCTTCCATCCACTGGCGGTTAAAGTGTAGTCTCAAAACATATCTCTTTCTACAACTGACAGGACACACAGACCCTGGGCTCCTACCTCGAAAATGGAGAAGAGGTGAGTAAAGGCTCCTTACTCTTGGAAGAAGCTCGACGGCTTTGCGACGCGCAGCGGTGCTGGGGAACAGGATGCCCGCCTGCTGGCTGGGACGCCTGGGGCAGCGTGGCCCTGCTGGCCGGACGCGGGGTAGCCCCTTCTCCGCTCCTGCCCCTGTGAGACCCCCACGCCTGTGTGTGCGCGTTTGATCTGACCTCACAGGAACCCCAAGGGCCGCCTCACTGGCTCTCCGGAGACTGCGCGCTGGGACTCCTCCTACTGCAGGCTCCGGGGGCGGGGTTTGGCCACTTAGCTCCCACCCACTTCTGGGGGGCAGGGCTTGCGGGGAGGGGGCGGTCCTCTCCCCCGTGTCAGCAAAGGAACAAGCCCTGGGTCCCGGCTCTTCAGGGCCCCGACTGGTCCAGGAGCCCCGGGCCCAGCCGGACAGCGCAGCGCCGTCCCTCTGTTGGGGCCAAAAGCATGTTAACCCTAGCGCTGCTGAGTCTTTGTGGCTCTTCTTTCTCTGTGCAAACAGCAAAATAGCATTTTGAAATTTATTTGAAAGGGAGCATCTCATGCAAACAAGGGCAGAAATGGCATGGACCTAACAGAAGCTGAAGATATTAAGAGGTGGCAAGAATACACAGAAGACTGTACAAAAAAGATCTTCATGACCCAGATAATCACGATGGTGTGATCACTCATCTAGAGCCAGACATCCTGGAATGTGAAGTCAAGTGGGCCTTAGAAAGCAACACTACGAACAAAGCTAGTGGAGGTGATGGAATTCAATTTGAGCTATTTCAAATCCTGAAAGATGATGCTGTCAAAGTGCTGCACTCAATATGCCAGCAAATTTGGAAAACTCAGCAGTGGCCACAGGACTGGAAAAGGTCAGTTTTCATTCCAATCCCAAAGAAAGGCAATGCCAAAGAATGCTCAAACTACCGCACAATTGCACTCATCTCACATGCTAGCAAAGTAATGCTCAAAATTCTCCAAGCCAGGCTTCAGCAATACGTGAACCGTGAACTTCCTGATGTTCAAGCTGGTTTTAGAAAAGGCAGAGGAACCAGAGATCAAATTGCCAACATCTGCTGGATCATGGAAAAAGCAAGAGAGTTCCAGGAAAACATCTACTTCTGCTTTATTGACTATGCCAAAGCCTTTGACTGTGTGGATCACAATAAACTGTGGAAAATTCTGAAAGAGATGGGAATACCAGACCACCTGACCTGCCTCTTGAGAAATCT
>SJYW01047322.1:39300-57383 GCA_006410735.1 Raphicerus campestris
ACAAGACTCTTGAGAGTCCCTTGGACTGCAAGGAGATCCAACCAGTTCATTCTGAAGGAAATCAGCCCTGGGATGTCTTTGGAAGGAATGATGCTAAAGCTGAAACTCCAGTACCTTGGCCACCTCATGCAAAGAGTTGACTCACTGGATAAGACTTTGATACTGGGAAGGATTGGGGGCAGGAGTAGAAGGGGATGACTGAGGATGAGATGGCTGGATGGTATCACGGACTTGATGAACATGAGTCTGAGTGAACTCTGGGAGTTGGTGATGGACAGGGAGGCCTGGCGTGCTGTGATTCATGGGGTCGCAACAAGTCAGACACGACTGAGCATCTGAACTGAACTGATAGTAGTTAGTAGTGATTTTTAACATATTTCCAAAATATGAAAGGTTGCACCTATTTGCAATGGATAAGGAGAAATGAGAGAAATTTATTGCATCATGGGATCTCTGGCCTCTCGGGATTTGGGAATTTTCATTACAGGCTGTTCCACTAGGTGTAAATAGCCTGGTGCTGACTGATCGCTCATAAAAAACATGGACATTCAGAGAGACTCCATTGGTGATGACATACAGAAAGATTTCTTGTTGCCTGCGGTCCTGTACCTGATGCAGAGGCGTTTTATTAGGTCAATCTCAGAGCCTGCAGGTCTGCGGGCTGAGGTCTTGGGGCTTCAGTCAAGCACTGGGTACAAAAGGTTGAGAAGGAGGAGACAGGTTAGAAGCAGACCAGGGTGTCTTGGGTCCACCTCTCACATAGATGGGCTCCTGCAAGCCCTGAACCAACTGGAGCATCCCTATGGGATGGTGAAATAGACTTACTTGATGAAATTAACAAAGCTGGATCACACAGTTGTGTTGGGGTGAAGTAAGATACTTGAAGGAAGTTATAATTCCTCCCATGTGGCTTATGCCTGGGGGTCTTGTCCATACCCCTGACACTGGTCTCTGGTTCCCACAGGACACCTATGGTACCTGCCAACTCTGAGCCCAAACTAGGAAGATGACCTCTTAGTGAGAGTTGACCTTTCTTCCCCTTTCACAAGGAAATGCAGTGTGACGGCCACTTCCCACAGGCAGTGAGTGGAGGCAGGAGGAGGAAACGTCTTCACAGACGTGGCAGGCTTGATCTTGCCTGTCTCCCCATGAAAATAAAATTCATAAATAGTAAGAGTAAAGCAAAGCCACAGCCACGCACGCCCCAGAAAAGCAGCGCATCACTGATGTGAGAGAATCCACCTCAGGAGACGCCGTCGATGACATTGTGCTTCACTTAAACCACGCCGTTTATTTCTTCTGATGCTAAACCTCTTAAGCGGGGCTCCTGTCGCCTGACGATGACCAGCTACCTTCAGCATCGCTCACCTCACCCTCCGCACTCCGTAGACACCAGAAGTGCTTCTGTGGTTGGAGTGGAGGCGATCTCGCCTCACCCGCCCCCCTCCTGCAGGTGCATGCCTGTAGAGTCTGGAAGCGTTCCATGGTGGAGTGGAGGTGATCTGTCCAAAGCAGAGTCTGTGGTTCATGCGCTGGGATGCCTTCCCCACACTTCTGGAGTGCTGCCTGGGCAGCTAGCTCCTTGCTGGCCAGCCTGGGTATCGTCTTATGCATGAATCTATGGGCTGCTTCCATGCATATGCTTCCTGCATTGGTTTTATTTTTCTAGGAAAGTTAACAGGGAATCACAGCAAAGTAGAAATGTCTCATGGATTCTGTCTTCCATTCTTCCCTCTTGCTGTAAAATGTGATTTCTCCTTGGAAGATACCTCCGAAAATGCAAACATTCCTTGGCAACAGGGTGGAATCTTGTGTCAGTGTGGCCCAGAATCTTCCTGTGGGTTCAAGCCCTTAATTTTTTTCTGAAGACACTCCTTAAGTGGTTTTCAAGCTCCTAGAATTAATAGTCCTGGGATATCATTCAACAGAGCAAACCTCTAATGAGGGGTCAAGGTAGTCTGCACACGCCCACAGTGGCAGCCTGTGAATCGGATCTCTCCATCATTCCTCAGGGACACGAGAGACAGACACCCAGCTCTGACAGGCCCTCCCTTTACCACCTGGCTGCTTTCTCTGCCTTCCTCTTCTCTGTTTTCCAGGTGCAGGGTTGATGGCTCCCCTGGGAAGCTGTTAGCAAGTCAGCCATTCCCTGTGAGGAGCAGCCCCAGCTCACTTTCCTCCGCCATCCCCGTGTTCTGCTCCAGGGTTGCTATGATGCCATGAGGGGACCGTCTTTGCCAGGACACACCCAGGGAGCCCAGCCCGGGGGTGAGGGAGACCCAAGCAGACAGGAGCCCATCTCTGGCCCCCTGGGTCATGTGGGTGCAGCTCCTGTTTGCCTCGCCGTAGACCCAGTGATGTCCCCCATACTGGGAAGGAAGCGGATGTCTGGAGGTCAGGTGGATGGGGCAGCAGGCTGGCTACTTCCCCGCAGAGCAGAGTTTTCAGACCAGCTTCCATCAGGAGGGGGCCTCAGCCTGATGGTTTCTACATCAGGCAGACCAGCTCTTCCCTGGGGTCGAGATGGGGACCTTGCCGTGGGGTGTAAGTACCAGGTCAGCCTCGTCCATCCAGGTGGCCCGGGGGGGTCTGGGGAGAGACGGGCTGGATGGGGAAGGGGGTGCCCTTTCTCCCTGGTGTCCCTGCAGCCCCTCTCCCCTGCACAGGCCCCATGCTCTGCACCAGAGCCCAGTAGTACCTTCTACAGAGCTGCTTTCTTCACACCTTTGAGGTGGGGGGGCTCCCACAAGCCAAGCCCCCAGCCTGCAGGAGGGCCCAGGGGCCCGTGCCTCTGTGGCTAGGACGAGCTCCAGCTCCGGGGCGCCCCCTCCTGCCTGGGGGCCGCAGGGCCCCTGCATGCCCCCAGGCCCCCTTCCTTGACCCCTCCTGCCTGGCCCCTCAGCGCCAATGTCCCCTGGCTCCTGCGACTGCCGGCCTGTCCATCCCTTCAACAGGACCCTCATGGCCTTGCAGCTGCCCCTCGGGATTCCTTGGGGCTCCAGACTCCTCACGTTCTTTCTGGACGTGAGTGTGCAAGGGGCCCTCAGGGCTGTGGCCACCTTGCCATCACAGTGGGAGTCGGTCCAAAGCGAGGGGATGCTGACCTAACGCCCTGGCGGAGACTTGGGCCGGATCGGGACATGCGGAGCTGCAAAGCCCCTCCTCCCAGGACTAGAATGACGCCGCCCCAGTGTGGCAGGAGCCCGTGGGAGTCAGAGGCCCTTTGACCTGAGCGGGGAAGCATCCCAGCACTGTCATCCGATGTGCGCTGTGTCCACGGGGCCGCGGCCTGCACCTCCCGCCCTCCGAGCTCCAACTCCAGGAGGGCCCGGGCGCATGACAGCCCTGAGCCAGGCCTGGGATGGATTGCTTCCTGTGTTTATCTCTGACTGTCCAGCTGGGCGCTAAGCTCATTAGAACGAGGATTAGCCTTCTTTTTCTCACAAGCCAGTAAAATCTGACAGAAACTAAAATAATGCTTGGCGGTGGTTTAGCTGCTCAGTGGTGTCCGACTCTGTGACCCCGTGGGCTGCAGCCCGCCAGGCTCCTCTGTCTGTGGGATTTCCCGGCAAGAATACCGGTTGCTGTTGTTCAGCCACTCGGTCGTGTCTGACTCTGTAATCTCATGGACTACAGCACGCCAGACTGCCCTCCCTGTCCTTCCCTACCGCCCCCAGGTTTGCTCAAACTCATGTTCATTGAGTCGGTGATGCCATCCAACCATCTCGTCCTCTGTCGTCCTGGAGTGGGTTGCCCCTTCTCCAGGTTGGGGTGGGGGGGTCTTCCCGACCCAGGGATCGAACCCTGGTCTACTGCTTTGCAGGCGGGTGCTTTACCAACTGAGCCACCAGGGAAGTCTAAATTATGCTTGGTACCCAACAAATGATGATATCAAATGCACATCTTCCATTTGCTACATGTGCAGTGATGAATTCTCTGTACTGTGTTTTCTGGCACTTTTTATACATCACTGTATAATCAGAGAAGGTATTTGATAGCTGATACCAGAAAGCCTCTCAGGGAGAAGGCCATGGTTAGGAAGACAGACACCTTCATACGCAGCTCAAGGAGGAAGGTGATCCCAGGGCGGGACACGGGGGCAGCTGTCCAGGGCTGGAGGAAAGGGACAAGGTGCAGATACGAGTGGGGTGGGGCTCAGGACCGTGCCAGAGGCCGCAGACTCCCAGGAGCCTTGGGGAGGCTGCCCGATCCATCGCCGCACGAGTCCTGCCTCCCCCAACTCCGCATGCCCCGTGCTCACACAGGGGCTCCGGAGTTTGCTTCTGATTGTTGGATGACTGGCTGTTCAGCTCGAGGTCAAGAGCTGGGTTGGGGGCTGTGGAAACTGCAGAGAGAGTGGAATCGCCTATCTGCATCAGCATGCAGAGGCCCCAGCGAGGTGGGGCTGCATGTGGCGTGCGGGCTGACCCAGCATAGGAGACGCTGTGGGCGCGGGGCTGGGGAGCTGTGCGCATGGGGCAACAGCCCCTCAGACAGAGTGCAGATCGTCTCTGCCCACCCGTGTGCGCCCGCGCGTGCACCTACCACCTACCTGCCAGCTGCCTACGGGGAGGCCGCCGCCTCCAAAGGTCCGCGAGGGGCCGGCCGTGTCTGCTCAGGCTGCTACCCAGGACGGCACCCCTGGTGGATTCTACACAATGGACACTCTGTTCCCTGGTCCGGAGGCTGGACGCCCAAGGTGCAGGGATGGTCAGTGTCTGCTGAGGACCCTCTTCAAGGCATCTGCTCACAGTGGACCAGCCTGCTAGGGCTTCAGCATGTGACTTTGTGGGGGACACAGACACTAGTGTGTGACTTTGTGCAGGACACAGGCATTAGTCCGTCACAGCCCTGACAGCTGTGATGCCAGGCCTGCAGGGCCTCGGGTCAGGAGAACGCTTGGCGCCTGCAGACGGCCCTCTGCTCTCCCTCGTCCTCATGCCTGAACAGCTCCTGCTTGTGGTGGCAACACGTGTCTGTTAACCACTGGCTTTGCTCCAGACGCTGCTCCAGACGCTAGACGCACAGGCGGAGCTGCTCGACGGCACGTCACAGATGCCACCATGTCTACAGACTCGAGTTGTGCGCCAGTCCTGCACCGAGTCTGTCGGAGCCATTTTCCCAACAGCATGTGCGCACTTCACTTTTGCATCACACTGTGCTCGTCCTCACATCATTTGTTCATCACAAGGATATTTGCTTTATGATCCATGGTCTCTGGTCTTTGATGTTACTATTGCAAAAAAATTACAACTCACTGTTGACTCAGGACAGGCAGCAGTTTTTGGCAATGAAGTATTTTGTAATGACGCTTACTTCTTGGAAGGGAAGGTATGACCAACCTAGACTGCATATTAAAAAGCAGAGACATTACTTTGCCAATAAAGGTTCACCTAGTCAAAGTTATGGTTTTTCCAGTAGTCATGTACAACTGTGAGAGTTCAACCACAAAGAAAGCTGAGTTTGGCCACCTGATGTGAAGAACTGACTCATCTGAAAAGACCCTGATGCTGAGAAAGATTGAAGGCTGGAGAAGAAGGGAACAACAGAGGATGAGATGGTGGGATGGTATCACTGACTCAATGGGCATGAGTTTGGGTAAACTCCGGGAGTTGGTGATGGACAGGGAGCCCTGGTGTGCTGCGATTCATGGGGTCGCAAAGAGTCGGACATGACTGAGCCACTGAACTGAACTGATTTTGTAATGAAGGTCCGTTGATTTATAGACATGATGCTGCTGCACGCTCGACAACCACAGCACGGGACAGTTGCCCTGGAAACCAAGCAGTTTGTGTGAGTCACTTTATTGCAATATTTGCTTTCCTGCCGTGGCCTGGATGTGCCACGTCATTCAGCTATGCTGAAGGAAGGCCAGTGGGACCCATTTTTATGGTCCTTGAAAACTTTGTGAAAACACACACCACCACTAAGGGGACATAAAACCTTGTCACCTCCAGGAATGATGATCCTCCCCACCCAGAGGGTCAGAAACAGGCATAAATGGCACTTTGCATTCACCCTTCCAGAACGGCTCGCACTTCTGCTTTTGCACAGTTCGTACAGAAAGGTAGACACTGCTCAGCACCGAGGACAGGCAGTGAGACCCCGCAGTCGCGGCAGCGTGTGGAGTGAAGAAGCCGGCCCCACGCTTACTGCCCAGCCCTTCCCCAGGCAGCGTGGCAGGGCCGCTCCCAAGGTCCAGTGAGGGTCGCGGCTCGGGCTGGGCGAGCGCCGTCCTGTGGCTTCTCAGCTCCTTCTGCTCTGCTGCTCTGGGCTAACTGCTCTCGTTGGAGGGACTGATGCTGAAGCTGGCGCTCCAGTACTTCGGCCACCTGATGAGAAAGCCAACTCACTGGACAAGGTCTTGATGCTGGGAAAGACTGAGGGCAGGAGGAGAAGCGGACAGCAGAGGACAGTTGGTTGCATGGCATCACCGACTCAATGCACATGAGTCTGAGCCAGCTCTTGTCAACAGTGAAGGACAGGGAAGCCTGGCGCACAGTCCGTGGAATTGCAGAGAGTCAGGCAGACTGAGAGACAGCAACACGTGGCAANAGACGGCCCTCTGCTCTCCCTCGTCCTCATGCCTGAACAGCTCCTGCTTGTGGTGGCAACACGCGTCTGTTAACCACTGGCTTTGCTCCAGACGCTGCTCCAGACGCTAGACGCACAGGCGGAGCTGCTCGACGGCACGTCACAGATGCCACCATGTCTACAGACTCGAGTTGTGCGCCAGTCCTGTACCGAGTCTGTCGGAGCCGTTTTCCCAACAGCATGTGCGCACTTCACTTTTGCATCACACTGTGCTCGTCCTCACATCATTTGTTCATCACAAGGATATTTGCTTTATGATCCATGGTCTCTGGTCTTTGATGTTACTATTGCAAAAAAATTACAACTCACTGTTGACTCAGGACAGGCAGCAGTTTTTGGCAATGAAGTATTTTGTAATGACGCTTACTTCTTGGAAGGGAAGGTATGACCAACCTAGACTGCATATTAAAAAGCAGAGACATTACTTTGCCAATAAAGGTTCACCTAGTCAAAGTTATGGTTTTTCCAGTAGTCATGTACAACTGTGAGAGTTCAACCACAAAGAAAGCTGAGTTTGGCCACCTGATGTGAAGAACTGACTCATCTGAAAAGACCCTGATGCTGAGAAAGATTGAAGGCTGGAGAAGAAGGGAACAACAGAGGATGAGATGGTGGGATGGTATCACTGACTCAATGGGCATGAGTTTGGGTAAACTCCGGGAGTTGGTGATGGACAGGGAGCCCTGGTGTGCTGCGATTCATGGGGTCGCAAAGAGTCGGACATGACTGAGCCACTGAACTGAACTGATTTTGTAATGAAGGTCCGTTGATTTATAGACATGATGCTGCTGCACGCTCGACAACCACAGCACGGGACAGTTGCCCTGGAAACCAAGCAGTTTGTGTGAGTCACTTTATTGCAATATTTGCTTTCCTGCCGTGGCCTGGATGTGCCACGTCATTCAGCTATGCTGAAGGAAGGCCAGTGGGACCCATTTTTATGGTCCTTGAAAACTTTGTGAAAACACACACCACCACTAAGGGGACATAAAACCTTGTCACCTCCAGGAATGATGATCCTCCCCACCCAGAGGGTCAGAAACAGGCATAAATGGCACTTTGCATTCACCCTTCCAGAACGGCTCGCACTTCTGCTTTTGCACAGTTCGTACAGAAAGGTAGACACTGCTCAGCACCAAGGACAGGCAGTGAGACCCCGCAGTCGCGGCAGCGTGTGGAGTGAAGAAGCCGGCCCCACGCTTACTGCCCAGCCCTTCCCCAGGCAGCGTGGCAGGGCCGCTCCCAAGGTCCAGTGAGGGTCGCGGCTCGGGCTGGGCGAGCGCCGTCCTGTGGCTTCTCAGCTCCTTCTGCTCTGCTGCTCTGGGCTAACTGCTCTCGTTGGAGGGACTGATGCTGAAGCTGGCGCTCCAGTACTTCGGCCACCTGATGAGAAAGCCAACTCACTGGACAAGGTCTTGATGCTGGGAAAGACTGAGGGCAGGAGGAGAAGCGGACAGCAGAGGACAGTTGGTTGCATGGCATCACCGACTCAATGCACATGAGTCTGAGCCAGCTCTTGTCAACAGTGAAGGACAGGGAAGCCTGGCGCACAGTCCGTGGAATTGCAGAGAGTCAGGCAGACTGAGAGACAGCAACACGTGGCAAAGTGCCCTTTACATGACCCTCCGCGCTGGGGCTGCTGTGCTGGCCCTGTGGCATGTCTGGTATCTGTGCAGATTAGATGGAGCCTGGCCTTTCATGAGTAGGGCTGCTCTCTGTTCACTCACCTTTGTGCCTCCCAAACGTGGGACATGAATATGGTGATGACCTCTCCTGAACTCTCAAGTCCCGGCATCAAACTCAGACATCTTTGCTGTTGGACACAAAGCCTACAGAATTTGACAGTCTGTGGCTTCCCTTGTCCAGCACATGTCTGCATCACGCTGTTGTAGATGACATGCGCAACTTCTAAGCAAAGCTGAGTCTTAAGACTTCACTCTCTGTAACCTGATTGCAGACTCCAGGATGTCTGGCTCTAGGTGAGGGATCATAGCATCATGGTTATCTGGGTCATGAATATCTTTTTTGTATAGTTTTTCAGTATATTCTTGCCACCTCTTCTGAATATCTTCTGCTTATGTTAGGTCCATACCATTTCTGTCCTTTTTTGTGCCCATCTTTGCATGAAATGTTTCCTTGGTATCTCTGATTTTCTTGAAAAGATCTCTAGTCTTTCCCATTCTATTGTTTTCCTCCGTTTCTTTGCATCGATCACTGAGGAAGGCTTTCTCATCTCTCCTGGATATTCTCTGGAGCTCTGCATTCCTATGGGTAATCTTTCCTTTTCTCCTTTGCCTTTTCTATTTCTTCTTTTCTTGGGTATTTGTAAGGCCTCCTCAGACAACCATTTTGCCTTTTTGCATTTCTTTTTCTTGGAGATGATCTTGAGCACTGCTTGCTATACAATGGCATGAACCTCCATCCTTAGTTCTTCAGGCACTCTATGAGATCTGATCTCTTGAATCTGTTTGTCACTTCCACTGTATAGTCATAAAGGATCTAATTTAGGTCATACCTGAATGGTCTAGTGGTTTTCCCTGATTCCTTCAATTTAAGTCTGAATTTGTCAATAAAGAGTTCATGATCTGAGCCACAGTCAGCTCCTGGTCTTGTTTTTGCTGTCTGTATAGAGCTTCTCCATCTTTGGCTGCAAAGAATATAATCAATTTGATTTCAGTGCCGACCATCTAGTGACGTCCATGTGTAGGGTCTTCTCTTGTATTGTGGGAAGAGGGTGTTTGCTGTGACCAGTGCGTTCTTGGAAAAACTTTGTTAGCCTTTGCCCTGCTTCATTCTGTACTCCAAGGCCAAACTTGTCTGTTACTACAGGTATCTGTTGACTTCCTACTTTTGCATTCCAGCTCCCTATAATGAAAAGTGTTATTTCCAGAAGCTCTTGTAGGTCATCATAGAACTGTTCAACTGTACCTTCTTCTGCAGTATCGGTTGGGGCATAGACTTGGATTACCATGATCTTGAATGGTTTCCCTTGGATATGAACAGAGATCATTCTGTAATTGTTAAGACTGCACCCAAGCACTGCATTTTGGAGTCTTTTGTTGACTGGGAGGGGTATTCCATTTCTTCTAAGGGATTCTTGCCCACAGTAGTAGGTATAATGGTCAGCTGAATAAATTCACCCATTCTAGTCACTTTAATTCGCTGATTCCTAAAAAGTCAATGTTCACTCTCGCCATCTCCTGTTTGACCATTTCCAATTTGCCTTGATTCATGGACCTGACTTTCCAGGTTCCTATGCAATACTGTTCCTTACAGCATCGGACTTTACTTCCCTCGCCAGTCATATCCACAGCCGGGTGTCGTTTTGCTTTGGTTCCATCTCATCATGCTTTCTGGAGTTATTTCTCCACTGATCTCCAGTAGGGAGCTCATCTTTCAGGGTCCTACCTTTCTGCCTTTTCACATTGTTCATTGGCTTCTTAAGACAAGACTGAAGTGGTTTGCCATTCCCTTCTCCAGTGGACCACATTTTCTGTGACCACTCACCTAGAGCCAGACATCCTGGAGTCTGAAGTCAAGCAGGCCTTAGGAAGCGTCACTACAAACAAAGCTAGTGAGGGTGATGAAATTCCAGCTGAGCTATTTCAAATTTTAATGATAATGCTGTTAAAGTGCCACACTCAATAAGCCAGCAAATTTGGCCACACTCAGCAGTGGCCACAGGACTGGAAAAGGTCAGCTTTCATTCCAATCCCAAAGAAAGGCAATGCCAAACAATGTTCAAACTACTGCCTAGTTGCACTCATCTCACATGCTAGCAAAATAATGCTAAAATTCTCCAAGCGAGGCTTCAACAGTACATGAACCAAGAACTTCCAAATGTTCAAGCTGGATTTAGAAAAGACAGAGGAAGCAGAGATCAAATTGCCAACATCCATTGGATTACAGAAAAAGCAAAAGAGTTCCACAAAAATATCTACTTCTGATTTATAGACTATTCCAAAGCCTTTGACTATGTGGATCACAACAAACTGTGGGAAATTCTTAGAGAGGTAGGAATACCAGACCACCTTAATGTGCCTCCTGAGAAATCTGAAGGTCAAGAAGCAACAGTTAGAACCGGACATGGAACAATGAACTGGTTCCAAATTGGGAAAGGAGTACATCAAGCCTGTATATTGTCGCCCTGCTTATTTAACTTATATGCAGAGTACATCATGTGAAATGCTGGGCTGGCTGAAGCACAAGCTGGAATTAAGCTTGCCAGGAGAAATATCAATAACCTCAGATATACAGATCACACCACCCAATGGCAGAAAGTGAAGAGGAGTTGAGTGCCTCTTGATGAAAGTGAAAGAGAAGAATGAAAAAGCTGGCTTAAAACTCAACACTCAGAAAACAAAGATCAGGGTATCCAGTCCCATCACTTCACAGCAAATAAATGGGGAAACAGTGGAAACAGTGACAAGCTTTATTTTTCTGGGCTCCAAAATCACTGCAGATGGTGACTGCAGCCATGAAGTCAAAAGACGCCTACTCCTTGGAAGAAAAGTTATACCAATCTAGACAGTATATTAAAAAACAGAGATATCACTTTGCCATCAAAAGTCTGTCTAGTCAAAGCTATGGTTTTTGCAGTAGTCATGTATGGATGTGAGAGTTGGACTATAAAGAAAGCTGAGCACCAAAGAATTGATGCTTTTGAACTGGGGTGTTGAAGACTCCTCAGAGTCCCTTGGACTGCAAGGAGATCAAACTGGTCAATCCTAAAGGAAATCAGTCCTGAATGTTCTTTGGAAGGACTGATGCTAAAGCTGGACTTCCCCAATAGTTTGACCACCTGATGTGAAGAACTGACTGATCAGAAAAGACCCTGATGCTGGGAAAGATTGAAGGCAGGAGGAGCAGGGGACGACAGAGGATGAGATGGTTGGATGGCATCACTGATTTTATGGACATGTGTTTGAGCAAGCTCCAGGAGTTGGTGATGCACAGGGAAGCCTGGCGTGCTACAGTCCACGGAGTTGCAAAGAATCAGACACGACTGAGCGACTGAAGTGAACTCAACCAAATTTCACCTAAGAATTTGCTGGAGAAGATCTCACATCTTTCTACAGCTCAAGAGCCCAAGGCACAGGCTGGCTGAGTAGGGACCATTCTGGGCCTTGCATCCACTATGCCCAGACTCACTCCAGTGCGTGGCAGCTTCTTAGAAAAGCTTCCCAAGCATAAGCACAGGAGGACAGGCCAGGGCACCCTGGCCCTGACCTTCGGCCGTGACTCGGTGGGCCAGGAGGCCAGAGCCTCGGTCCCCAGCAGACTCGGGAGGGTGAGCTCACACACTCCCAGGTCGGTCCTCACAGGCAACAGCCCCTGCCCTCCCCTTGCAGCTGTGGGTCACCAACCCCGACACACCTCCTTCCCCTCTTCCCACACCCTCCTCTCGCCCCTGGTCCCAAGTGTGTGCTCCAGCGTGTTGTTTGCAATCAGAAGACTTTCCGAGAATGGCAGGTCTTCCTCCTAGACTCGCTCCGTCCAGAAGCTGGGTGCCCCGCACGCTCCCACACGCTCCCACACACAGTGAGCAGCTTGTGTACAGGCCCGCAGGCCCTGGAGTGTAGGCACGCACCTTCCAGGGACAACTTGGCCATGCCCAGTCTCCTCATGTCCTGGGTTGACCACAGTCCCGCGTGTCTCCCCAGCCCATCCTGCCGGGCTGGCTCTCACAGCATCACTGGTCTCACCGAGGCTGGTCACTGGGCTCTTGTGGGCACTGTGGCAGCCGAAGACCACTGGGCCCAGGAATCTGGGTTCCTCTTACTTGAATCACCATAATTGCACTTTTCTGGGAAGCTTGGCATCTGGTGTCTGACAAAATGCATGCTATTTATTGAAGGTAAATGTTGAAACTTGCCATTTCACAATAAAGTAAAAGCTGGATATAGTCTCACTAACCATTAAGAGAACCACAGTTTTTTTTTTTCATAGAAATATTTTTTAAGTCATGCTTTGGCAAGCAATGTAGTAGCTATTTCTGGGTTTTGAGCTTTTCTTGAGCAAGAAATCCAGGCTTAAAATGTTGAAGACTATTTCCATTTAAAAACTAAGATAATTCACAGAACACTGAGAAGATGAACACTTCATATCTGCTGACAAAGCTCCCTGCGTGTGGGGTCCGGGGCACGTGAAGAGGGGCTCAGGGAAGGCAGACAGGAGTCAGTGGGTCCCCAGCCCTGCTTGGGGCCCCTCTGATGTTCAGAGGGTCTCTGCGAGCCTGAGCAGTCTTCCTCCTTCACAGCCGAGAAACCAGAAAGAAACATGGCTTTATCCAAAGCCACAGAGCTTGGAGATGCCGCACCTAAAACTTGTGCCCCAAACCTCTGCTTCTTATTATAAACAGTGTCTGCCTTTTACAAAAGGTGACTTTCGTTCATGCATGCAAGTCATTTTTGAAGTAAAAGATTATAAAATAATAGCCCAAGAGTCTCAGGCTCAAAGTCAGGAACCCCAGAACCCNAAGCGCAGCTTGGACCCCAGAGGACGCTGGCAGCCCCCGGCCACATCCCTGGGCTTCTGCATCCACTCTGAGCTCTCTGATGGAGAACCAGCTGCTTCTGGAAAGAACGGCACAAACACACAGGCTCGAGTTGTCCTGCGGGTGGAGCCGTGTGGCTGGGGCCGCCTCCCTTTGCAGGAGCATCCGCACATCCATGCACTCAGCCCAAAGCTGGATCCCCTTGTTCCTGAGCCCTGCCCACCCACTAATCCCCCAGCCCGAGCTGCAGTCAGTGGGCAAGCCAGCCCTCTCCGACCTTCCACACTCAAGCTCCAACGTTCTCCCAAATCCCTCCTTACATCCTCTTCTTCTCTCAGTCCATGGGGTGAGCAGCCTCGTCGTGGGGCAATTGGGGGTTTGGGGCTCTGGACTCCTTTCTTTCAGAAGGGCCTTCTGCTTCCTCAAATGGGCCCAAAGACCCTTGAGCTCGAATCACGCGCTGAGCCGTGACCTCTTAGTGATGGACACACTAATCTCCTCAGCCACCTCCCAGCTCCTGGAGTCCCAAGATAAGGGACCTGACCCCAAGCCCATGGCCATTATCCCCTTTGGAGGCAACCAAGCTGAGATGACGTTTAATTACAAAGTCTCCGTGGTTACTGGGAAACCGACACAGAAACTAAACTCATGATCACAAAAGCTGGAAGCTTCTGAGGCTGATAGCATTGCACCATGACCGTCCAGCCTCCAGGAACAGAGCCGTCCAGCCGTCCACACAGGTCACAGGACCCCTGTCCTGCACAGGCGGCTGGAGTCTCCCTCTCTGCTGCCCTCCTGTCTCAGCCCTGAGGCTGACAGCCCCCATCTCCCATTTGCTTCTGGCAAATCAACCTGCAAGGGACACGCTTAGGCTTTAAAACTGCATTCCTTTGGAAGGTTACACCCAGGACATTTCGATTAGGATTTGGGTGTTTCCTAAACTTGTCAGCACCTCCTTCGAGGTTAAGGCTCGGGAAGGTTCCCCTCTGTGAGGACAGCCTCACCCAGCCCAGGCCGGCCCATCAGGACTGAATTTTCCGAGGGTCCCGCCTTCTACTCAGAGGCAGGAACAGCGCGGCTGTGGGAAAGCACCTGGAGCCTTGCTGCGCCTTCTCCAGGCTTCCTCACCCGGCCTAAGTCCTGCTGAAGTTTCAAGGGCTGTTCCTGTTGTAAAGAGGTCACATTAGCAAAACTTGATGCCAAGACCCTGCTCAGCACAGCCCCTGGAAGGCCTGCCTGAGCACATCCACGTGTCTTCACGTACTGTAGGGACCCCAGAACTCGGGAGTCTTCTCCAGAAACTCTGAGCTTGTTGCCAATTCTTTTAGTTTTATCCAGAGGTAATTTAAATTTGAGTCAATGATTTTCCTCCCAAGACAAATAACCATAGGTGATGGAAGCAAAGCTGGTGGCTCACCCTCTGCTGGTGACTTGACTCAGGCCTGGAGGAAAAGGGGCCAGAAAGAAAGAGCAAGACCCCAGAGAGGGCAGAGGACAGAGGGCAGAGGGCAAGGGTGGCTTCACGCCATTCTCTTCTGTACGCTTCTTTTAAGCCTTTACTCATACAAAACAAAGCATTAACGTTCTTAGTCGAACCAGTTCATTAACTGAGCATGTGCTGGTCATGATCGTATAGTTCCCTTTCCTACATTAAGGTGAAATTCATGCCATGTGAAGTTAACCATGTTCAGGTGTACATTGCAACGGCGTTTAGTGTGTTCACAATGATGCGACCTGATTGCCTATATTTCATTTCAGAACATTTTTATCTCCATGAAAGAAACTCCAGTCATCACCAATCTGCTTTATGTCTCTATGGATTCACCCATTCTGGATATTCCAAGTATATGGAATCATATAGTATGGACCCTTTGTGTCTGGCTTATTTCATTCAGCATAAAATTCTTTGGGTGCATCCCAGGTGGCACTGGTGGTAAAGAAGCCACCTGCCAATGCAGGAGATGTAAGAGACTCGGGTTCGATCCCTGGGTGGGGAAGATCCCCCAGAGAAGGACATGGCAGCTCACTCGAGTATTCTTGCCTGGAGAATCCCCTGAACAGAGGAGCCTGCTGAGCTACAGTCCATGGGGTCGCAGAGTCAGACACAACTGAAGGGACTCAGCCCACACGCATGCGTGCTGTAGCAGGCATCAGAGCACCAGTTTTAAGGCTGAACAGCATTCCACAGTCTGGAATCCATCCGTCTGTGATGCACATTTGGGCGTTTCCAGGTTCTGACTGCTGTGGACAGTGTTGCTAAGAACATGTGTGGCACGCACTTGTGTGAGTTCCTATTTTCAGTCCTCTGGGGTTTATACCCAGGAGTGGAATTGTTGGGTCATATGATGTCTCTATGTCTCACTTTTTGAGGAACAGCCAAACTGCCGTCTAGAGCACATGATTCATGTTTTATCCCCTGCAGCAAAGCCAGTTCCCTCACTGGCCCCATTTGCACCAACACTTTTCTTTTCTTAAATTATTAGTTTAGTGGGTATGAAGTGAACCTCACTGCGGTTTCTCTAGTGATTAATGAGAAAAACCCGACCATTTGTATGTCTTTAGAGAAGTACCTGTTCAAAGCCGCCGCCCATTTTTCCAGGTTCTGTTGCTTTCGTTCTGCTTTTGTTTGGGGTTGTGAGAGCTCGCATCTATTCTGGACACGAGATCATGAGATCTGTAGTTTCTAAATATTTTCTCCCATTCAATAGTTTGTCTTTTTACTTTCCCAGTAATGTTTTATGATACAGAAATGCTTTCTTAATTTGATTGAGTCCAATTTATCTTTTTTTCCCTTAATGCTCATG
Source organism: Raphicerus campestris (assembly GCA_006410735.1). Taxonomy (NCBI): domain Eukaryota; kingdom Metazoa; phylum Chordata; class Mammalia; order Artiodactyla; family Bovidae; genus Raphicerus; species Raphicerus campestris. Next base: position 55,195 of record SJYW01047322.1, read on the forward strand.
CTTTTGGTGTCATGCTTAAGAGGCCATTCCCAAGTCCAAGGTCACAAAGATTTATCCATGTTTTGTTTGAGAGTTTTACAGCTTTAGTTCTTATATTTAGATCACTGACCTAAGTTAATTTTTCTATAGGGAGTGAAGCAGGAGTCAACGTTGTTCTTTGGCACATGAACATCCACTTGGTGAAGATACTGTTCCTTCCTCACTCGACAATCCTGGGACCCTTGCTGGAAACCAGTCAACCACGAGCGTCTGGGTTTGCTTCTGGACTCAGCTCCAGTGTGCTGGTCTGTGTGTTCGTCCTCAAGTCACCATCTCACTGCACCTTTGCTGCAGAATTGGGAATCAAGAAATGTGAGGCCTCCGATTCTGTCCTCATCTTTCAGTCTTGTGTTGGCAATTATTCAGAACTCTTGTAATCCTATATGAAGTTGAGGATCATCTTTTCCATTTCTGCAAAAAGTTATTGGAATTTTGATAGGGATTGAACTGAATCTGTAATCTGCATTGTGTAGCATCATAGTTCTAACAATGCTAAATCCTCCGATCTATAAATACAAGCTGTCGTGCCATTTATTGAGGCTTTTCTTTTTTTTCATAATATTTTTCACTTTTATTATGTAAGTGTTTTACCTTTTGGCTGAATTTACTTCTAAGCATTTTGTTTCAAATTCTATTGCAGATGAAATTGTTTTCTTAATTTTATTTTCATATTATATCTTGCTGGTGGATAGAAACACAAAGTGACTTTTTGTGTTGATCATGTACCCTCCAGCTTCTCTGAATTTGCCTTTTTCCTTTACTGAGGCATAACTGACATGCAGCACCGTTTAAGGGGAAGGTATGCGGCCGTGCTTCTTTAAATCCCCCAAATGTCATTAGAAAAGAAAGAGCTTGGAAATTAAGAGAAGTTATGAATAAAATATCATGGCATTCCAGAAACAGACTTTAGAGTTTTCTATTATATCCACTATCAAGCAGCATGCAACGGCCCAGGAGGATCAGCAGCTATGACTTTGGTTTAAGGAACTGCTAGGATGAGCCATGTTGGCAGTCTCTTTGTCCAACTATTTAGGACTGAGCTTTCATTGATCTGGGATTGCCAGGCCTATTCTGGAACTGACTCATCTCACCACCCGTGGTGAAGTTTTATTGTTGCTGTTTAGTCATTAAATTGTGTCTGATTTTTGCGACTTCATGGACTGTAGCCTGCCAGGTTCCTCTCTCCCATAGAATTTCCCAGGCAAGAATACTGGAGGGTTGCCATTTCCCTCTCCAGGAGATCTTCCTAACCCAGGGATTGAACCCATATCTCCTGCTTGGCAGGTGATTCTTTACCACTGAGCTGCCTGGGAAATCTACTCCTCCCTAAACATAGCAAGAAACTCCAAAATCTACTAGAGCCTTCCTGATGCTAATCTAATTCATGCTTCCCAGCAACTGAAATCTTCAGCTGAAGTGCCATTGAGTCTTGTGTACAAGATGGAAGATTCTAAAGAAATGAGTCCTTATGGAGTCTGCCTTCATGAGGTATGTGTATGTGTGTACACGCCAGCATATAATGCTAAATCTATATGATTCAGTTCAGTTCAGTTCAGTTGCTCAGTCGTGTCTGACCCCACAGACTGCAGCACGCCAGGCCTCCCTGCCCATTACCAACTCTCCGAGTTCACTCAAACTCATGTCCTTTGGGTCAGAGGTGCCATCCAACATTCTCGTCCTCTGTCGTCCCCTTCTCCTCCTGCCTTCAATCTTTCCCAGCATCAGGGTCTTTCCCAGTGAGTCAGTTCTGTGCATCAGGTGGCCAAAGTATAGGAGCTTCAGCTTCAGCTTCAGCATTAGTCTTTTCAATGAATATTCAGGACTGATCTCCTTTAGGATGGACTGGTTGGATCTCCTTGCAGTCCAAGGGGCTCTCAAGAGTCTTCTCCAACACCACAGCTCAAAAGCATCAATTCTTCAGCGCTCAGCTTTCTTTATAGTCCAACTCTCACATCCATACATGACCACTGGAAAAACCATAGCTTTGACTAGACAGACCTTTGTTGGCAAAGTAATGTCTCTACTTTCTAATATGCTTTAATACGCTTTCTAGGTTGGTCATAACTTTTCTTCCAAGGAGTAAGCGTCTTTTAATTTCATGGCTGCAATCACCATCTGCAGTAATTTTGCAGCCCCCCAAAATAAAGTCT
>SJYW01047322.1:81782-108174 GCA_006410735.1 Raphicerus campestris
TCTGCACGGGGACACCGCTGCCCGTCAGACCCCAGGGGCCCGCCTCACAGGAGGCCAGCCCTGGGGTCCGAGCAGACTCCCTGGGTGAACGCAGGAGGTGGGCAGACACGTCTGCCCCGGGGTCGGAGCCTGGGAGGGGACCCCAAGAAAAGGAAGGGGGCGCACGAGGAGCTTGCCCGGACGCCCAGTGACCCTTGGCAGGAAGGGGTCCATGGGAGACCCTGATGGCTTCTCAGAGGAGACGCCGACTCTGCCGCAAAGCTGTTGCTGGGGCCACCAGGACATGAGCTATTTCCACTCTAACCCCCGTTTGCTGGTTTACATACAGTAATGAAACTTCAATTTGGGGTTGAAATGACAGGACGCTAAAATTAGTTCCAAATACTCTAAATGGGAACAAGTTAAATAAAAAGGAAATTTCCTGCCAAGAAACACCCAGTGCCTGCGAGTGCTGCATTTTCATCGTAAAACTCACCCTGGGTCATGGGCATCATCACCCTGAAGCCCAGAAACGCTACATTTTCATGGAGGCGCAGAGCCTGCCCATCACCACGGGCTCCCAGCCCCGCCCAGGCCAGCAACCTGCAGACCTCCAGACCCAGACCCGCAGAGCACGTCTCAGAGAAAGCAACCAGTCGGGTCCGCACCGCTGGCAATAGGGGAGGGGGCGGGGAACCGCTGTGACGGGGCTGGGGGCCAAAGGCAGGGGGGCCAGCTGATGGCAGGGCACCGGGTCGCGGAGCCGCAAGCGTCTGGGGGCTTCCAGAGGACCTGGAGGCCCCGCTGACGTGAGGCTCCGGGAGCCCTGGCCCCGAGGACCGCAGCCCACGCCCCAGGCTTCCCGCGGGACCAGCCGGCACAGGACGCACACGGACACGGCTGAGCCTGGAGCCCGGAGGCTGCCGCCCGCCCGCCCGCGTGCCGGGCACTCACCGTGGACGCAGGACGGGCAGCACTCGCCCTCCACGAACCAGGGGTCCGCACACGTCGCGGGCGGGCAGCTGATTTGGTGGCAAACAGTCTTAAATTTCTACGAGGAAAAGCGGTGTCTGCGTCACATGCGTTCAGAAACAAACGCTGAGCGAGGAGCGGAAGGACCTGGAGGCCCGCTTGCTGCTCAGGCGCGGGGACCTTCGCCCCCAGCCGAGGCGGCTCCCTGGACCTTCCGCCCTGGTCCCCCACACGGAGGCCAAGCGCAGGGCCCTCCACGCCCGGCAGCGGGCCAGGTGGGACGGGCGGCGACCAGTGTCCAGGCCGCCCGGGGAGACCGAGTGGGCGAACAAGGAAACCAAGCGGCCTCCGTGCCGTGGGCGCCGACGCCCCCGGGGGTCCGTGCTGAAGCCGAGGCCCTCGCAGGACCGAGCGGCCTCGGACACAGGAGGGGCCAGCCGCCCCCCCCCCCGCCCCCACCACTGGGCGACCCTGGCTGCGCCCTCCCGGCTCGCGGTGCAGAACCGCGGGCGACTCCTCCGGGGAGGCCCCCATCCGCACGGCCGCAGCAGCAGGGGCCCCGCGGGGGCGGGGGAGAGCGCGTCCAGGCCGGGGCTGCCCCAGGCGCTGCGCCCGGCGCACCTTGCAGGTACACTTGGTGCAGCTGTCCACCACCCAGGTCTCGTTCTCGGCAAAGAACCGGCCGTCCTGCCAGCAGGCGGACACGTTCCTGGTCTTGGGGGGCCCACCGATCAGCTCCCAGAGAAACTGGTTGTCGTTAGACTGGAAGGTGGAGGGAAGGACGTCAGCGTGGACGGGCGGGGCTGCGCCGCCTTCGCCCTCAGCCGCCGCCCGCACCAGACCCCGTCTTCAAGTGGATTGCCCTCTGCATCCGGGCTTCCCGTTTCCTGGGAGATGAATCTCCTCGGGTCCAGGGCTTCGCAGAGGAGGCCATGTAGCCCGGGAGCACGTTTTCTACCAGATACCCGGGGCTCCGTCCAGGGAGCTGGCTGGTTACTTCTGGTTAGCTAAGGCTAGTGGTGGTTAGTAAGCGTTAGTGATGGTTACTCATGGTTACACATGGTCAGTGGGGGTTAGTCATGGTTTGTGGAGGTTAGCTGTGGTTAGTGCTGGTTACTCATTGCTAGTAAAGATTAGTTGTAGTTAGTGGAAGTTAGTAAAGGTTAGTTGGATCAGTGAAGGTTAGTAGAGGCTAGTCACAACTGTAGTTAGTGGTTACTCGTGGTGAGTGGGGGCTAGTTGTGGCTAGTGGTGGTTACTCGTGGTTGGCGGAGGTTGTCATGGTTGTGAAATCACTCAGTCATGTCCAACTCTTTGCAACGCCATGGACTGCAGCCTACCAGGCTCTTCCATCCCTGGGATTTTCCAGGCAGAATACCGCAGTGGGTTGCCATTTCCTTCTCCAGATCTTTCCGACCCAGGGATTGAGCCCCGGTCTCCAGAACTGAGTCATAGTTATGGTTAGTGGTTACGCATGGTGAGAGGGGGCTAGTTGTGGTTAGTCATGGTTCATGGAGATTATTTGTGGTTAATGGCGGTCACTCATGGTTAGCAGAGATTAGTCATGGTTAGTCTTGGTTGTTGGCAGTTAGTAAACGTTAGTGATGGTTACACATGGTCAGTGGGGGTTAGTCATGGTTTGTGGAGGTTAGTTGTGGTTAGTGCTGGTTACTCATGGTTAGTGATTTGTTGTAGTTAGTGGAAGTTTGTCAAGGTTCATTTGATTAGTGCTGGTTAGTAGAGGTTACTCATGGTTAGTTGTGGTTAGTGGTTACGCATGGTGAGTGGTGGCTAGTTGTGGTTAGGTTAGTAGTGGTTAGTTGGTGGAGGTTGTCATGGTTGGTGGAGATTATTTGTGGTTAGTGGTGGTCACTCATGGTTAGCAGAGATTTGTCATTAGTCTTGGTTAGTGGTGGTTAGTCATGGGGCAGTTACTCATGGTTAGTGGTGGTTAGTTGTGGTTTGTGGTGGTTTCTAGTGGTTGGTGTGGTTAGTCATGGTTAGTGGAGGTTATTTGTGGTCAATGGTGGTTACTCATGGTTAGTCTTGGTTGGTGGTGGTTAGTCATAGTGGCAGTTACTCGTAGTTAGTGTGGTTTGTGGTGGTTGGTTAGTGGTGGTCACCCATGGTTAGCAGAGATTAGTCTTGGTTAGTCATAGTTAGTGGCAGTTACTCGTGGTTAGTGGTGGTTAGTCATGGTTAGTGGTGGTCACTCATGGTTAGCAGAGCTCAGTCATGGTTAGTGATGGCTAGTGGAGGTTAGCTGTGGTTAGTGGAAGTTACCCATGATCACTGGTGGTTAGTCCTGGTCAGAGGGGGCGTCGCTGGCTAGGCACCCACCACTTTGCGCAGGCTCTCATGGAGCTGGTTCACGATGACGTGCAGCCCCGAGAGCTCTCGGATCATGCTGCCCAGCTCCTCACAGGAGTGCTCGCACACCTCGGGGCCCTTCTCTGCACTCGGGCCCACGTGCTCCATGGTGACCACAGGGCTCAGGTGCAGCGTCTCTGTGTTCTCACTGATGGCGTTGGCTTCAGCTGCAGGAAGGATGTGGGACAGTCACAGCCTGGCTGGCACGACGGGGTGCCGCTCAGAGCGCTTGCGCTACATGGCTCCCAGGAGCCAGAGAACTGGCAGCCGTTTCCCAGCACAGCCCCGCTCCCACCACAGGACTCTGCCCCTCGCAGCACCGTGGGGACCAGGCCTCAGACACTGCCGCCCACAGAGCAGAAGCTCAGCCCGGGTGAAAAATGCGAGAGCGTCAGAGACACACATCTGCCTCATGTTCAAACTGGTTAGAGGCACCAGCCTCCTGTTTCTCTTCTTTTTATATAAATATTTATATAACTTATCTAAAATAAATTCCTTATCTTTGTCCCAAACCCCAAATCTGTTTCCAATCCTATAATTTCTACACATTCTGACAACCCCTCTCAACTCCTCAATTAATCCATTTTTTTCATCCTAAACACCATTTATTTTAGCTACTTTTTCTGCATTAAGGTAAAATTTTTTTCTTGCTAAATGAGTAATTTTGTCAATTCTCTGCTGGCCTCAGAAGACCCCTGAACTGCAGAACCCAGACTATGGACTCGGAACCCACTGCTCAGAGATGGTACAGGCCTCAGAAGTCTGCAAACACGGGACACACAGCTATACCGCTAATGACAAAAGTGATTTGGGAAAGTCCTGAACCAGGCTCAGCCTCCCTGTGGAGCCAGCCGGCTGGGACACAGTCGCCAAGACCAGGCCATGTCTCCACAGTGATGCTCGTGTCTTGTCTGAGACACCCCACGACTGAGTTACAACTTGTCAGTGTTCAGTTCTGTCAGACATTCTATAATTGGGTGTTTATTACGTGGTTGTAAATCCTCATTGCAACTCACATGGATCTTGAGAGCCTCCCTCAGACTCACCAGACCTAAAGCCACGTGCGCGTGTTCATCACTCTGTTCCTGCTGCTGCTGCTAAGTCGCTTCAGTCGTGTCTGACCCTGTGCGACCCCATAGATGGCAGCCCACCAGGCTCTCCTGTCCCTGGAATTCTCCAGGCAAAAACACTGGAGTGGGTTGCCATTTCCTTCTCCAATGCATGAGAGTGAAAAGTGAAAGTGAAGTCTCTCAGTTGTGTCTGACTCTTTGCGACCCCATGGACTGCAGCCTACCAGGCTCCTCCACCCATGGAATTTTCCAGGCAAAAGTACCAGAGTGGGGTGCCATCACCTTCTCCAGAAAGCCACATATAACCGTAAGCATATTAATCATTAGTTGTACATAGAAGAATAAAAATAGGGCAACAAAAGTGCCCCTAAGTCCCAGGACCAGCTCACGGAAGACGAGCAGAGTCCTTCCTAGGAGGGGACGCTCTGGCCTGCAGCACGAGGGGCTGAGACTGGGCTGGGGGTCACGTCTACCCCCACCCCCTGCCCCCTCGCTGAAGGTCAGTGCTCCCTTTCCCTCTCTCTGTCACCCAGACGTGCCCAGCACACAAGGCGACTGCCCCCAAGGATGCCCGGCTTGGATCAGAGGCACACGAGGCTCCCTCCATCTGCGTTCTAGGACCACCGTTTCTTCCCGCGTGTCCTCTCAGATGTCAGCTCACTCTGTCTTAGCCTTTTCAGAACTTTTGCTTTTTTATGACCACCCCTCAGAAATACTGTGACCTAATCCAGAGGGACCTCGATTGCAGCCGGAGCTGGCAGTACCGGTGGAAGGTTGCGGCCACAGCACTCGGGGACTTTGGGGGCTGAGAGCAAGTGTGGGATCATCATAAAGCCCTGCTGGGTGTACAAGCTGCTAAGCATCACAACTCAGACTCTTTCCCTCCTTGAACTCAACTGACCAGCAGCTGTAAGATGCACCGATTGAAAGGCAGACGGCCGTGGACAGAGAGGCCCATGCCAGAGCTGCACACACGCCACGATGCCAGTGATCAGGGCTTGGGCTCCGAATCCTCAGCCCTGAGTTCCCACTCTGGGGTCAAGGGCTGGGTCGCAAAGCTATGTTACAGACATCAAAGCCATATCCTTCCACGAGGATCCATAAAGTGACAATTTATATTTGTGTACAGTTAATGTAAAGAAGCCTTTTAACAAAGTGAATCAGAAGATGGGGTCATGGGCAGATGAGAGCCTCCTCTGTGGGGCTCAGCCTGGGTAGGGGGCAGTTAACAGGACCTCTCAGTCCCCACCCTCTTTATTTGTAAAGTGAAGAAAGCGGATGAGCCCAACTCAAGGGGTTTGGAGGATGAAATCATATATTGCATTCAAAAAGCCCAGCATAGTGACCTTCAAATATCAAATACTCAAGACAAGGTGGACAAATTATGGTTGGATATAAATTCAAAATGTAATTAACAGACAATGTGGGATTATGTCATAGGTTCAAGTGGCCCATTTTCATAATAAGGCAGTATCACCGGCTGTGACTAGTATAAAACTTCCCATAAACCAAGCTTGACAAAGCGTTGTGGAGTCATCTTATGAAGAAGATCTTCATACATCAGTAGACTGGCATGGTTGCATATATTTAAGACCATGTTAAAATGCCAGGGATGTTTTTGGCATGTAAAATGGATTATATTGAATAACTGAAATGCATGCACAGTTAATCCTTCAAGCAATGTACTGTGTTCAGATGTCAACACATCCGAGTTGACCAGCCACCTGGGCAAGGCCAGGATGGCACCATATTCCAACACATTCCCTTACCTTCCACGGTCCTCCCCACAGGAGGAGGACCCACCGCGGCGGGACCCAGGCACCTACCTCCCTGGCTCTGCTGACAGCCTTTCTTGCTCAGAAGATCCTCCACAGAGTTTTCAAAGACTAAGTAGACGTTCTGCAGCAGACCCTGAGACGTGGACAAGGAGAGAAACCCAAGTGGGTCAGCAGCAGACATCTGCGGACCCACGAGCGGCGTCTCACAGACTCAGGATGCGGTTTGAAGCCGCGAGGGTGCTTTCTTCCGTGCTCCTATTCTCGGCAGGTCTGAGGTCTCGTTAGTGGGTTACCTGTGTGCGTTACTTCAAAGCTTCATTTGAGGCCAGAGGCAGGTGTGGGTTTGACTCAAGAAGGGAGAGCATTTGAGAGAAGGGGCTTGAGAGGGATGGTGGAGACAGGCTTAGGGAACAGACCATGGAGGCCACACTCTCAGCTGGGGACCTTGAGGGTGACGAGCACTCCCACACGTGGCCGTGGGTCACAGCAACACGCACTGCTCTGACTGTCCACGAAACAGACCTCATCCATGAGAGCAGGCGGGCCACCCCAAGACAGGGAGGGTCTCGTTCCACTGGGCCGAGGGCTTCCTGACGACCGCCAGAGACCACATGGGCATCTCCAAGCCTCTTACTGAAACAGCTGAGTCTGAGCATACATTTATTTCCAAAACGCACACATACCTAGAGGAGAATAGTCACTAACCGTCTGCTGCAGTTTCTACACACTTGCATTTAGAAAAAATCCTCTTGCAAACATATTTTGCCTGAGATGAACATGGAACCACTCCCTCATAAACCAACAGCCCTTTCCTTAGGAAACATGGTTAATTTTCTCTCCTGCCAGCCTGTCATGTCAGGACTGAACTGGAATCTGGGGACCCTGGGAGTTAGCTGAACAGATTTGATGTCTTGATGATCAAATCAACGTTCAGTCGGGAGATCAGTGACCGTTTGTGCAGCTGAGAAAGGTGCCTGTGTCCGCTGCTCTGTTGGTTCCTGGGTCAGAGTGTGTGTGTGCCCATGAGAGTGCCTGTGTGCATGTGTGCAGTGTGCGGTGTGTGCAGTTTGTCCATGTGTGCAATGCATGCACGTGTGTGCAGTGTGTCCGTGTGCAGTGTACACGTGCGCATGTGTATAGTATGTGCAGGTGTGTGCGTGTGTGTGCAGTGTGTCCATGTGTGCATATGTATAGTATGTGCAGGTGTGCGTGAAAGGGCAGTGTGTGGTGTGTGCAGTGTGCGCACGTGTGTGTGGTGTGTCCATGTGTGCAATGTACACGTGTGCATGTGTATAGTATGTGTATGTGTGCATGTGTGTGCAGTGTGCGTGTGCGTGCAGTGTGTGGTGTATGCAGTGTGTGCGTGTGTGTGCGGTGTGTCCATGTGTGCAGTGTACACGTGTGCATGTGTATAGTATGTGCATGTGTGCATGTGTGCAGTGTGCGTGTGCGTGCAGTGTGTGGTGTGTGCAGTGTGTGTGTGTGTATACGGTGTGTCCATGTGTGCAGTGTACACGTGTGCATGTGTATAGTATGTGCAGGTGTGTGTGCAGTGTGTGGTGTGTGCACGTGTGCACATGTGTACAGTGTGTGCACATGTGTACAGTGTGTGCATGTGCCAGCCGGTGTGCGTGGGTGCTGCTTGCATGCACGCCTGCCTGTGCGCACGCACGCACCCCCCAGGATCCCACCCTTCCCCGGCCAGGTCGGGCGGGCGTGTCCGGGGACCTACCCGGAAGTGGCTCTCTCGCGCCGCGCCCTTGGCCACGTACATCCGGCTCCTCTCGGTCTGCAGGTGCTCGTAGAAGGGCTCGTCCAGCGCGAAGCTGTCCATCAGGTCGCAGCCCACGTACAGGCTGTAGGTCTCTCCGGTCACCTGCACGGTGACGTTCTTCCACTGGGAGTCAGCCAGGCCCACGTCCTCCAGGGAGATGACGTGCTGGGTGCCGTCCACCCAGTAGGTGAGGTCCAGGGTGTCCGCGGGGCCATTGGACACGATCTCGAACTGCCTGTGCGCGGCGCCCGGGCCCTCCAGCGCCAGCAGGGTGCCCCGGGACCGACGGTCCTGCTTCAGGCTGGCCGTCAGGAAGAAGCCCTCCTTGCGCCGCATGGCCTCGGCGATCCGGCCCAGGTGCTCCGCGCTCACCGGCGGGATGTAGTCGAAGCGGACGAAGCGGTAGGCGGGCACGCTGGGGTCTGGGCCCCGGAACTGCTTGGCCCCGATGGTCTTGCGGTTGATGTTGCTGATGCTGAAGAGGTCGAAGGCGGTGTCCTCGTCCTGGTCTCCCGCTGCTCGGGGAGCAGGGCATGGAGGTCAGGGGCGCGGGGCACAGGGCCGTCCTCTCCGGCGCCACGCAGGCTGGCACGCGGCCCCTGCGAGGCCAGAGAGCCCGCCCCTCCTTCGTCTCCTGGGCGCTGCCTGACCCGCCCTCCCCGGCCGCCGCCGACCACAGCCCCGGCTTGCAGCGAGCGGCTCTCTGTGCGGACCAGCGGAGGAGCCTTCACGGAGAAAGGAAGTGGGGTCCGGTTCCCACTCTCCACCTCCCTGACAAGGACTGCTGCCGTCTCTGCTCCGCACCTGAGCGGGGCTCAGGGGAGACCCTCCGTCTCTCACCCGAGGGCCCAGGAAAGCCGCCGGCAGGTGCGCCACTGCGCAGCGGCTGCCTTCGATGTCGCTTTCCTCGAGACATGATCTGAGCTGAACTCCTCCCGTGGGGACCCTGTATTTCTCAGAAATGCAGCCTGTCTCTCAGGGCTCACACTGCAGGAGAGTGCCTGAGAGACATGAGCCTCAAGGCCACAGACGCGTGGCTTTAATGCACCGTCCAAATACTGGAAAGAGGTTGCCCGCCCTCACCAACATCGTAACACTTCAAATCATTCAAAATAAGCTTCTGAACAGAAAGTCTAAACAAAGCATGCTGCTGCTGCTAAGTCACTTCAGTCGTGTCCGACTCTGTGGCTTTTACTTAATACTTGGCAAAGTGAAGCATTAGATTACACGGTGTTGTTGACAGAAGTGTTCATCTTACTACCTGCAATACAGCTATTTGGCCATATGTCAAAAATGCTTAAAATCATTAAAGACTTTGACTCTGCAATTTTACTCTGGTAAGTTATCCTAAAAATGTAACCACAAATGCAAGGATATATGTATTCACAACAGCATTCCCTGGGGTGTCATTTATAGTCATGTAAATGTGTAATGTAAATGGGAATGGCCTAAAAATAGAGGGGCACCTTCTAATGGAATATTACAGTCATTAAAAATAGTGTTGTAAGAGAATAAACACATGAAAAAATATTTAGATATGTTTTTAAGGGCAAAAATGAGGGAAGGCTAGAAGCTGTAAAACACCAAATGCTTCAGTACGTTGTAAATATCACACACAGAAAAAAGGCAGCAACTTCCCTGCAGGTCCAGGGTTTAAGGGTCTGCACTTTCAAAACTGGAGCCTCGGGTTTGATCCCTGGTTGGGGACTGACATCCCACAGGCCTTGCGGCCCAACCAACAACCAAGGGAGCAGATTTTTGTTTTGTTTTGTTTTAATCCAATTTTAAAAAGAAAGAAGACAAGACACGCCCAGCAAAAGGCTGCATCTACAGGTGGGAGGGTACTTCTCTCTAATACCTCAATTTTCCAAAAATAAATTTCCTATTGTATGGACTCAAAAGTGAGTGAAGATTTATTTTAAACTAAGTTAAGGTCCTAAGGGGTGAGATGCTCCAGCCAGGCCTCCACTTTAACTACCCTTATCCAGCAGGTGAACCTGGTCCTGGGGGCCCAGATGACCCAGGGGCGTCCACACTCACCCTCAGTGCTGGACCAGATCACCCAGGGGCATCCACACTCACTCTGAGCGCTGGACCAGAACACCTGGGGGTCCACACTCACCCTCAGTGCTGGACCAGATCACCCAGGGGCATCCACACTCACCCTGAGTGCTGGACCAGGTCACCCAGAGGCATCCACACTCACCCTGAGCGCTGGACCAGAACACCGGGGGGTCCACACTCACCCTGAGTGCTGGACCAGATCACCCAGGGGCATCCACACTCACCCTGAGCGCTGGACCAGAACACCCAGGGGTCCACACTCACCCTGAGTGCTGGACCAAGTCACCCAGGGGCATCCACACTCACCTTGAGCGCTGGACCAGAACACCCGGGGGTCCACACTCACCCTGAGTGCTGGACCAGATCACCCAGGGGCATCCACACTCACCCTGAGCGCTGGACCAGAACACCCAGGGGTCCACACTCACCCTGAGTGCTGGACCAGGTCACCCAGGGGCATCCACACTCACCTTGAGTGCTGGACCAGAACACCCGGGGGGCCACACTCACCCTGAGTGCTGGACCAGGTCACCCAGGGGTGTCCACACTCACCCTGAGCGCTGGACCAGAACACCCAGGGGTCCACACTCACCTTGAGCGCTGGACCAGAACACCCAGGGGCATCCACACTCGCCTTGAGCACTGGACCAGAACACCCAGGCATCCACACTCACCCTGAGTGCTGGACAAGGTCACCCAGGGGTCCACACTCACCCTGAGCGCTGGACCAGGGCACCCAGGGGCATCCACACTCACCTTGAGTGCTGGACCAGAACACTGGGGGGTCCACACTCACCCTGAGTGCTGGACCAGATCACCCAGGGGCATCCACACTCACCCTGAGCGCTGGACCAGAACACCCAGGGGTCCACACTCACCCTGAGTGCTGGACCAAGTCACCCAGGGGCATCCACACTCACCTTGAGTGCTGGACCAGAACACCCGGGGGGCCACACTCACCCTGAGTGCTGGACCAGGTCACCCAGGGGTGTCCACACTCACCCTGAGCGCTGGACCAGAACACCCAGGGGTCCACACTCACCTTGAGCGCTGGACCAGAACACCCAGGGGCATCCACACTCGCCTTGAGCGCTGGACCAGAACACAAAGGCGTCCACACTCACCCTGAGTGCTGGACAAGGTCACCCAGGGGTCCACACTCACCCTGAGCGCTGGACCAGGGCACNGCCCAGGCTGGTCGCGGGAGAACATTCTTTTAAACAGCTCCTGTGGATGGAGGCCAGGCAGGATGAGGTCGCGGGTTATTTCCAGTTCTGGCAGGGAAGGAGTAGCCGCACAGCAACGCTGGGGGCCGGGCTGGGGGCTGCGCGCCCGGAGCGAGGCCTGCAGATGCTGGAGGGAGTGAAGGGGGCGTCCGGAGCGGGAAGTCCAGCTCCAGCCGTGACCCTCCCGGGCCCCAGCTCCCTCCCGTGTGAAATGGGCGCAGTCACAGAGCCCGCTGGGTCAGAACGGTTCTGAGCCGCCCTGGGGCTCTGTGCCCTGCCGACATCAGCGGGTGAAACGGGGACCGTCTCTAGAGGCCCCACACTCGGGGGGTGCTTGGGAGCGGGACACGGCTCTGCGGGTCCAGGCCGGAGGGCCCAGCGACCCCAGTGACCGCAGAGGCCCCAACTCAGCTGGCCGGCAGGGGTGCCTAGGAGCTCGCGTCTCTGTGCTTTCCCTGCTCTTGGGAACGGCCGAGGCCCCCCGGGCGGCAGATTCCTGTTCCCATGGAGACCACTGGGTCGCAGGGAGTGGGGGCGCCTCTGCTGGGGGCGCCGGCCGCTCCCCTCCACCGTGTCCTGCACCCCCACAGTTGACATCAGCTCCTGGTGTGGGGCCTCCTCCAGGTTGGCCTCCTGGCCTCACTCTTCCCTTCGGGTTCCGCCTCTCCCCAACCAGGCCCCGCCCCATGTGGCTTCAGCCTCCTGCCCTCTCACTTCCGTTCAAGCTCACATCAGAGGTAAACCCACGTCCACGGCAGAGGCGCTGGCTCTCCACCTTTCTCACCCGCGCCGTGCAGGACAGCCCAGCCTCTCAGGCCGAGGCCGTGAGTCACCCTGTCCCTGTGAACTCCTGCCCAGCCTCTGCGCCCACTGAGGCCTGGCTCTCCCGGTCTGTCCCGCCCCCTCCTCCGGCCTCTACTAGCGCCTGGGACGCAGGCTCCCAGCCCCCAGGGCCCCGCCGGCTCCCAGGAGCCAGCCTTCCACATGGCCTACATGAGAGTGAAGTGGGAGGCTGCGGAGCCCCTTCTCCAGGGTCCCTGTGAGCCCAGGACGGCCCAGGGAGTGCTGGGTGCCACAACGCGAGAGAGCTGTCTGCTGCCTGTGTGCTGAGGGACCCCAGGGGCTGCCGCCCGCCAGGCTCCTCTGTCTAGGGCATGCCCCAGGCAAGAATCCTGGAGTGGGTTGCCATGCCCTCCTCCAGGGGATCTTCCTGATCCCAGGAATTGAACCCACGTCTCTTCCATCTCCTGCATTCTTTACCACGAGCGACCCCTGGGAAGCCCTGGTTAGCTGCCAGCAGGGTCCACCGCACCCTGACCACCACGCCGTCCCCCGTTGCCAGCCCCTAGAGCGATCACAGGGACACGGCAGACACCCCCTACCTCCTCCCACCGTCCTTGCTGCCCCTCCCCCTCCCACACCCTCTGGGCCCCCTCCCCCTTTCTGTGCCCCAAGTGCTCTTTTTAGGGACCTTGAACTTGCTACCCCTTCTGCGAAACCCTTTCCTGTTGGCTGCCTGATGGCTGGTTCTTTCCACTGGAGGAGCTCAGACCTCAGTTCCCAGGTCTCCTCCGTGCCAAGCTGATCGAGACCTCCGCTGGCTTCCTGGCCTGACCCGTGTCCCATGTCTCTCAGGACCCCATTCACTCAAGCTTGTCTTTGGGCTCCTGGAGCACGAGTCTCCCCCTGGCCTGTGGGCTCCGGGAGTTAGCAGGGGGCTGGCCTCCTGCCAGCAGGGCTGTGACCCCAGCCTGGGGGAAGGGCCCCAGGGGGTGGGCCAAAGGGGGCTGTGGCTGCAGGAGGGGCGGGGGCTCCCTGGTGGCTCCGTCCACACTCCGCTGCTCCCGCCCTTATCCCTCGGGGACTTCTGATTACCCCACAGAAGCTCACTGATGAGCGTCTAAGTCGACAGTTAACGTCAATAAATGCCATGTGCCTGGACCAGACCAGTCTCTGGGAATATTCTAGGTGTGAAGCTGAGACCTGAAGAGACAGCAGCCTTCAAAGGACCTCTTCCCACAGAATTCCTTCCTCGCAGCCTGAAAGCCAAGTCTCAGCCTGTGCTGCTTAGGATGGGGAAGAATCTAAAGCGATGTGAAGGCTGCTTTTGCCTCAGAAACCCTCCATCAGCAACATGTTCCCAGCCCAGGCTCCAGATCAATCCGCTCGCAGTACCAGAAGGTGTTCAACGAGGAGCCAAAGTTCCAGCAGGATCCCAGGGACGTTCGGCTGCCCTGACAGGTGGGTGCATGTTTGGAATGTGATGAAGCAGGGAACACAGAGAGGGTGGGGTGAGGAACAGAAGGCGGTCTGGGAGCATGTCTACGCTGGGGCCAGGAAGCACACTGGGCGTCAGTAAGGGGGCTCCTCTTCCCCAGGGCAGTGGGCGCTGGTCCACTCCAGGGCCTGGAGGGAGCGTTGTCTCCGGTTCCACACGGGACACCAGGTGTCTACTGGGGCCCTGGAAGGTGGCTGCAGCTGGCTCCGTTCCAACTAGGACCTCCAACACCAGCTGGGCCCAGCCTACCCATCAGGTCCCCAGTTCTCAATGCCGTAGACCAGCCTCCACCCACAGCAGAGCCTTGAGGAGGAGGCATCCGCCTCGATTCTTCCAGTAAGGATCTCACACGACGTTGAAGGCGAGCAACTCCACGCAGACAGCTAGGGCTCTTGTTTCTCTTAAGCCCTGAACACAGCTGAGCTCTGATCCACAATACACAGGAGACCAGGGTCTCCCGCCCCGCAGGGCCCCAGATGGACGCCACCGTGGCAGTCGCCCTGGGCCATCCACACCCACGGTCAGTGGAGGGCATTCTGTCTGCATGGTGTTTCTGCGGGGTTTTCCCTGAATTTGCTTCACCTCTGGGGCATTTTGCTCAAGATGTTTTCTGGGTGAGAAGACTTCGTGCTGAGTCACTCTGCGCGGTATCCTGGGAGGACGCACACATGGCCGTGGGTTTTCGAAAACAGATTCATCTGACTGACATTTGCACAATGTTTTTGTAATTAGGGGGCAGGAATCGGAGCAAAGAGACAAAAAGGAAGATTTTCAGGCCCGGCGGCCTAGTGCCTGCCGCTCGCTCGGTGTGTGCACACGTGTGTGTGTGTGTGCATTGCGCTGTGGAATTCAGACCAGAAGGGCAGAAGAATCCAGCGGTTATAAAAGATCCCAGCTAGCATGACAGACGTGAATATGACACCCAGAACTGAGCAAGGGTAACCTTTTGCAGAGCGCAGTCACCGAAGAGAGTTTAGCAGTATCTTCTTTCTTTTCAATGCCCTTGCAAGTGATTGATAGGAACAAATTTTGCAAGATGTCCTAAGCTGTGTGACCTCGAAAGAAGGGCTCAGGGCCTTCATCTTCTACTCAGCTTTGAGTCATTTCAAAAAGTCTTTGGCAAACCTTATATATTAGTCAGAGCTCTCTGGAGAAACAGAACCAATAGGCTGTACACATATAAAGACTGATTATAAGGAGCTGGCTCACACAATCAGGGAGGCTGACGAGCTCTGCAGCCGTCAACTGGAGGCCCCGGGAAGCTGATCGGTTAGGTCCAGTCTGTCCAAAGGCCTGGTGCCAGGAGAAGGGAGGGTGTGTTTCCCATCTGGGGGCCCAGGAAGCACTGACACTCCACTCAAGTCCAAAGGGGGGTCAGGACGCCAGGGTCCCAGTTCCAAGACAGTCAGGCAAGAGAGTTCCCTCATGTCCACGGGAGAGTCAGCATTTTTGGTCTATCCAGGCCCTGAGCTGATTGGTGGGGCCCAGCACATTAGAGAGGGCAACCTGCTTTACTCAGCCTACAGACTCGAACACTACTCTCATCCAAAAACATCTTCACAGAACAATGTTTGGCCAAATGACTGCCCCCCCCCCGCCCCCGCCCCATGGACAGATGGCACAAAAAATTAGCTGTCACAACTAATACGAACAAAAATTAAAAACCAAAAGGAGAGAAAGCCAAAGGAGTCCTTGGATGAGTGGAATTTCACAATAGGTCCAGGTCCGTGATGAGCTGTGTACGGACACATGTGTCTAGAATGGACTCCTCAGGGATTATCCTGACCTTTCAGTGAGGATAATGAATCAAGTGACCTGGTATTATTAAGGGAGTATAAAAAGAAATCCTTTCAATCAAATGTTTCATCCTGAAACTGTTTCTTATCTTGTAAATTTCATACTTTCAACTTTTGAAGCTATTGAAAACAGAAAAAGACATAGAAATTTTCTTTGCTTGTAAATCTGTATGAAGTTTCTTATTTTCTCCATTCAGAAGAGCAGTAATTAATTTACAGTTCTATAAATCTGAGAAAGCACTTAGCACAGGGAGAAGAATCCTGAGGTGAGAAATGCACGTCTTTCAAACGGAACTGTTGACTCAAAGTGAAGTTGGTGATCCGAAGTCTAAGGAAAAATGAGGAAAACAAAACAAGATTTGGGGCTCTGCAGCACGGAAGGCAGCTGTGGTCTAAGAGCATCACAGGGAACGACGCAGGCCAGCCCTGATCCCAGTGCTCTCCGCGCACCTCCCCTGACATTTAGTGTTGCATCTAAAGATGGCGCTCAGAGTCTTCAAAGCATGCTCGTATTCCTGTCTACACAGTTTCAGTTTCATTATTTTTATTTTTGAGTCTATTATAAATAAGAGTTTTCTTAATTTCTTTTTCAAATAATTTATTTAGTGTATAAAAGCACAACTTACTTGTGTATTGACTGACGTCTGTTGATTTTATATCCTGAAATATGCCAAATTCGTTTATTAATTCCAACAGTTTTGTGTGTACATGTGGAGTCTTTAGGGTTCTTCACGTACAGGATCATACCATCTCCAGAGATACTTGTGTTCCTCCCTCTCTGACTTGGACGACTCGTGTTTCTCATCTTGCCTAAGTCACTCTGTCTAGGACACAGCCATGCTGAGTGGAACGCCGGCATGCCCACTCAGTCGCTGAGTCATGTGTCCAGCTCTCTGAGGCCCCATGGACTACAGCCCACCAGCTTCTCTGTCCACGGGATTTCCCAGGCAAGAAGACTGGAGTGGGTTGCCATTTCCTTCTCCAGGGGATCTCCCTGACCCAGGGATGGAACCTGTGTCTCCTGCACTGGCAGGCAAGTTCCTCACCACGGAGCCATATTCCTGGACCACATGGCACTCACGTTTCTAATTTCAAGGGACTGTCATTCCGGTTTTGTAGTAGCTGTGCCATTGTGCATTTCCACCAACAGAGCACACGGGTTGCACATCCACATCCTCACCAACACTTTGGCCACCAACGTGAAGAGCCAACTGATTAGAAAAGGCTGATGCTGGGAAAGGCTGGAGGCGGGAGGAGAAGGCGATGCCAGAGGACGAGATGGGGGATGGCATCACCGACTCGATGGACATGAGTTTCAGCAAGCTCTGGGAGATGGTGAAGGACAGGGAAATCTAGTATAAGCATCTGAATGGAGAGTTCCAAAGAATAGCAAGGAGAGATAAGAAAGCCTTCCTCAGCGATCAGTGCAAAGAAATAGAGGAAAACAACAGAATGGGAAAGACTAGAGATCTCATTAAGAAAATCAGAGATGCCAAGGGAACATTTCCTGCAAAGATGGGCTCGATAAAGGACAGAAATGGTATGGACCTAAGAGAAGCAGAAGATATTAATAAGAGGTGGCAATAATACACAGAAGAACTATACAAAAAAGACCTTCATGACCCAGATAATCATGACGGTGTGATCACTCATCTAGAGCCAGACATCCTGGAATGTGAAGTCAAGTGGGCCTTAGAAAGCATCACTACAAACAAAGCTAGTGGAGGTGATGGCATTCCAGTTGAGCTATTTCAAATCCTGAAAGATAATGCTGTGAAAGTGCTGCATTCAACNTATAACAAAAGAGAAAATTCATTAACTCAAAAAGTCTAGTATTGCTAACATCAAAACTACTATATTTCCTTTTCTATATCCCAAATACATTGATTAATATATTCCCAGGTGTCTAAGGATATGGAGGCCTGGCAGCAATCATTGACTCAATAATGAGAGAAGCCCTATGTTAATTAAGAGTCTCAAAATACTCCAAAACTCTCTGTGCTGTTTATGGTTAAGAGGCTGTCACACAGCTAGTCTGTCAGCAGAGAGGTTTGACCTGAGACACCCTTGTCCCACCCAGGGCAGG
This sequence comes from Raphicerus campestris, assembly GCA_006410735.1. Classification (NCBI taxonomy): domain Eukaryota; kingdom Metazoa; phylum Chordata; class Mammalia; order Artiodactyla; family Bovidae; genus Raphicerus; species Raphicerus campestris. The sequence continues at coordinate 99,176 of SJYW01047322.1, forward strand.
GAATTAGCAGCAATTATTGACACAACAAATGAAAAACCCTTTACCAATATAATTCCTAACCAACCCACTACACTAATAATTTCTAACTTCCCAAAAGAATTTGCCTTTAGTAAGTCAAAAACATCTTGTGCCTCTCATGGTTGGAGTGCTGTTGTGGCTGGAGGAACCTATACAGGCAGGCTAGATAACCTTCAGAGGACTCCCGTAAGTTGAAACACTCTAGTCAGGCCCAGGAATTTTTATTAACTGGAGCTGCAAGTTAACTCCTTCTCCGAGAGAAATGGTTATGGGGGAGAGCCCCTCCCCCCGTAAAGTCAGAGGTGTAGGTGAGAGCACAAGACAGACTCTGGTTTGGGGGGTAGATGCACGGGAGCAGGGGGTTTCCTGAGGCTTGATCACGCCTTTGCATATGCCAAAGCCCCCTTCCTCATGACCTTTGCCAAGGGCAGAGTTCCTCATGCTGGCCCCCGGCAAGACATCTCTGTTAAGCATGGTTATAAATAAGCTCATAAACATTTGAGTGGGATGAGATAACCTGTTCAAGACACTTAGTTTCCAACAGTAAAATGTTAATACACTATGAAAATGAAAATGAAAGTCGCTCAGTCGCATCTGACTCTTTGCGACCCCATGGACTACACAGTCTGTGGCATTCTCCAGGCCATAATACTGCAGTGGGTAGCCTTTCCCTTCTCTGGGGGATCTTCCCAACCCAGGGATTGAACCCAGGTCTCCCTCATTGCAGGCGGATTCTCTACCAGCTGAACCACCAGGGAAGCCCATTAATACAATAATAATAACACAAGTCTGCGTGCCTGATTTGTAAGAGAGTTTTGAATCCACAAATACATTCTCAGCTTTAAACAGAGTACAGATATCTCCCTGACCACGGCAATCCAGCCTGCATGGAGTGAAGCCTGCAAACATTTAACAAACTGATGGGGATTATGAACACAGTGAGGACACGCCGTCTTCAGTCCGCACGCCCTGCCTGTCCCGTGCCGCCTGGTGAGGCTTAGCCCAGGGAGGACGAGTGGGAGTGCTCTGCCTTCAGACCGATGTCCCTGGGTGGGATTGTGACCTCGCAGAGGCTCTGCTCCCTCACTATAAACAGCCATAATCACAGTGTCTGGCTCATCAGCTCATCCTGAGAAATATGAGACAATACAGCTAGCACGAAATTCTGGGCGAGGTCTGATCCCTAGCACCCGATGGGGCGATTCTCGCTGTGGGTCGGGGCCAGTGGAAGCATCACCGCTGCGACGGTCTTGGACTTTGCCGTCTCTGTAAGATCGCCTGTGTCTAAAAGGTGAAGTCCTGAAGGGAAGGCACACACGGCGTTGTCTGGGAGCCGCTGAGCAGGGAGCGTGGGTCTGCAGACATCTGCATCAGCACACTCAGTGTGATCCAACACCTCGATCGAGAGCGTGCTTGTGGTTTCCTCAACGTGCATTTTACAGTCAGTCGGGTGAACGTAGCTCATTGGTTGAATAAAGGTTTCCTCTAGTGCAGTCTGCCCTTTCCCTGTTATTACACCCTCCCAACTCACTGCCGCGAGCACGTTACCTTCCAGGATTCTCTCTCAGATCCGGTCATGCAGGCTGTCGTTGTCAGCTGAGGCGAGCCTGTGATCACACCCGCAGATGTATGGATGCCGGGCCAGACGTGGGGGAAAAAACATCGGGGTGAGGGGGACCCTGAGCACCCCTGGATAGCCCCGTAAGTGCCGCGCGCTCTGGCCCTCACATCCTCGTCTGTAAAATGACACCAGCGGCAGGCGAGCCCCCTTTCTCTTTTAGTTCCAGATTTCTCAGCTCCGTGCATTTACCCAGAATTTTACAGTAAAGCACAGCACGCAGCAACAGAAGGAGGTCATGGCACTGTTTCCCCCTCTCTACCAGGCTGACCCCTGGCTTTCTACTCAGTGTTTTCAGGTTAGAAGCAGATGCTTGCCCCCGAGCACCAACATGGTCTGCCTCAGTTCTGTGTTGACCAACAGATTCAACCAGTGGGCAGTCTGGCTGACACTGACCCTGTATCACTAACACGGAAGCTGTGGGAGGCGATTAACATTCACCAGAATTCACCAAACTCAAGTACACTGTGGTGCCTGTTTCTTAATTAGAAGAGCTTGAGTGTTAATGCGTTTATGTGAACGCAACGCCGCTTTCAGAGTTTGAATCAGCACTGCCGCTCAGCAGGCGAGGTCTGCGTGCGGCCCCACACTTCCTGCATCAGAGGACTCTCCAGGGAAACCACAGGGTGGAACAGTCACGGCTTCTCTGGGAAATGCGAGTTCTATGAGACCTGTCGAAGAAGCTGCACTGCTGTCTTCCAATATCCTGTTTAATTTTACTCCAAAAAATCATTACAAGATAGGATTGTTATTCATAACTCTAAGAAGGCTGAGTGCCAAAGGACTGATGCTTTCCAATTGTGGTAATGGAGAAGACTCATGAGAGTCCCTTGGACTGCAAGAAGATCAAACCTGTCCATCCTAAAGGAAGTCAGCCCTGAATATTCACTGGACAAAGTGAGAGTCACTCACTCATGTCTGACTCTTTGCAACCCCATGGACTATACAGTCCATGGAATTCTCCAGGTCAGAATACTGAAGTGGGTAGTCATTCCCTTCTCCAGGGGATCTTCCCAACTTAGAGATCGAACACAGGTCTCCCACATTGCAGGTGGATTCTTTACCATCTCAGCCACCGGGGACACCCATTCATTGCAAGGACTGATACTAAAGTTGAAGCTCCAATACTTTGGCCACCTGATGTGAAGAGGCAACTCATTGGAAAAGACCCTGATGCTCGGAAAGACTGAGGGCAGGAGGAGAAGGGGACGACAGAGGATGAGGTGGTTGGATGGCAACCAGCCCACTCAATGGACATGAGTTTGAGCAAACTCCAGGAGACAGTGAAGGACTGGGAAGCCTGGTGTGCTGCAATCCATGGGGTCGCAAGGTGTCAGACACAACTCAGCTACTAACACACGCACGTAGGTCTGGTTAAATAACTACTATTTTTAGCAGTGTGGGGCACGTGAGGAAGGGGCTGCTGGTCAACCTCGAAATCCCACTGGCTTACCAATTGCAGCATGGAGCCTCCTCGGGCTCTCAGGTGGGCCCAGCTGGGTTTGGAACCAGGAAGGGGCTGGGGTGTGGGTCTGCTCACCCTCTCCCGTCTCCTGGGACCCACACCTGCCAGGGATACATCATCCCCTTGAGCTCATCTGAACTAGCCACGGTCACTTCTGCCCTTGTTCTGGGGCCAAGCCAGTGTCAGCAGGGTGGGAAACGCACCCCTCCCTCTTCCTAGGCTTCGTTATAGACACACGTAGCAGAACCAGACTCACATTTCCAATCCGGACGGAAGAGCGGTGGACAGTAGCCACTCCACCGAGGGGGCTCCACAGACCAGAGGCCCTCTGTCCCCACTGCTTAGTGAGCCCACGCAGACCCGGGGCAAAGGCAGGAGGGAGACTGATCTGAATTGTTAGATGACGCAAAGCAATCAGAACTGTCGGGTGTGAAACCCTTAGAAAAATGACTAACACAGTTGGCTAAATATTGCAAGACAACTGGATATTCAAAAGCTGCTAAAAATCATCCTTTTTTTTAAAAGATTAGGGCTACCACAGGCAACCCCCAGAACAATGTCTCAATTATCTGGTTTTAGAATTTTTTCATTGCATAATGGATACCATAGAAAAATGGGGAAATAGGAGAAATAATTTAAAATGGATAAATCACCACCTCCCCACCATTCAGAGATAACCTTTGTTGTCTCCTTATTCCAGAGATTTTAAGAATATCTCTTTTTGGTCATTTTGCTGTTCATATTTTTAGATATAATTCTGACCATATTTCAAAACTGATTTTAATAGTTAACACTGACTGAAAGTTGTTCAGATTAACATTTATTTATTCTGATCTAATTTTTTTCAAAACCAAAGTTAATCTCTGAACACAGGTCTTTGCAGAGACAGTGTGCTTTTATTTTGTAAAAGAAAATACGAACATACAGAATGGTGACACACCAAGCAAGCAGGAGAAGCCGTCAGTGGCGCTCCAGATCGTCAGCGTCTTTGGCGACAAGTTCACAGCCTTTTCCACGACCTTCACCCTGGGAGCAGCACGGCCAGGCCAGCGCTCCCCGCGGCACCCTCCGCGCTGCGCCCGCCCTGCACACTGGCAGCACCTCCCAGCGCAGGTCCCAAGGAGCAGCAGCATCTCCGTCTATCACAGGGGTCTGGAGGTGCCCCCCTTCTGGTCCATATATTCAAGTCCCTGAAGGTAAAAACCTAAGGTTGCATTCCCGTACTGGTTATAAACACCTACTGTGGTCATGAGAGCCCCTGGAGGAGGGCGTGGCGGCCCACTTCCACGTTCTTGCTGGAGAATCCCATGAACAGAGCAGCCTGTTGCGCTACAGTCCATGGGGTCGCAAAGAGTCGGACACAGCTGAGTGGCTAAGCACAGCATGGTCAGGAGATGCTGTTGGAAACTGAGAATTTCAGCTGCTTCTAAATTTACATTTTAAAGTATATTACTGAAAACCTGTTGTACTAGAGTTATGAAGGAAAGTGGCGAAGAACTAGACAAGGGTGGGACTTCCCAGGCAGCCCAGTGGTTAAGACTCCATGTTTCCATTGCAGGGGTTCAGATTCAGGCCCTGGTCAAGTAGCTGTTAATAAGATTCTGCCTGCCAATGGCCAAAAAAAAAAAAAAAAAAAAAAAAANAACCTGTTCAAGACACTTAGTTTCCAACAGTAAAATATTAATACACTATGAAAATGAAAATGAAAGTCGCTCAGTCGCATCTGACTCTTTGCGACCCCATGGACTACACAGTCTGTGGCATTCTCCAGGCCATAATACTGCAGTGGGTAGCCTTTCCCTTCTCTGGGGGATCTTCCCAACCCAGGGATTGAACCCAGGTCTCCCTCATTGCAGGCGGATTCTCTACCAGCTGAACCACCAGGGAAGCCCATTAATACAATAATAATAACACAAGTCTGCGTGCCTGATTTGTAAGAGAGTTTTGAATCCACAAATACATTCTCAGCTTTAAACAGAGTACAGATATCTCCCTGACCACGGCAGTCCAGCCTGCATGGAGTGAAGCCTGCAAACATTTAACAAACTGATGGGGATTATGAACACAGTGAGGACACGCCGTCTTCAGTCCGCACGCCCTGCCTGTCCCGTGCCGCCTGGTGAGGCTTAGCCCAGGGAGGACGAGTGGGAGTGCTCTGCCTTCAGACCGATGTCCCTGGGTGGGATTGTGACCTCGCAGAGGCTCTGCTCCCTCACTATAAACAGCCATAATCACAGTGTCTGGCTCATCAGCTCATCCTGAGAAATATGAGACAATACAGCTAGCACGAAATTCTGGGCGAGGTCTGATCCCTAGCACCCGCTGGGGCGATTCTCGCTGTGGGTCGGGGCCAGTGGAAGCATCACCGCTGCGACGGTCTTGGACTTTGCCGTCTCTGTAAGATCGCCTGTGTCTAAAAGGTGAAGTCCTGAAGGGAAGGCACACACGGCGTTGTCTGGGAGCCGCTGAGCAGGGAGCGTGGGTCTGCAGACATCTGCATCAGCACACTCAGTGTGATCCAACACCTCGATCGAGAGCGTGCTTGTGGTTTCCTCAACGTGCATTTTACAGTCAGTCGGGTGAACGTGGCTCATTGGTTGAATAAAGGTTTCCTCTAGCGCAGTCTGCCCTTTCCCTGTTATTACACCCTCCCAACTCACTGCCGCGAGCACGTTACCTTCCAGGATTCTCTCTCAGATCCGGTCATGCAGGCTGTCGTTGTCAGCTGAGGCGAGCCTGTGATCACACCCGCAGATGTATGGATGCCGGGCCAGACGTGGGGGAAAAAACATCGGGGTGAGGGGGACCCTGAGCGCCCCTGGATAGCCCCGTAAGTGCCGCGCGCTCTGGCCCTCACATCCTCGTCTGTAAAATGACACCAGCGGCAGGCGAGCCCCCTTTCTCTTTTAGTTCCAGATTTCTCAGCTCCGTGCATTTACCCAGAATTTTACAGTAAAGCACAGCACGCAGCAACAGAAGGAGGTCATGGCACTGTTTCCCCCTCTCTACCAGGCTGACCCCTGGCTTTCTACTCAGTGTTTTCAGGTTAGAAGCAGATGCTTGCCCCCGAGCACCAACATGGTCTGCCTCAGTTCTGTGTTGACCAACAGATTCAACCAGTGGGCAGTCTGGCTGACACTGACCCTGTATCACTAACACGGAAGCTGTGGGAGGCGATTAACATTCACCAGAATTCACCAAACTCAAGTACACTGTGGTGCCTGTTTCTTAATTAGAAGAGCTTGAGTGTTAATGCGTTTATGTGAACGCAACGCCGCTTTCAGAGTTTGAATCAGCACTGCCGCTCAGCAGGCGAGGTCTGCGTGCGGCCCCACACTTCCTGCATCAGAGGACTCTCCAGGGAAACCACAGGGTGGAACAGTCACGGCTTCTCTGGGAAATGCGAGTTCTATGAGACCTGTCGAAGAAGCTGCACTGCTGTCTTCCAATATCCTGTTTAATTTTACTCCAAAAAATCATTACAAGATAGGATTGTTATTCATAACTCTAAGAAGGCTAGTGCCAAAGGACTGATGCTTTCCAATTGTGGTAATGGAGAAGACTCATGAGAGTCCCTTGGACTGCAAGAAGATCAAACCTGTCCATCCTAAAGGAAGTCAGCCCTGAATATTCACTGGACAAAGTGAGAGTCACTCACTCATGTCTGACTCTTTGCAACCCCATGGACTATACAGTCCATGGAATTCTCCAGGTCAGAATACTGAAGTGGGTAGTCATTCCCTTCTCCAGGGGATCTTCCCAACTTAGAGATCGAACACAGGTCTCCCACATTGCAGGTGGATTCTTTACCATCTCAGCCACTGGGGACACCCATTCATTGCAAGGACTGATACTAAAGTTGAAGCTCCAATACTTTGGCCACCTGATGTGAAGAGGCAACTCATTGGAAAAGACCCTGATGCTCGGAAAGACTGAGGGCAGGAGGAGAAGGGGACGACAGAGGATGAGGTGGTTGGATGGCAACCAGCCCACTCAATGGACATGAGTTTGAGCAAACTCCAGGAGACAGTGAAGGACTGGGAAGCCTGGTGTGCTGCAATCCATGGGGTCGCAAGGTGTCAGACACAACTCAGCTACTAACACACGCACGTAGGTCTGGTTAAATAACTACTATTTTTAGCAGTGTGGGGCACGTGAGGAAGGGGCTGCTGGTCAACCTCGAAATCCCACTGGCTTACCAATTGCAGCATGGAGCCTCCTCGGGCTCTCAGGTGGGCCCAGCTGGGTTTGGAACCAGGAAGGGGCTGGGGTGTGGGTCTGCTCACCCTCTCCCGTCTCCTGGGACCCACACCTGCCAGGGATACATCATCCCCTTGAGCTCATCTGAACTAGCCACGGTCACTTCTGCCCTTGTTCTGGGGCCAAGCCAGTGTCAGCAGGGTGGGAAACGCACCCCTCCCTCTTCCTAGGCTTCGTTATAGACACACGTAGCAGAACCAGACTCACATTTCCAATCCGGACGGAAGAGCGGTGGACAGTAGCCACTCCACCGAGGGGGCTCCACAGACCAGAGGCCCTCTGTCCCCACTGCTTAGTGAGCCCACGCAGACCCGGGGCAAAGGCAGGAGGGAGACTGATCTGAATTGTTAGATGACGCAAAGCAATCAGACCTGTCGGGTGTGAAACCCTTAGAAAAATGACTAACACAGTTGGCTAAATATTGCAAGACAACTGGATATTCAAAAGCTGCTAAAAATCATCCTTTTTTTAAAAAGATTACGGCTACCACAGGCAACCCCCAGAACAATGTCTCAATTATCTGGTTTTAGAATTTTTTCATTGCATAATGGATACCATAGAAAAATGGGGAAATAGGAGAAATAATTTAAAATGGATAAATCACCACCTCCCCACCATTCAGAGATAACCTTTGTTGTCTCCTTATTCCAGAGATTTTAAGAATATCTCTTTTTGGTCATTTTGCTGTTCATATTTTTAGATATAATTCTGACCATATTTCAAAACTGATTTTAATAGTTAACACTGACTGAAAGTTGTTCAGATTAACATTTATTTATTCTGATCTAATTTTTTTCAAAACCAAAGTTAATCTCTGAACACAGGTCTTTGCAGAGACAGTGTGCTTTTATTTTGTAAAAGAAAATACGAACATACAGAATGGTGACACACCAAGCAAGCAGGAGAAGCCGTCAGTGGCGCTCCAGATCGTCAGCGTCTTTGGCGACAAGTTCACAGCCTTTTCCACGACCTTCACCCTGGGAGCAGCACGGCCAGGCCAGCGCTCCCCGCGGCACCCTCCGCGCTGCGCCCGCCCTGCACACTGGCAGCACCTCCCAGCGCAGGTCCCAAGGAGCAGCAGCATCTCCGTCTATCACAGGGGTCTGGAGGTGCCCCCCTTCTGGTCCATATATTCAAGTCCCTGAAGGTAAAAACCTAAGGTTGCATTCCCGTACTGGTTATAAACACCTACTGTGGTCATGAGAGCCCCTGGAGGAGGGCGTGGCGGCCCACTTCCACGTTCTTGCTGGAGAATCCCATGAACAGAGCAGCCTGTTGCGCTACAGTCCATGGGGTCGCAAAGAGTCGGACACAGCTGAGTGGCTAAGCACAGCATGGTCAGGAGATGCTGTTGGAAACTGAGAATTTCAGCTGCTTCTAAATTTACATTTTAAAGTATATTACTGAAAACCTGTTGTACTAGAGTTATGAAGGAAAGTGGCGAAGAACTAGACAAGGGTGGGACTTCCCAGGCAGCCCAGTGGTTAAGACTCCATGTTTCCATTGCAGGGGTTCAGATTCAGGCCCTGGTCAAGTAGCTGTTAATAAAATTCTGCCTGCCAATGGCCAAAAAAAAAAAAAAAAAAAAAAAATCTCATGAACGGTACAAAAAAAAAAAAACAACAACCAACATTAAAA
>SJYW01047322.1:108307-120552 GCA_006410735.1 Raphicerus campestris
AAAAAAAAAAAAAAAAAAAAGTCTCTTGAACTGGATAAAGATAAAAAGACAACATATCAACTTAAAAAAAAATGACAAAAGTAAGAAATTTTTTTAAAAAGGAGTTAGACAAGGGAGAATAACTAACTTTTGCAGGGTTAGGTCAGGATGGCTCCAAAGACATCATAACCAGAACAGTCCTTAAAAGATGCTCAGGACTCCAGGGGTCTGACAAGAAGAGAGCCATCCAAGAGAGAAATGACAAGCGCAAAGAGAGAGACCAGGATGCACGGGCACAGCTCAGCAGAGGACAGGTGGACTGGAAGGAGTGAGCAGACTGCAGGGTTCGGCCCTTCCAGACATCAAAGGCCTCGGGCTCCAAGGAGCTCAGCCACAGTTATGTCAACACCGGGGTTCTGCATTCTGCTTGTCGACTCTGATTGTCTTCAGCTTGTTTCAAAAGCATAACACACACATGTGGTATGAAATTAAAAGCAAATCCCAAACCATGTTTCTGTGAAGAGGAAGCCTCTCTTCACGCCCCGTCTGCCTCCTAAGCCCCCCACCCATCACCGACTCACCTTCCAGGACACGGCCCTGCTTCCTGTGTCCTTCGTGTCTCCCAGAGTGACACAGCAAACACACACGGTCACACACTCACACAGCCGCAAGGACACGTGTGCACGCGGGGTTGGTCAGGTTGCTCAAATCGTGACGTGTGGGTGGGCCCTGCAGGCCTCGGGAAGGGGCTGGTCGGGGAAGAACCCAGGCCAGCCGCGCGCATCCTCACACGGAGCTCCTCAGAGCCAGCCTGGGCTGCACAAAGCGCACGGCCCGATGCAAATAAAAAGGGGAAATCAGCACGAGAGGAACGGCTGAGCTTGCTACCAGCCACGAGGCCTCTGACTGAGGGCCCTGCCTGTCCACGGGCCGTGCAGCCTCCACAGCTGGGCCTGCCTAAGCCTGGCTCTGCAGGAGCCCCAGGATGCAAGTGGGCCCTAGGAGTCGGTCTTGAACTTGGGCAAGGAGCTGCCCGCTAGGCCCACCTCTCCATCGGCCACCCGGGGCCAGCCTGGGGGATGTCCTGCCTGGCACCCCAGCCCTTTGCCTGCAGCTGGTCCTGCCCAGTGGCCGGGAGGACCCCCAGCAGGAGTAGCAGGTGCTGGCAGGTGGGGGAGGCCACGGGCGCGGGTGATGGAGAGCAGGGGACCGAGGGGCTCGGGGCAGGGTCTGTGGGGGTATATTCCTGAGACCTTCCTGAACCCGCCTGGAAGCGGCTGCCGCGTCCCTGCAGTGACCACACCCGCCACCCCCTGGGGGATGCCTCCTTTAGCCAGTGTCCCAGCCGAGGGCCTGTCGGGCGTTTCCAGGCCTGTGGTTATGCACGTCCCCACTGGCTGTCCCCAAGGGTGGCCTTAGCACACGAGTGACAGGATGGCCACAGGAAACTGGCTCAATGTGTGGGTGAATTTATAACTTTGCAAAGTTGGCCAAANTTTCCAGGCCTGTGGTTATGCACGTCCCCACTGGCTGTCCCCAAGGGTGGCCTTAGCACACGAGTGACAGGATGGCCACAGGAAACTGGCTCAATGTGTGGGTGAATTTATAACTTTGCAAAGTTGGCCAAATTCTCCTTTGCAGAATGTGGGCAAGTTCATTCTTCTTCCAGCAAAGAGAGAGGGTCATCAGTGGTTTCTAACCAGACTGACTCCCTGAGAAGTTCTGCACTTAGACAGGCTACCGTGTGAGCACTGATGGGCGGGGGAGAAACCCAGAGGACACGTCCCCGGCCTCGGTCCAGGCGGGGGGCTGTGGAGGCCTCCTTGANGGCCCTTCGCCCCGCCCCCAGCCTTTGGGTTTCCCGGGCCCTGAAGCAGCTGCAGACCATGTGGGTGACAAGCCCTCCAGCTCTCTGAGCCCCGTTAGGGCCGTTTCCTTCCACATGAGTAGCTTTCATAACGCCAGCCAGCCGCCTGCTCACCCTGACTTACCCACACCTCTGAGCCTTTCCCAACACGTGTTTTCACTCCGAAGAGCGTTCGCACCTAACGTGTTTCTGGCATTTTCTTTTGGCTAGAGGGAGTGGTACAACATCAGGAAAAACATTCCATGGTCACAGCAGAATGTATTCAAAAGACAGAAGCACTTTTGTGTGTGTGTCTTCCTGGTCTACCAGCTCCAGACACACCAATGGGCCTGTGTTCTCTGCAGGCTCCGGCCTGAGCGCCGGGCAGCTGGGCCCTGAGTGTGAGCCTCACCCTGGGACGACAGCCGGGCGAGTGCCATGCTTCCTGCTAGGTCCCGACAAAAATCTGGGAGCCTCATTCTGAATCTGATAAGCTTTCTTGGTGTTTGATTATTTCCTCTGTTATTTCGTTCAACCAAACACAGAAGCCGCCACCTGGGTTAAGCCACCTTCCCCCCACTGCCTTAGAAGCAGACAACATGGGACCATGGACTCCAGTGGTCAGGCAGCAGATGCAGAGGGCAGAGCCTGCTTCTGAGGCTGCGGGGCAGCGGGCATGGCTGCTGGAGAGACGCCCCTGTTGCAGCCTGTGGAATGCTTGATACCTGAGCCGCATGTCTGAGCCGCATGTCTGAGCATAACTGAGCATAACTGAGCCGCATGTCTGAGCATAACTGAGCATAACTGAGCCGCATATCTGAGCACATCTGAGCATATCTGAGCCGCATGTCTGAGCATATCTGAGCCACATATCCGAGCATATCTGAGCCGCATGTCTGAGCATATCTGAGCATATCTGAGCATACCTGAGCTGTGTCTCTGAGGATACCTGAGCCGCATATCTGAGCATATCTGAGCTGCATCTCTGAAGATACCTGAGCCGCATATCTGAGCATAACTGCTTAGAACAGCACAGGTAAGTGTGCCAGTAGTAGGCCTGTTGTACATAAATGTAGCTGTTCTTGTCCAGTTGCCCAGTTATGTCCGACTCTTTGCAAGCCCATGGACTGCAGCATGCCAGGCTTCCCTGTCCTTCACTCTCTCCCACAGCTTGCTCACACTCATGTCCCCTGAGTCAGTGATGCCACCCAACCATCTCATCTTCTGTCAGACCCTTCTCCTCCTGCCCTCAGTCTTTCCCAGCATCAGGATCTTTTCCAATGAGTTAGCTCTTTGCATCACATGGCCAAAGTATTGGAGTTTCAGTTTCAGCATCAGGCTTTCCAGTGAATATTCAGGGTTCATTTCCTTTAGGATGGACTGGTTTTACTTCCTTGCAGTCCAACGGACTCTCAAGAGTCTTCTCCAGCACCACAGTTTGAAAGCATCAATTCTTTGGTGCTCAGCCTTGTTTATGGTCCAATTCTTAAAACCCGACTACTGGAAAAACCATAGCTTTGACTATATGGACCTTTGTCAGCAAAGTGATGTCTTGGCTTTTTATCACACTGTGGAGGTCTGTCTTTTTATTGCACTGTTGAGGTTTGTTTTGCACATTAAATGACCCCACAGGCACATCCATCCTTCCTTTGTACCTGTGTGATCTGTGAGGATACCTGTGTGCACTGGCCAGTTTGTTCAGACCGTCCCCCAGCTCTGCCCGGAAAGAATGAAAATGTGGGTGCTCAGCCTCCAGACCACCACAGACACTGGGGTTGGGCCAGCACCCAGCCCTGGGAGGCACACATCTTGGGGTGGCGATGAGGACAGGCACGTGGGGAAGGTGCGCTGCCTATGGGCAGAGCGTCAGAGACGGGCCATGCTGAGCGGGACATGTGGGGCCGGGGCTGCCCGGCTGGGGGCACTCGGCAGGGGGTGCTCATGGTGAGGGTTGGAAGGGGGCTTGACAGCGGAGCTGGAGGTGGGGGTCTCCTGTTTGTCTTGTCCAGGGTGGGAAGGAGGGGCTCTAGAGAGCATTTTACAAGTACTGTGTGGTTTAGGAGCACGTGGTGCGGGAGGACTGAGCGAGGGCCCTCCCAGCCAGGCTCCGCTCTGACACTGGCTTTAACGCCAGCATGGTGGGGGCAGGCATGTGTGCCTGTGTGCACACGCCTGAACACACATGCACATGTGACCTGTGACCGGACACATCCCAGCTCTGCCCCTGCTCTGGCCACCGAGGGGCGTCCTGGGAGCAGGTGGCTGATGGCGGCCTCGTCCCGGGCTCACAGTAAGCAGGGCCCTCCTCGTCCCCGGATGTAGATGGGAACACGCGGATTGTAGGAGGATTCCCACGGGGAGCATCATCTCCACGGACCAGGAGGTGGGCTTCTGCTTCTTCCCTGTGGCTTCACCCCGGGCTGCTCACCTCGACACCCCAGAGGTGACCTCCCACACACCATTTCTAGAAGCTGGATAAGATCCTTCAGTGTTCAAGTTGCTAGCTCCCCTTCTGGCCTGCACCATCCACTTGATGCGGGCTGTGGGAAAGCTGGGTGACGTTCAAACTTCTGCTCAGGATTCTCAGATCACCATGCTGTGAAAAAAAAAAAGGAAATGGGCAAAGAAGCCCAAGACACACCAATTTACTGACGATGCAGCGGAGTGACTATGCTGCTGCTGTTTCAGACTGGACGCTGAAGCATTTAATTCAAGTGATCACGGCCGTTTCCTCGAATGCCTGAAGTGAAAGTGAAAGGTGCTCAGTCGTGCTCGACTCTCTGCGGCCCCGCGGACTGACTATACCGTCCACGGACTTCTCCAGGAGCCCCACCGGATGCCTATGGATTACCTAAAGCAGGAAACAGATACAAGTGAACGGCCAGTGGTGTGAACAGTCTGGATTCTCCAGGCCACGGCGCTGTCTCGAACCAGAGCCTGTTGGACGCGGCCCAAGACAACCACAAGGACAGCGAACTGCCCACCATCGGCTGCATCCCAGCAGGGGGGGCCGAGGCGGGTGATGGACTCGGGTCTGGGGGCAGCACATGGACGGCCCTGCCCCGGGGGTCCTCGCCCTGGCTGGCCCCCCATTGCCCCAGCCTGGCGACAGCTCCCCACCCGCCATGGTCACACGCGTGGGCCCCTGGGAACCGTCCTCAGCCCGCTCCCTCCCACTCCCTCTCCTTCCCCAAACCTCTCCATTCCCATGATCTCAGCCTCACTCACACTCTTCCAGACTCACAGATCCAGACCCAGACTCTTCTGAACTCTGTATTTCCGGGCACAGACCAGATGCTCTTAACCAGATGTTTCCTAGTGCCTGGGATTCACCTCAGAAAGAAACCCCAGCCACCATCCTCCCCCAAGCTTCCTTTACTCCCTGAGGACCCTCCAGCAGCAGGAGTTTCTCATCACCCAACAGCTCTGACTCCAAAGAGTCTCTGACCCCACAACCTTGTCTTCAGAATCCCCCGAGAGGGGCCATCCTCTCTCACGCAGACAGTTCCTCAGTGCTGTGGATGCTTTCCACAGACTGTACTCTCACAGCAATCTGAGGACTGAGTGTTATTATTCAAATTTTATAGATAAGAAAACTGAAGTTCCAAGAGGTCAGCCCAGTGACTAAGACCACACAGCTGGGCAGATTCAAATTCACCGCCACGTGCAGACCTGTCTCCCCACAAATCTCAGACTCTGGGACTGAAGGAATCACAGCCTTGCATGTGACCCACATACCTCAAAGTAGCTCATGAGGCTGTGCGGGCCCCGCAAGGAGAGCAGGAGAGCCTCGGTCAGGGCCCCGCTGCCAGGCAGCCGGGAGGACGGGGAGCAGCCACAGGTGACTCTGTGAACAGCAAGGGTGGAACACTGGCTTACAACTCAACATCAAAACACTAAGATCATGGCATCCAGTCCCATCACTTCACAGCAAATAAATGGGGAAACAGTGGAAACAGAGACAGACTTTATTTTGGGGGGCTCCAAAATCACTGCAGATGGTGACTCCAGCCATGAAATTAAAAGACGCTTGCTCCTTGCAAGAAAAGCTATGACCAACCTAGACAGCACAGTAAGAAGCAGAGACATCACTTTGCCAACAAACGTCCATCTAGTCAAAGCTGTGATTTTTCCAATAGTCATGAACGGATGTGAGAGCTGGACCATAAAGAAGCTTGAGCGCCTAACAATGGATGCCTNCCAAACCTCTCCATTCCCATGATCTCAGCCTCACTCACACTCTTCCAGACTCACAGATCCAGACCCAGACTCTTCTGAACTCTGTATTTCCGGGCACAGACCAGATGCTCTTAACCAGATGTTTCCTAGTGCCTGGGATTCACCTCAGAAAGAAACCCCAGCCACCATCCTCCCCCAAGCTTCCTTTACTCCCTGAGGACCCTCCAGCAGCAGGAGTTTCTCATCACCCAACAGCTCTGACTCCAAAGAGTCTCTGACCCCACAACCTTGTCTTCAGAATCCCCCGAGAGGGGCCATCCTCTCTCACGCAGACAGTTCCTCAGTGCTGTGGATGCTTTCCACAGACTGTACTCTCACAGCAATCTGAGGACTGAGTGTTATTATTCAAATTTTATAGATAAGAAAACTGAAGTTCCAAGAGGTCAGCCCAGTGACTAAGACCACACAGCTGGGCAGATTCAAATTCACCGCCACGTGCAGACCTGTCTCCCCACAAATCTCAGACTCTGGGACTGAAGGAATCACAGCCTTGCATGTGACCCACATACCTCAAAGTAGCTCATGAGGCTGTGCGGGCCCCGCAAGGAGAGCAGGAGAGCCTCGGTCAGGGCCCCGCTGCCAGGCAGCCGGGAGGACGGGGAGCAGCCACAGGTGACTCTGTGAACAGCAAGGGTGGAACACTGGCTTACAACTCAACATCAAAACACTAAGATCATGGCATCCAGTCCCATCACTTCACAGCAAATAAATGGGGAAACAGTGGAAACAGAGACAGACTTTATTTTGGGGGGCTCCAAAATCACTGCAGATGGTGACTCCAGCCATGAAATTAAAAGACGCTTGCTCCTTGCAAGAAAAGCTATGACCAACCTAGACAGCACAGTAAGAAGCAGAGACATCACTTTGCCAACAAACGTCCATCTAGTCAAAGCTGTGATTTTTCCAATAGTCATGAACGGATGTGAGAGCTGGACCATAAAGAAGCTTGAGCGCCTAACAATGGATGCCTCCCCAGTGTGGTGCTGGAGAAGACTCTTAAGAGTCCCTTGGACTGCAAGGAGATCAAACCAGTTAATCCTAAAGGAAATCAACTCTGAATATTCATTGGAAGGACTGATACTGAAGCTCCAAAACTATGGTCACCTGATTGAAGAACTGACTCACCGGAAAAGACCCTGATGCTGGGAAAAATTGAAGGCAGGAGGAGAAGGGGACGGCAGAGGATGAGATGGTTGGATGGCCTCACCGACTCAATGGACATGAGTTTGAGCAAGCTCCGGGTGATAGTGAAGGACAGGGAAGCCTGGTGAGATTGCAGAATTGGACACGGCTGAGCAGCTGAACAACAGCAGGTGAAGAGCGCGACATCAGGAGCAGAGACGGGATGACAACCTCACTCCGAAGGGTCTCACCTGCTCCAAGGCGGCCCCACCCACACAGACACCAGAGTTTACCTTGGTTCCAAAACTGATTTCATTCAAAGCAGACCTGTCTCTTTCACCTCTTCACACCTGGAACAGCTGTCCGCCGGCCAGCAAATGAGCCCCGCGTCCTAAGAAAGCGTTTACGCACCTGCCACCTTTCCACCAGCGCATCAGCTCGGCAGCCCGCCTGCCAGGGTCAGTCTCTGCGTTTGCATGCCTGTCTTCTCTCCAGAGCTCCTGTCCCTCCGCCAGGCTCACCCACCAGTTACCCCTGTCATCCTTGGAAATTCAGTGACAGCTGACTCCTCTGGGACACAAGTCCCTGGCCCCAGGACTGAGGAGAGAGCCCTTCTCTCACCCACGTGGCACCGTCTGGTCCCCAGGCTGTGGTCCCTCGTGGGGAAGAAGCTGCTTGCTTGCTCTGGTGACTGAGAGCAGGGCCGTTGGTCTACTCCCGCCCTGGGTGCCGCTGGGGACCCTTCCCCTCAGCATCATGGCTTCCAGTACCCGGAGCCGGCCTCCCTGCTCACCTGGCAGGCATCTGCTCCCCTTTCAGGGCCCACACGTCCTCATGAGCCCCTGCTCTACCTCAAGGGCACCTCCTGACCCCTGTGACACCATGTCTCAGCGAGTAGTGTCCTGGGAGTTACTTACCGTGTCACGTGCTGGGATGACCACTGGAGGCCGAGCACAAGAAGAATGGCACGCAGACCCTTCAGACTCGGTGGTGTTCAGAGGAGGCGACGAGGGAGCCTGGAGCCAAGGAGGCGCTCCGTCAGCGGGAGCACATCCTGCGCTCTGCACTCACCCCTGACCTCCCCCCAGCCCTGCGGGCAGCCCGATGCCAGGCTCCCAGGCCCCTGCACCACCTGCCTCTCTCGGGACCAGGTCTGGCTTTGCAAACTCTGAACCTGGCTCTAAGAGCACATGACATCACGACATCACGACACAGACGAGCTTATCCATGAAGCAGAAACGTAACCACGGAGAACAGACGGTTGGTCAAGGGGCAGGGGAGCAGGGCAGGATGGAGTGCAGGCTGGGGCCAGCAGACAGAAGCTCTTATATGTGGAACGGATGAGCAACAAGGTCTTCCTGGCCAGCATCCTATGAGAAACCATGGCGGAGAAGAACGATCAAAAGAGAGTAGCTGAATCCCTTTGCAGAGGGGACTCATTAAGACAACACTGTGGATCAACTCCACTTCAGGAAAAAATATTGACTAACAAAGCTTGACTGGCGGCTCCTTCTGTTCCATTCTGTCTCATCACGTGTGGTTTCTCCGTCCTCGCTGTTGGGAGTGGGGGTGGGGATGGAAGGCCGGAGCTCACTGCGTCGCTGCCTGGATTGGGTCTCCCCGCCCTTCCACAGTGTGTCCCCTCCCTTATTTAAGCCATTTCCCCCCAAAAGCCTGAATTAAAGCAGCCCTGTCCTCCATCTCCCAAGATCTCCCAATGCTGGAAGGCGGCACCCGCCAGGAGGGGGCTGGCTGCCCCCAGCTCACATCCACACGACGCTGCGGACACAGACAGACGTCTCTGAAGCAGAGGAAGCCCCGCACAGGGCCCCCCGCGGGGGGGCTCCAGGACCTGGGGGCTGCCGTCCCCCCGGACACAGGCCGGCCTCTCTGCCCCACGGCCCCCGAGCATGTGACCCAGGGCGAAGGGGCTGTCCTGTTGTGCAATCGGCCTCGTAGACAACATCGCTGCGCCGAGGAGCAGGGATCACATCTCCCCTGCTAGGTGAGTCATGCTTGGCCTTTCATCTCAACAAGCAGGGCTGTGTGAGTCGCTGCTGCAGATTACTCCTTCCATTTCATCATAGTTTGATATTTTATAGACTGGAGCTCTTCAGCAGATAATTGAAACCATCCCTCGCCTCTCAGGGCAGGAGCCCCCCGAGGGAAGCCTAATGAGACGTTTCCGAATGTTACATATGGCTCTTGTATACGTCAGACTTTTTACATTACTCATTTGACATCCATGTTTGACATTTAAACTTTAAAAGAGGGAGTTTATTACCCAATGATTATAAAAAGAAGCAATCAAAACATTCAAAAAAAGAGCATTTTACAAACATGACTAAATCAGATGGTTTTAATTCATTCATTGCAGGATAATAATTAAAATTAGGTGGACTGATTCAGAATCACAGAACAAAGTGCATTATTCGCTCCCATGAATTTCTTTCAGTTTAAGTGGTTTCTGAACTATGTCAGCACCATTTCTCAGGTGGAGTTTCCCTACACAAAAGATGAGTTCCATGGTGTCAACAGCCCATAAACATTTCTTTCAGTTCAGTTCAGTTCAGTCCCTCAGTCGTGTCCGACTCTTTGCAACCCCATGAATCACAGCACGCCAGGCCTCCCTGGCCATCACCAACTCCCGGAGTTCACTCAGACTCACATCCATTGAGTTAGTGAGGCCATCCAGCCATCTCATCCTCTGTCGTCCCTTTCTCCTCCTGCCCCCAATCCCTCCCAGCATCAGAGTCTTTTCCAATGAGTCAACTCTTCGCATGAGGTGGCCAAAGTACTGGAGTTTCAGCTTTAGCATCATTCCTTCCAAAGAAATCCCAGGGCTGATCTCCTTCAGAATGGACTGGTTGGATCTCCTTTCAGTCCAAGGGACTCTCAAGAGTCTTCTCCAACACCACACTTCAAAAGCACTGGTTACCTGATGTAACTCATTGGACAAGACCTTGATGCTAGGAAAGACTGTGGGCAGAAGGAAAAGAGGGTGACAGGATGAGATGGTTGGATGGACACAATGGACATGAGTCTGAGCAAACTGTAGGAGATAGTGAAGGACAGGGAAGCTTGGTGTGTGCACTGCAGTCCATGGGGGTCACAAAGAGTCAGACAGGACTTAGCCACAGCGCAACTGCAGCATACTGAGTGTTTCGCCCTTTCCTTCGATTCTCAGTAGCCCACTCCATGGGGGCTGTGTAGGTCTGTCCTGAACATCACCCCGCACTACTCAGGCACAGGAGCTGGACTTGATCTTTTCAATAAAGTATGCTGAAATACAATGTGCGTGTATGAGTCACTCAGTCATGTTCGATTCTTTGGGACCCCATGGACTGTAGCCTGCCAGGCTCGTCTGTCCATTGAATTCTCCAGACAAGAATACTGGAGTGGGTAGCCATTCCCTTCTCCAGGGGATCTTCCTGACCTGGGATTGAGCCCAGGTCTCTTGCATTGTAGGCAGGTTCTTTACCATCTGAGCCACCAGGGAAGTCAGTTTACATACATTCTTTAAAGGAGAAAGGAATTGCTACAGGTTCAAAATTTGAGTCTGTCTGTAAAAGGAAGAGCATTGGAGGAAGAGTGAGCTAAGGTGAAGTGAAATCCTTCATTTCTCGTATTTAATTGCTCTAAAAGATAGAACTTTGTTTAAAGTAACAGCAGTGACAGTGCATGGGGAATGAAGGAATCAGACAACGGGAGCGAGTGGACTCTGACCGGACTGAGTGGCTCGTGCGCGCGCACTGTATTTCAGCATGCTTTACCTAAAAGGTCAAGTCCAGCTCCCGTGCCTGAGTAGTGCGGGGTGAGGTTCAGGCCAGACCTACACAGCCCCACGGAGTGGGCTACTGAGAACCGAAGGGCGGGACACTCAGTGGGCCGCAGTTGCGCTGTGGCTAAGTCCCGTCTGACCGGGCACTGGGAGTGACCGTGAGGCGCACACGCTGTTTGTAAAGGGGAAAGTGGTGCTTGAAGGTGGACTTACAGTCACTGATAATTCAANGACACTCAGGGGGCCGCAGTTGCGCTGTGGCTAAGTCCCGTCTGACCGAGCACTGGGAGTGACCGTGAGGCGCACACGCTGTTTGTAAAGGGGAAAGTGGTGCTTGAAGGTGGACTTACAGTCACTGATAATTCAAACTGCAAACTTTAAGGCAACTAAACATGTTTATCATTTCTCACCCTACACGTATAATCTCTCTCCTGATTCCCCCACCTCCCATTCCTCTCTGTGTCATCATCAAGAGGAGGACGAGAAAAAGAGAGAGAGAGAGAGAAAAAAACAAGCCTCACAGCATAGATGTGACGTCTTCCTCCTTACTGCATTGATGCTGATGAGACAGGACAACCAAAAGCTGTTTATTTAAGAAGTATAAATAAGATTCTGAGAGGAGGTAAAATGAAATCATAAAGTACTCAATTAAAACCAGAGAAGCCAGAAAAGATAGAAGAAAAATAGAAACAAAAAAAAAAGCACAGTGAATAGAAAATAGTTACAAACATGGCAGATATTAATCCACTGCATCAGTTATCACTTTAGATGTGAGTGATCCAGACACCAATTAAAATGCAGAGGCTCAAGAGCACATGATAAAACAAGACTCAAATATATGTTGTCTATAAGAAATACATTTTTAAAATATAAACTTTCACAGATTAAAAATAAAAAGGTATAAGATTAGGAACAGACAAAGGTGCCCACTCTTACCACTATTATTCAACATACTTTTGGAAGTCTTAGCCATGGCAATCAAAAGAAAAAGAAATTAAAAGGAATCCATATTGGATAATAAGAAGTAGAGCTTTTGCTGTTTGCAGATGACATGATACTATTCATAGAAAAATTCTAAAGACACTATCAGAAAAGTCCTAGAATTAATCAGTGAATTTGGTAAAGCTTTGGGCTACAAAATCAATGCTTAGACGTCCCTTGCATTCCTATACACTAACAATGAAAAATCAGAAAGAGAAATTAAGGAATCAATCCCATTCACCACTGCAACAAAAAGAATAAAATGCCTAGAAATAAACCTACCTAAGTAAATTCTGA
>SJYW01047326.1:9626-39906 GCA_006410735.1 Raphicerus campestris
GTGATGCCATCCAGCCATCTCATCCTCGGTCGTCCCCTTCTCTTCCTGCCCCCAATCCCTCCCAGCATCAGAGTCTTTTCTAATGAGTCAACTCTTTGCATGAGGTGGCCAAAGTATTGGACTTTCAGCATTAGCATCAGTCCTTCCAATGAACACCCAGGACTAATCTCCTTTAGAATGGACTCGTTGGATCTCCTTGCAGTCCAAGGCACTCTCAAGAGTCTTCTCCAACACAGTTCAAAAGTGTCAATTCTTCAGCACTCAGCTTTCTTCACAGTCCAACTCTCACATCCATACATGACCACAGGAAAAACCATAGCCTTGACTAGANCTGAAACATGTACAGTATTATGTAAGAAACGAAGCACCAGTCTAT
The DNA here is from genome assembly GCA_006410735.1 of Raphicerus campestris. NCBI lineage: Eukaryota > Metazoa > Chordata > Mammalia > Artiodactyla > Bovidae > Raphicerus > Raphicerus campestris. The sequence continues at coordinate 10,003 of SJYW01047326.1, forward strand.
GTTCGATACAGGATACAGGATGCTTGGGGCTGGTGCACGGGGATGCCAGAGAGATGATATGGGGTGGGAGGTGGGAGGGGGATTCAGGATTGCGAGCTCGTATACACCCGTGGCGGATTCACATCAATGTATGGCAGAACCAATACAGTATTGTAAAGTAAAATAAAGTAAAAATAAAATTTAAAAAAAAAATGGTACCGATTGAGGGACTTAAAGGTATAGTCAGTCCTTCTCATTAAGAAGTGTCAGTCAGATCATTCTTCACTAAACCAAGAGCCTAATGTACTGTACAGATAAATCTAAGCATTTCATGTCGGCAAGCGCTTTATCAAAATACTGCTCTTAAGCAGAAGCCACTGAAGGAACAGCTTGCGCGACATGCGCCTCTGCGCGCTCACTGCAGAGCGACAGCCACCATGACCAGCGCCACAGGCACGGCGCTAGCCCCCAGCGCCCGCGGGCCCGCTGCGCGCCGTCCTCCCCCGGGGAGGCCGCTCTTCGCCGGCTCCTCTCGCGGCTCCTGCGGGCACGGGCGGCCGGCCCCCTGACTCGCGGCCTTCTAAGGAGAAAAGCAGGCCCNCGGGCCCGCTGCGCGCCGTCCTCCCCCGGGGAGGCCGCTCTTCGCCGGCTCCTCTCGCGGCTCCTGCGGGCACGGGCGGCCGGCCCCCTGACTCGCGGCCTTCTAAGGAGAAAAGCAGGCCCAGGAAGCCAGCCGCGCGGGCTGAGCCCCGCGCGGGGCGCGCGCCACTGGCGTGGGGAGGCGGCGGCCCGGGCCCCGCCGCGCTCGCAGGCCCGGCTGGAGGGGCCTTTCCCGCGGCGCCCGCGCTCGCAGCGCTCCTCTCAGGGCGTCGCGCGCAGGGCCGCGCCCCCCGCGCAGCCGCTGCAGGCCGCGCCAGGCCTCAGACGCGCCGCCTCCCCAGGGAGCGCGGGCCGCGCGCCGCCGCGGGGCTCAGGCCGCGGGGCGGCTGGTTTCGACTTTCTCCCCGGCAGCGTCCCGCCCGCGCTCGGGGAGGCCTGGGCTGCGGGCCCGGCCCTCGCCGCGGGGCTGAGGCAGCCCGGGGCGCCCACACTCCAGGGCATCGGCGGGCGTCTGAAAGCGCCGCGCGGGCCTGCACCCCGCCAGCTCCCAGGCGCCGGGCGGACCGGCCTGAGGGTCCGCTGCTCTCCGCCTTCCAAGCACCGCGGCAGTGCCGGCGCCGCCGCCGACGCCCTCGGGACGGGGTGGGGGCTGCCTCCCCAGCCCCGGGGTCGGAGTGCACGGACGCCCTTCCGGGGGCAGAGGAGCCGAGACAGAGGCCCGCACCCAGGCCTCCAAAGTGCAGGGCGCACAGGCTTTGGGACGCGAGACGTCTGGGTCCACACTCAGGGTGCCGTCTGCCAGGCGGGTAGCCCTGAGCAAGCCGTGCCCACTTCCGCGAGCCTGCCTTCTCATCTGCCAAAGGGAGATCCCACCGCCTCCCTCAGCGGGGCCGTGGGAGATCATGATACAGCGGATACTCAACACGTGCTGATCACGATCTTTATTATCCGAGAGTTTGAACAGGCAGGAGTCCATGATTTTTAATTCACTATTTCAGTCTTCTCCAAGAGTCATCCACGACTGGAGTTAAAAAATATATTTATCCTGTGAGGCTGTTACATGCCTGCAGAGGTTGAGTGGGTAGGAAAGATGGGAACGCTGCGGTGGGGAGCCGCTGCCTCTGCCCGCGTTCCTTTATGGCGCGCGCGCGCATGCACCCCAGAATAAACCTGCATGCCCATCATTCCTTTATGGCACACGTGCACACACTCACACTCACCCCAGAATAAACCTGTGTGCCCATCATTCCTTTATGGTACATGTGCACACTCTCACACTCACCCCAGAATAAACCTGTGTGCCCACCATTCCTTTATGGTACATGTGCACACTCTCACACTCACCCCAGAATAAACCTGTGTGCCCAACATTCCTTTATGGGACACACACACACACACACCCCAGAATAAACCTGCATGTCTCTAACCCTGTGAAACTGGCTGTGGTTTGAGAGATTGTCAAAGCTAAGACTGGGTGACTGCAGCCTCAGAGAACAGCGTCTATTCCATCGGCAGAGCGAGCAAGTGAGAGCGTAACCGCTACACGGTCTTGTCCTCGGTGGCACAGTGGCTGCCACGTGTGGGGACCCCACTTTGTCGAGAGATGGTCCGCAGGTCATGCAGAGACCTCACTGTCCACCGAGAAAGCTCTTGGAGCACCTTCAGGCCCCACAGCTTCTTCCCAAAGAGACCGGCGTCCCCAGCAAGAGGGGGCGGCGGCCCGCCGGCCTCCCTGGGGGGCACCCTGTGCTCCAGTAGCGCCATCAGCTCTTCCAGTTGGTACACGAAGGCCGCCACCTGGAGGAGGACGGTGTGTATGGCCTGGTGGAAGTCTTCTTCAGCCGGGGTGAAGTGTGCCCGCTGGTCTTCCAACAGCCGGGCCAACATCCCGTGGAAGGCGCGGTAGGCCTGGAGGTTCTCCTGGAGCCGCTCCGCCTCGGTCAGCTCGCTCCATCTGCTGGAGCTGGCCGTCGGCACACCTTCCAGAGAGTCCAGGTTCATGTTCCCGTTCAGACCCTGATGCTTCATCTGGCCAAGGATACAGAGAAACGTCACCCCTCTGCAGTCACCCCACCATTCTCACGTCACCTCTAAGTCCCACACGCGTGCTACGCGCTTCCCTGGTCAATCTGTCTACGCTGGTCCAGACTGTAAAGAAAACAGTCCACAGGAGGAATTCTTCCTCTGGGATCCGTGACTGGCGCCAGGAAGACCCTATTCTCCCAGAATTTACACACACCGCTTGGACTAGCTGCTCCCTTTTCTTGGGAGAATCCGTAGCTTTTGCTAGGTGCCAAACGCTGAAAGCCACTGCCTGGCCTAGAAGAGCTTTTCCTCCCTACTTGACACTCCCTGCTGGCACCCTATTACCATCATGCTGGAGTTTAAGTGTTTTAAATATACCTGAAGATGCTGGCCATACCTAAGCAGCTCTGAAACACAGCCTTGACAGAGCTGTCTGATAGTCCTCTCCACCGCCCACTCTCACTGGCAAGGACAGCCATTTATTAGAGAAGTCAACAGCTATATATACATATCATTTGCATTTTAAAGTCTGATTTCTGAATGTTGGGGTTTTAGGAAGATAAACCCACCCTCCAAGAACTTATATTCAGAGCTCTCCACGGGAGCATGCAGTCCCCACAGCAGGCCCTAGGTGGAGACTGACGGGACTCTTCCTCTACAGAAAACATACCTAACCCCGTGGTTAGCTCCTTAAGAATCGGACACTTCCCCAGTTCCCCCGGGTTTCTTCGAGTTTTTATAGGTGACCTTTCTATTTAGACACACAAACACTTCTGATTGTATAGGGTCCTAATACTATAATAGGAAAAATTGGTTGGTTTATACTGCTCTTCACCCAGCTCTATACACCTCACTCAGAGTTTTGTTTATATAGTTTAAAAAGTCAGAACAATGTATATATGAAGAACCCAAACTTGGGAGGGCTCATGGTTCATCTACTCTGGAAGAATTCAGACAGGTATTCAAATTAGGAACAGCCTCCAAGACACACAAATCAATCTACCTAGAACCCCATGTATACTTTCTTATTTAAACATGTTTCCTAAACAGCATATAGAAAAAACCGTCTTAAAGGACTTTTCTTTAGGGAAAGGGCCACGTCAAACGACAGGTGCCCAGTGTATAAAACGACTGCCTGATTAGGGCTTTTGTAACCGCTAACAGGGCGGAAACATGACGGCGGGCGGGGTCGGGAGAGATGAAGTGAAAATAGACAACAGCAAGGTCAGCAACTTACGTAAGAGTCCACCAGAGCAGTCAGGTCTGAGCGGATCTTTCGTGCGAGCCAGATGGAGCGGCTACACAGGTCCCGGCGGCGAGCGGGGGGCAGCGAATGCTCCGCGAAAGCCATCCTGACTCAACGGCCGGGCCCAGCAAACAAGGGAGCTGGGTCTGTCTGTCTACACTGGTGCCAATCAGAAATGTGCCTCGCGGGCCAAACGCACTGGGCATCTCTCCTACCGGGACTGTGCACCCCCGCCCCTGGCCTGGCTCAGAGGCGGCAGCAAATTCCTGGCCGTGGATCTTTGCGCCTGTGGAGTCAAGGCCCCTTCTCAGTCGGCTGCCTCCATCCCTCTCCTCCTCGGTGCCCCGTGTACTTGTTTTCATGGCATTGTTTTGCTTTTGCACTTAGCAACAAGGCCGCTGTCACACTCTCAGGACGCCCATCTAACGTGCCCTATTTCACACACACGAACAGTCAGTCTCTCTTACTACCACCCGCCCTGTGCCCCCCAGGTCCTTCTGTCTCTTCTTTGGCCTGGTTTACAATAATATTGTTACTATTACTGATACAGCTGCGTTCATTAAGCATCTACCCTGGGCCAGACATGGTTTAAAGCCTTTATTTGAGCTTTAGAATAGTTCTACAAGATAAAGTTTTCTTCATTTTACATATGAAATGCAGGCTTAAAGAAGTTACTTCATGTGCACAAAATCCAGTACCTAGGTTCAAAATTTAAATATAGGCCTTTGATTCTACAGCTGCTTCTCCCACTGACTTTCCAATTTCATTCTTTGGTTGGTTCATATCTTGTTCAAGACACAAAGTTTACATGAAAGAGATCCTGTAAAAATGCAGCACTTTGCCCTACTCCCATCCTTCGGCTCTGTGTTTAAAACTGAATGTGCAAGTGACTGTAAGTCAGCTAAGGGAGCAACACCATCATCTCAATCATGGGGCCCCCCTTGTGGTTTCCAGGATGAGGCAGGGGCTGTTTAGGCCTGTTCTCTTCCAAAGGGCAGGAAACACCCAACCCTGACTTGGTAACATTTCTGAGGCAGTCTCACTCAAGTGACAACACACTTTTCTTCTTCCTCCTTATCCCAGTCATACCACATTGCTTCTTAAAAAAATGAAAGTTCTTAACAAAATTCCTAACAGAACGAGCAGACTGTGAAGCGAAAGCAGAGTTTAGGTGCGTAAAGCGTCGCTCTATCGGAGCAACGGAGGTTCCAGGGTGAGGCCAACTGGGCTAAGAATCACATGCTTCACCCCCAAATGACACTACCTGTGAATCGGAACACACACCTCCTCAGGGGACAAGTCCCACAGCAACGACCGAGGGACAGAGAGGGAGAGAGACGGGCCGGGAGCTGCCACAGCGGGCCTTTACGGCAGGCAGCAGGAGCCGATCTCCCTTACCTGCACTTTTACGGGCACTGAGTTTTGGGAAGGAGCACTGATATTAAACACTATCAGGGTTTTGTCATCATCAGAGTGAAATTAACCCCATAGCTTCCTTTACTATATGAAGATAGCCACCTTTCCCAGATAGCAGACACACGGAAAGGATTTCGTTTTGCCGTATGATCAGAATGGCGTCTTAGTGTTAGCAATCAAGAACTAAGCGGAGTCAAAAGCTGACTACCTGATTCACAACAAGTGCCAGCAGTTTCCGCCACATAAACTTGTTCTGAGCGCGCTTGGTTTTTTCACTGAGCACATCAATCATTTCACCCCAGTGTAACTGCTACTCAGTACAACCAAGGAAGGCCAGCAGCTTCCATGAAGACAATGTTTATTTTTCTTCTTTACATTTGATTTTGGATATGCCTTAGCTCGATTGAGAGAAAACAAGGATNTCCAAAGGGCAGGAAACACCCAACCCTGACTTGGTAACATTTCTGAGGCAGTCTCACTCAAGTGACAACACACTTTTCTTCTTCCTCCTTATCCCAGTCATACCACATTGCTTCTTAAAAAAATGAAAGTTCTTAACAAAATTCCTAACAGAACGAGCGGACTGTGAAGCGAAAGCAGAGTTTAGGTGCGTAAAGCGTCGCTCTATCGGAGCAACGGAGGTTCCAGGGTGAGGCCAACTGGGCTAAGAATCACATGCTTCACCCCCAAATGACACTACCTGTGAATCGGAACACACACCTCCTCAGGGGACAAGTCCCACAGCAACGACCGAGGGACAGAGAGGGAGAGAGACGGGCCGGGAGCTGCCACAGCAGACCTTTACGGCAGGCAGCAGGAGCCGATCTCCCTTACCTGCACTTTTACGGGCACTGAGTTTTGGGAAGGAGCACTGATATTAAACACTATCAGGGTTTTGTCATCATCAGAGTGAAATTAACCCCATAGCTTCCTTTACTATATGAAGATAGCCACCTTTCCCAGATAGCAGACACACGGAAAGGATTTCGTTTTGCCGTATGATCAGAATGGCGTCTCAGTGTTAGCAATCAAGAACTAAGCGGAGTCAAAAGCTGACTACCTGATTCACAACAAGTGCCAGCAGTTTCCGCCACATAAACTTGTTCTGAGCGCGCTTGGTTTTTTCACTGAGCACATCAATCATTTCACCCCAGTGTAACTGCTACTCAGTACAACCAAGGAAGGCCAGCAGCTTCCATGAAGACAATGTTTATTTTTCTTCTTTACATTTGATTTTGGATATGCCTTAGCTCGATTGAGAGAAAACAAGGATCTGAAAAGCAGAGTATCCCTTTTATTATAGTTTCTTTTTACATAAGCTTTTCGACCTAGATTCAGGTCTCTCTCCCATCAAGGAGAAGGGTCCTGCACATTACAACAGGCAAAAAAGGCTTTCAGGAAATAAAATATTTTATAATTGATTCATTACAATTTTTCAATTTTCTTGAGTACATTGGAAGGTGGGAAAAAGGCAGGAGGGAAAGATGATGCTTCAAACAGCCTGACCATAATAACCTTAGTGAGGTTTAGTACACGCTCTATTTTTTCTCCAAACAGGTTCTAAGGAGGGTCAAGTGCTCTATGTGGAGGCTTTTCCATACATTAATGTATCTATTTTTCACTCCCAGTCATCCTGGCCAGTGTTTATCTAAATTCTCTGAAACAAAGTCTCAATTATGCAAAATAACCCCGGGCAACCACAAACAAGGGGGAAAGCACACCTTGGAGAAGCAACGCCTGTTTCAAGGACGTTTCCAGACTTCAGAACCGCTGACTAAAGATGAAGAATATGCTGTGGGAAGAAGGCATTAAAAGGGTACCAGAATTTGATCAAGAGTAGGAAACCGAGAATTTTAAGACCGAGTTCCTTAGAAGGATGGTGAGGTAAACGTCTGAGGAGCAGAAAGTTAAAGTTAGAGAAACTGGTGACAGCTCACTCAAAGCCACTCTCTCCTTTGCTGGCATCCCTTTCTCAAAAGGAAGCAAACTAAGCCCATGAAAAATACCTGNAAGAACTTATATTCAGAGCTCTCCACGGGAGCCTGCAGTCCCCACAGCAGGCCCTAGGTGGAGACTGACGGGACTCTTCCTCTACAGAAAACATACCTAACCCCGTGGTTAGCTCCTTAAGAATCGGACACTTCCCCAGTTCCCCCGGGTTTCTTCGAGTTTTTATAGGTGACCTTTCTATTTAGACACACAAACACTTCTGATTGTATAGGGTCCTAATACTATAATAGGAAAAATTGGTTGGTTTATACTGCTCTTCACCCAGCTCTATACACCTCACTCAGAGTTTTGTTTATATAGTTTAAAAAGTCAGAACAATGTATATATGAAGAACCCAAACTTGGGAGGGCTCATGGTTCATCTACTCTGGAAGAATTCAGACAGGTATTCAAATTAGGAACAGCCTCCAAGACACACAAATCAATCTACCTAGAACCCCATGTATACTTTCTTATTTAAACATGTTTCCTAAACAGCATATAGAAAAAACCGTCTTAAAGGACTTTTCTTTAGGGAAAGGGCCACGTCAAACGACAGGTGCCCAGTGTATAAAACGACTGCCTGATTAGGGCTTTTGTAACCGCTAACAGGGCGGAAACATGACGGCGGGCGGGGTCGGGAGAGATGAAGTGAAAATAGACAACAGCAAGGTCAGCAACTTACGTAAGAGTCCACCAGAGCAGTCAGGTCTGAGCGGATCTTTCGTGCGAGCCAGATGGAGCGGCTACACAGGTCCCGGCGGCGAGCGGGGGGCAGCGAATGCTCCGCGAAAGCCATCCTGACTCAACGGCCGGGCCCAGCAAACAAGGGAGCTGGGTCTGTCTGTCTACACTGGTGCCAATCAGAAATGTGCCTCGCGGGCCAAACGCACTGGGCATCTCTCCTACCGGGACTGTGCACCCCCGCCCCTGGCCTGGCTCAGAGGCGGCAGCAAATTCCTGGCCGTGGATCTTTGCGCCTGTGGAGTCAAGGCCCCTTCTCAGTCGGCTGCCTCCATCCCTCTCCGCCTCGGTGCCCCGTGTACTTGTTTTCATGGCATTGTTTTGCTTTTGCACTTAGCAACAAGGCCGCTGTCACACTCTCAGGACGCCCATCTAACGTGCCCTATTTCACACACACGAACAGTCAGTCTCTCTTACTACCACCCGCCCTGTGCCCCCCAGGTCCTTCTGTCTCTTCTTTGGCCTGGTTTACAATAATATTGTTACTATTACTGATACAGCTGCGTTCATTAAGCATCTACCCTGGGCCAGACATGGTTTAAAGCCTTTATTTGAGCTTTAGAATAGTTCTACAAGATAAAGTTTTCTTCATTTTACATATGAAATGCAGGCTTAAAGAAGTTACTTCATGTGCACAAAATCCAGTACCTAGGTTCAAAATTTAAATATAGGCCTTTGATTCTACAGCTGCTTCTCCCACTGACTTTCCAATTTCATTCTTTGGTTGGTTCATATCTTGTTCAAGACACAAAGTTTACATGAAAGAGATCCTGTAAAAATGCAGCACTTTGCCCTACTCCCATCCTTCGGCTCTGTGTTTAAAACTGAATGTGCAAGTGACTGTAAGTCAGCTAAGGGAGCAACACCATCATCTCAATCATGGGGCCCCCCTTGTGGTTTCCAGGATGAGGCAGGGGCTGTTTAGGCCTGTTCTCTTCCAAAGGGCAGGAAACACCCAACCCTGACTTGGTAACATTTCTGAGGCAGTCTCACTCAAGTGACAACACACTTTTCTTCTTCCTCCTTATCCCAGTCATACCACATTGCTTCTTAAAAAAATGAAAGTTCTTAACAAAATTCCTAACAGAACGAGCGGACTGTGAAGCGAAAGCAGAGTTTAGGTGCGTAAAGCGTCGCTCTATCGGAGCAACGGAGGTTCCAGGGTGAGGCCAACTGGGCTAAGAATCACATGCTTCACCCCCAAATGACACTACCTGTGAATCGGAACACACACCTCCTCAGGGGACAAGTCCCACAGCAACGACCGAGGGACAGAGAGGGAGAGAGACGGGCCGGGAGCTGCCACAGCAGACCTTTACGGCAGGCAGCAGGAGCCGATCTCCCTTACCTGCACTTTTACGGGCACTGAGTTTTGGGAAGGAGCACTGATATTAAATACTATCAGGGTTTTGTCATCATCAGAGTGAAATTAACCCCATAGCTTCCTTTACTATATGAAGATAGCCACCTTTCCCAGATAGCAGACACACGGAAAGGATTTCGTTTTGCCGTATGATCAGAATGGCGTCTCAGTGTTAGCAATCAAGAACTAAGCGGAGTCAAAAGCTGACTACCTGATTCACAACAAGTGCCAGCAGTTTCCGCCACATAAACTTGTTCTGAGCGCGCTTGGTTTTTTCACTGAGCACATCAATCATTTCACCCCAGTGTAACTGCTACTCAGTACAACCAAGGAAGGCCAGCAGCTTCCATGAAGACAATGTTTATTTTTCTTCTTTACATTTGATTTTGGATATGCCTTAGCTCGATTGAGAGAAAACAAGGATCTGAAAAGCAGAGTATCCCTTTTATTATAGTTTCTTTTTACATAAGCTTTTCGACCTAGATTCAGGTCTCTCTCCCATCAAGGAGAAGGGTCCTGCACATTACAACAGGCAAAAAAGGCTTTCAGGAAATAAAATATTTTATAATTGATTCATTACAATTTTTCAATTTTCTTGAGTACATTGGAAGGTGGGAAAAAGGCAGGAGGGAAAGATGATGCTTCAAACAGCCTGACCATAATAACCTTAGTGAGGTTTAGTACACGCTTTATTTTTTCTCCAAACAGGTTCTAAGGAGGGTCAAGTGCTCTATGTGGAGGCTTTTCCATACATTAATGTATCTATTTTTCACTCCCAGTCATCCTGGCCAGTGTTTATCTAAATTCTCTGAAACAAAGTCTCAATTATGCAAAATAACCCCGGGCAACCACAAACAAGGGGGAAAGCACACCTTGGAGAAGCAACGCCTGTTTCAAGGACGTTTCCAGACTTCAGAACCGCTGACTAAAGATGAAGAATATGCTGTGGGAAGAAGGCATTAAAAGGGTACCAGAATTTGATCAAGAGTAGGAAACCGAGAATTTTAAGACCGAGTTCCTTAGAAGGATGGTGAGGTAAACGTCTGAGGAGCAGAAAGTTAAAGTTAGAGAAACTGGTGACAGCTCACTCAAAGCCACTCTCTCCTTTGCTGGCATCCCTTTCTCAAAAGGAAGCAAACTAAGCCCATGAAAAATACCTGAAATTCACCGCAACCTGCTACAGTAACTTACTGAAGCAAATTACAGGCAAATGGTAGCTATGGAGAGTGAGAAGGGGCGCTTCAAATCATGAGAACCGATGAGCTGCTTCTGGTGGGGAGGCGTGTGATAAAGGGAGGAAAACGTTTTCCCTCTGTCTCCAAGTTCTCTTTTAAAAATGCAGTTTGCTTTTGGGTAAGGTGGCTAAAACGTTCGATGACTAAGCGCTGCACACGTAATTCACGGAGACCTAGGATAAGGTCAACGTGACGATGGCAAGAAGTGGCGGCTACAGACACCTGCTAGTGAACCTACGGACTTACACGGGAAAGGAGCTTCGCTGTGGACCTGTCCGATTAATCTTAGAGTAGTTTCACATCTACTCAACACACCACAATCAACTCCAAGTCCTCACTGCGGCCAGGAAAGCACATTCCATATTCCTCCCATCCTTACTCCACTCTCTGCCGGCCCTGGAGGCGATGGCGAAGCCTCCACAGGGAACAGACAGCAGCATCTAGGACGCTCACTGCAGACGCTCCCCCTCTCCCCCACCCCCGGCATTCCAATGCCACACTAGTGGGTGCAGAGCAAGCTCCTCTCAGAGACGACCTTTTGTCACCCTTCTTTTTAGGGAGGAAAAAAAATGAGAGAAAACTGACAAACTTTGTAGTTTTAGTGTTCGTGAAAAACAAGCTGCTCCTTATTCTGTTCTCAGCAAAGCGTCATTCTTCCCAACAGCCGTTATGCATCTCTAACAGTGAACAGGGCAAGCCTTTAATTTCGGTTTCTGAGGCACGTAGGATGGAAACTGCCCTTCCGGGTCTCCAAAAATGAGCCACAATAGGTCTTTAGTCTTCTGGACGTTATGAAGTTGTACCAAACTGTCTCTCTCCCATGGACAGCAGTAAGCGATCCACCCCATGAAAATCCCTATCTCAAGGGCAATGGTAATTCCTGGAATTTCAGGTGAAAGCCAAAGCTTTGCACAGACTATTCACTGCTGACGATTTCCTTCTTCTGAAGTGTCATCACAAGGGAAATAGAACAGAACAATGTCCTTTGCCTTAGAGCCCTCTAACTCGGATTCCTTTTCTGACGGCAGTGCCCTTCACCAAATGGGAGCTGAGACAAAACCGTGATGAAACCAAGCACAGACAGAGGGGCCGGAGCTGGGCTGACGGGGTGGGGGTGGGTACAGAGAACGGTAAGCACTAAGACGACGACGAAGGACTCTCAAGAGAAAACCCTGCATCTGTAGTTCAGACCCTGAATAGCCTCCTTCATCCTCTCAAAACTCCGGAACCTCGACGCGCTGCAAGCTCAGAGTGCTAGTCACCACCCCCCACCGTCCTTCCCTGAAGAGGCTTCCAGAAGAGCACTGTAGTGATTCTGCTGGTGCTGAGGACCAGCTTTTCGCAAAGGCCACTGGAGCGCCATGATTTCAGGGGCTGGCTGTGCTTCTTCAACCCTCTCTTGCCTTCTCAGTACCTCTTATGCAAAGGACCCCACGTCAGAATAATGTAATCTTGCCCAGCCCCACAAAATATAGCAACAAAGACAAAAAAAAAAAATCAGACTTTCCATTAATAAATAAGGAATCTCAGGTTCCACAACACAAACACACATGTTCAAAGTGCAAATTTCTGTCATTAGTCGGGGACTTCTCACCGGTAGAGCCCTGTCTGTGGTCGGAGACCACGGGGCGGGCGGCCCCTCCTTGCCAGGAGCCTGCTTGCGAGCAAGTGAGCACCATTGAGAACCTTATGAAGGGGCTGGGGGGTGCAGCGAGGAAGACGGAGAAGGCCAAGAGGAGGGAGGTGGTCCCCATGCAGCCTGCCTTCCTTCCTTCACCTGGAGAGAGTGGAGGGAGACGGGGTGAGAGATGCACGCTGTTTTAACAGCTCACCCTGCTCGGGGGCCCTAAAGTGCCAAGTCAAGCTGCCAGCCTCCGGAGATTAGAAGTATATGATACTTGGAAGATACATGTGCTGCAAGGGTGGAAGCCAGGACCACAGGGAGCGGGAGAGGAGGAGGAGGGGTCGAGAGGATATCAATATATCATTAAGAGTTAAAAGCTGATCCAGAGCACACTGAAGCTACAGGGTGAAAGGGGGGTCTGCTGATGAGCAGCAAGTCTGCCTGGCTGGAAGTGAGTTTAGAAGGAACCCTTCCTTCCAGAGCTGCTGCAGCGGCTTCTCAGTCGAGCTTTCTGGGAAAGGCAACGTCAATTTTATAAAGGGGCGACAGAGGGAGAAGAGGCGCTGTGTGTGTGTGGGTGTGTGTTTGTGTGCTGTGACCCAATGGAAAGAGCAGGCCCTTCAGTTATTTCACTAGATTTTAAACGCTTTAAATTTTTTTTTTGTCCTTTTTGTCTTTTAAATACAAAGTCTGAGCCGGCCCAGCGCCCGGTCCGCCCCTGGCTACGGCCCCGCCGAGTCCGAGTCTTCGATCAGGACCTCTGCAGTAGCACCGAGGATGTCCGAGTTCATGACCAGCCCGTCCGCGCCCGTGCCGCCCCCGCCGCCCACGAAGAGCTTGCCGTCGGTCACCAGGCTCACCCGCTCAGGCCCACCACAGAAGGGCTTGGACACGCCCTCGGCTTCCAGCAGCAGGCACTCTCCGGGGGCGGGGTTCCCCAGGGGCTCGGGAAGCAGCGGCAGGCCCTGGCCGCCGGTGGGTGGGCTGAGGGCCTCGGGGCTCGTGCCCAGGATGTCTGTGCTGGTGATGAGCGCGCCGGCGTTGGCGGCCAGGGCCTCGGCGATCAGCACCTCGGGGTGGCTCTTCGCTTTGTGCGCCACCACGCTGTCCTTCTTCTCAAACTTTTTGCCGCAGATATTGCAAGAAAACTGGTAGAAGGAGTCTGCGTCGTGCTTCTTCATGTGCCAGTTAAGGGACGCCTTTTGCCGACAAGTAAATCCACAGATCTCGCATCTGAGAGAGTGAGAAAGGAAACGGCTCATCAAAGAGAGAGGAAGCGCCCTCTCATCCAGGGTCAGGGTCACATGTACAAACGACTCAGTCATCCAAGCAGGTCCCTAGGCATCACCCCCCAGTCCACGCCCGCTCTCACACGGGGAAAAGCCACGCGTCAGGAGAGGGGCTTCCTCCAGCGGGCGCGCCGCAGGAGCGAGTACTCACTGGAGCGGCTTCTCGCCGGTGTGGATCATCCGGTGCACCGCCAGGTTGTGGGAGCTCTTGAAGGCTCGAGCACAGTATTCACAGATGTAATCTCTCTGGTCTGAGAAAAATAGCGTGATTAGTTACTGTTTCATTCGGAACCCCTCCTAAGTATTTTTTCCCAGCTTACAAAAAGCAAGCAGACAATCAGGAAGGTGAATTCAGAGTAAAGGCAACGTAGAGTGTCAGCCCCGGGATAAACGAAACTTAGAAGCAGCAGGGGGGCTCCCTGGCAATCCAGCGGGTTGGCTTCTTGGCCAAGAGACCAGCTGACCAGCTGCTCCCGGTGGGGCAACTGAAATCCCACAGAGACTGCACCGCACACTCAGAAAAGTATCGTTTTCATCTTTCTTTTTTTCATTCATTAACATAAGAATGTGTTTACAGTAACAAAAATAAAAAACACAGCTAGAAAGAAATATGAGAACGTGAATCCTAATCTCAGTTTTACGTAAGTCAGANGGTTGGCTTCTTGGCCAAGAGACCAGTTGACCAGCTGCTCCCGGTGGGGCAACTGAAATCCCACAGAGACTGCACCGCACACTCAGAAAGTATCGTTTTCATCTTTCTTTTTCTCATTCATTAACATAAGAATGTGTTTACAGTAACAAAAATAAAAAACACAGCTAGAGAGAAATATGAGAACGTGAATCCTAATCTCAGTTTTACGTAAGTCAAATGCAGGATAAACTGCTTAGCAAGTAAACAATATTTCTCACAGCTTTTATTCTTAAAACAGCTTTTTCAGATTGTGAAAGCTGAATGGTTACATACAAAGAAGATGGCGTTCAACAACAGCATTAAAAAAAGAATCTGACTTTACGTAAAGAACACTGATCCACACTCAAAGTGGTACTCCTATCTTGTTTCAGGTTTTTTAAGAAAACATTACCCAAGATAAACAATTTACACTTCTCTCAAAACACCCTGCGGGGCAACAGAGCACGGGGCTTGTTTTCTTCTTTATCAACTGGTTGGGGAGAAAGTGGACAGAGGCCCAGTGTCTACTTGTTGAACCAATGGCCACCACACTCCGTGTGCGCCTTTCACTTAAGATGACCAGATGCAGTCACAGTGAGAACACAAGAGGCAAACAGCATCCAGTGCCATCCTACCCTCCATCCCAAACAGGTCTAAAAGCGAGTGTGGGAGGAGAGCCACGTCTCTCCCACCTGAACGCACGGAGGCGGCTCTTGGGGCTCCAGGGGACGCAGAGGCGGACTCAGCAGGTCGAGGCGGGGCCTGCGGTGCGCCACCTCTAGCAGGGGCTCAGGACGCCAGGCCTGTCCGTCTGCATTCCTCATGAACAGTAGGGTCTGGAACGCACACTCCCAACCCAGGGACAGAGCTTACCATCTCTCAGGTCTGGGCCACATTCCCAGCTCCATGGGAGCATGACGAACCCATGTGGAGCGTTTCACATACTTAAGGAAATTGTATTTTCAAAGGAAGCCAATTCACACTCATTTGGAAAAGTAAAACTCTTCAACACTGACATCATAAAATGGTATTAACTACATACAAATATTTGGAAAGGATTTAATTTCTAAAACAGTGTTTGCCATAGTCGGCTTATAAAATCTAGCTAAAGTAGTCTAAACTGGCTGTCAGAAATTATTTTCTATGAATGAAACAGTCTAACAGGGAGAAGGAGCAGAGGAATGGCAGCTCCTTTAGAGAAACAGTGGGGACGGCGTCCTCACTGAAGAGACACAGTGGGAGGCAAGGACTGCAGCCTGTGGAGCCGTGGAGACCTCAGGTTACACCCCAGCGCTGGGCCCACCAGGTGCCCGGCTCTGTGCAATACCCAGCACCGCACACGTCGCCCCATTTCCTCCTTTTAATGACGCAGCGTTGCTGGAATTATCACTAAGCTTACCCAGCCCATCTGTTCCTATTAGCTGCACTGCACCAACACTGTCAAGTGGCTGAAAATGCGCGATGTCTGAACTCCTTCGACAACCTGCGTCACAAAGGCATTCAATTCCTCTTTTCCAGTCAACAGCTCCAGTAGGAGGCTGCATGCGTGCACAGTTGCTCAGCAGCGTCCAACTCCTCACGACTGCACAGACTGTAGTCTGCCAGGCTCCTCTGTCCATAAGATTTTCCAGGCAAGAACACTGGAATGGGTCGCCAATGCCTCTTCCAAGGGATCTTCCTGACCCAGACATTGAACCCGTGTCTCCTGTGGCTCCTGCACTGGCAGGTGGATTCTTTACCACTGAGCCATGTGGGAAGCCCCACGGGAGGCTACATGTGGACTCAATAGCTAGCCTTTGTGATTCCAATAGTAGCAGAAGTCTTGGGAGATTTTTAGTAGGCAATATGAACTATAAGCAAGCTTCCTTACCATTAAGGCTTTCTCTACATATTCCTCATTTTCAGTCCTGGCAGTTATTACAAGTATCTATCTAACTGAAGCAGAATTAGAAACCACCTCTGAAATTATTATTATTATTTTTTGCTAAAAACTAGCTATGTAACCACTGGCAAGTTACCTAAGGCTGCTCAGCCTCTCGTTTATTGGCTGTAAAACAAAGAGTACTATAAACAATCTTGGTGGTGATGGATGGATAGGTTAGAAAAGCATATTGTTACCCATCTACACACTTAAGAGGACACTCAGCTACTTGATAAACATCCTAACAAAGCACCTGTATGATGTTTGGCATGCCGCAGAAGTTGCTTCTGGAGCCTGAAGAGTCGTCCACAGGAGGGATGGGGACATACATATTTCTTCTTCAGCAAATGCTGGTATTTAATGTGGTGCTGAAACAGTACAACAAAGTGAAGAGAGAGGAAAATCACGGCTTCCAGAAAGCTGACTCATTCCTTTGCAAAGTCAAAAGTACTGAAGGAAAACCAAGTCCTCTGTCCGTGAACAGGGAGCACCGTCACAGAGTGCGTCAGCGCCTGGCTCTGTCGCTCGCACCGCAACGCCACGAGCTCCAGTCCCCACGTGTGGAAGGCAGGTAACGACGACTGTGTCAGTGTCATCGTGGCACAGAGGTCGGGACTGCACAGCGCGCGCGCGCCGCAGCCACCCTCAGGGCAGAGCCAGAGGCAGGGAGCGAGGCCTCGGCTGCCTGCACACGTGCTGCTGAGACCAGACACTTCCGTAGCTTTGGTCACTAATACTTCCTGTCTTCTGCCAGACCCGACTACAAGCTGAATCCTTATTCATTAAAAACACTCACTTTCAATAAAAACCTCAAAGTGAAAATTTATTCCAAATAGTCATCAGAAATCCCACGCTTCAGCTGTCAGCCTTATTCTTTAGTGACAGGCACTAGAGACAAAACCTGCGAGACTGTGTCTCGGTGCGCTGGCGCACAAGCATCTGCTGTACCAGGCCAGTCACACCACGAGACACGCTGGGATGCCCCAAGACTCCAAGGCGACATTTATGCTCAGGTTCTCCATCACTTAAAACAACAACAAAAGCCCAGCTGAAGCCATCTGATGCTTAAGAAATGATTGCTGTTGACACTGCACAGTAACGATGAGGCCTGCACCAGTTCACCAACTAGAAAGTCCCAGTGAGCATGGGGACTAGTAACGGGAAGCGCCCTGCGAGCCCACCTCCTCCGCAACAGCCCCACTGACCTGCAGGTAGCGCGGGTGAGCAAGGACGGTCCCGCAGCCTTCCATCTCACAGCGGACGTACTGGATGGGGGGCTTCTTTCTAGTAACAACACGGAAGGGAGAAGTCAGCAACAGCAGGGAGGCAGCACACACATGGCCTTTCACTCCGACTGCACTAAGGGGATAGCTATTCTACAGCACGAGGGATTAAAGCCTCTTTTACCAGCTTACAGCTTGCATAGAATTTGTTAGAAGTAATCAGAAACTGTGAGCACAAAATAAACCAGTAACTCCACCAAAGACAAAGAAGCGTTAAATTTTTTAGAAACTTTAAGATCTTGCAGTGCAAGTTAAGGCACAGTAGCTCTGCATCAAGGACACCAATGAAGCTGCTTCTGTGAAATTCTTAACGAGTCATTCCCACAGGATAATCCTAAGGGTGTGGCGTATGAGTGAAGGGCCCAGCCCAGCAGGAAGGCGCAGCCCTGCAGGACTATAGGTCACTCACCTCCTTTTGGGCAATCGTGGGCTTTTGTCATCTTTCCGCCTCCTTCCTCTCCTGTAATTAAACAACAGCTTAACTGCCCACACAGTCCAGACTGAGGCTTACACAGGAAAGATTACCTGAGGACTCACGGTCAAACAGCTGGAGGCACAAATAACGGATAACCCACAACACATGAAGCCAAAGACAAATCCCGCAAAACCAAAGATTTCACTCTGAAGCAACTTTACCTATAAATAAGACCACACCACAACTTAACTGAAAAAATAGAAGAAATCAGTCTATTATCTAAAAGCCCTAAGAATACGAAGGATACTCTCTTTGTAACAGAGACAAAAGCCTACACACTTAAAAACAGCTATCTCTGCAACAGGAACTAACTGCTAGGCACGAGCTTTTACCCGATCAAAGTCATTACATCATGTGCCTTATTTGCCATACTTTTTTATTTGCTCTCTTTACTCCCCTCTCTGTGTCCCTACAGCCACTGACCTACTGCTGTGAATGAAACTTTTCAAGCTTTGGAGAGAAGTCTTTTCAATCAAACTGTCAGCTGCTTGAGACAGCAATACGTACATGTCAGCGTCTTTCCTCCCACTCCTACCCTTTGCTCCACTAGTGAGTGACCTGAAAGTCGGCTAAGCCTCCGTCTTCAGGAGTAACTGCCACTCACTTCCTAGGAGGCTCCTCATCTTCCCTGATTTCATTCTCTTCTTCTTTCACCTCTACCTCGACTTCCACTTTTATTTCCTTCTTCTCTTTCTCTTCTTTCACCTTCCCTGATTTTCTCCGCGGCTTTGGGGTTTCCCTGAAAACATAAACACATTTCAACATTGGCATCGAGCAAAGGACCCTTTCAAGAACATCTGTGATAGAAGGGTAAAGCCTGGAGTTATCGCTGGTTTATTATAAAATTATGCTCCTTGGGATACAAAATGTGGTTTCCAGCCACTATTCGTCATATGGACAGTAACCATATATATTTAAAGCCAGTGAGTTAACCCCCACCCCCAAGCTAACAAAGCCTTAGAATCAAATCTCACTATAGATGTAAAGAAAAACAAACGTAAAAAAATTCTAAGTATTCAGGCAACTCATGACATCTTAAAACAGGCAGATCTCATACTTGGAATACGAGCAAAACAAAGTTCTATAGATGGAAGAGCACACTCTAGCAGGGAGTAACAGGATAACGCTAGGTTTGTAAAAGCAGCACAGAATTACTCCTTTAAAAATTAAGGCCATATCCATTAGTTTGGCAACAAAGTGAAATAAAAGCAAAAATGCTTTCCTAACATTTTTCACCAACAAACCCGAGACATGCCTTTCTAAGTGGGGTTTGTAGGTCTCATCTCTTGGATCATCTTTGAACGGTATTTCTTCTTCACTGATCAACATCTCTTCTTCCTCCTCCTCTTCCTCATCACTGCTAAAAAGAAGGCAACAGAGAACAGAAATCCTAGCTGTTATAAATCACACCTGACTGATTTTATTCAGCAATTTACTTAGACGCAGCCAAAGATTCACAGTGTTATCTAGGATTTCTGTTCTAATGATCTAGCTGGACTGCAACCTAGCTCTTTCCCCCAAAGAATAATAAGTGGAACTAAAAAGACAAAAATCCTAGACATAATCTCATTTCCTTAAATGAAGGCGAGGCAGAGACGGCTCAGGGTCACTGAGAGCTAAAAACAACTGACTCAATTATTTCAAGTAGGAAACTCCGAGTCATGTGACCTGACTGACTGGTCTTCATCCCCTTTACGTCCCCAAGGGTTTAAATATGAAACATTGCAAAGCTTCTTACCTAATGCCGCCTGGAGACTGATGCTCTTCTGCATCTGGAAAAGGTATAAAACAGAACTTTTGGTATGAAGGTATAGATATTTCCTTTCTGCAGCCAAGAGAATCAAACCAAAGTTTAGGGTCATCACACAAATGGAGAATTCTTTGTAAACTATCAAAAAGGATCCTTCCTATAACACCACACATGACCCTAAAAGTCAGGCTGTTCTGGTAAATGTTCAGCATGACATAAAAATCAACAGGCAACCGGTGGTTCAGTCCTCACGCTCTCCTGGCACTGTACCATAATCAAGCTGGTCTGCATTTGGCTCCGACTTGCAGATGAGCTGCAGGGAACCAGTCTTGGACCGAGAGCTGCGCGTGTTCTCCACGTCACAATGCCGAGAGACGGATGTGCGGCTGCTGCCACGCCAGCCCCGGCTAGGCCGAGCTGCTGCCGCGGGAGTTTCCTGAGCGAGGGGAGACTCTTCCTCCTCTTTCTCTTCCTTGGGATCTAGAGGAAAACATATACCTCTCTTTTAGAGTTTACAGTTGGCTGATAATCATTTCTGTGTATCTCTGAAGATAACACTCACCCCCCACCACCTGTGGATGGAATTTTACTGATATAATAGAAGCAAGATGGGAAAATCTGATAAAAACTTATCCTTACTGTCATCAGTCTAAAGAAACAGCTTTGTAGGTTGCAAAACAGCAATTTTATATTTATAGTTTAGATATATACTAAAAAATAAAATGCTGAGAAATATACCTAAGATCTAACCTTTTGTTCTATATTTTAATTGTTAGATCTAAGACAGAAGAGAGTGGTCCCCAAAAGATGACCAGATCTATAGAAGCATGAGCAAGAAAAAAGCATAGTTCTAGATGATTTAATAATCAAACAATGTTGCACTAGGTCCGTCTAGTCAAGGCTATGGTTTTTTCTGTGGTCATGTATGGATGTGAGAGTTGGACTGTGAGGAAGGCTGAGCGCCGAAGAATTGATGCTTCTGAACTGTGGTGCTGGAGAAGACTCTTGAGAGTCCCTTGGACTGCAAGGAGATCCAACCAGTCCATTCTGAAGGAGATCAACCCTGGGATTTCTTTGGAGGGAATGATGCTGAAGCCGAAACTCCAATACTTTGGCCACCTCACACAAAGAGTTGACTCATTGGAAAAGACTCTGATGCTGGGAGGGATTGGGGGCAGGAGGAGAAGGGGACGACAGAGGATGAGATGGCTGGAAGGCATCACGGACTCAATGGACGTGAGTCTGAGGGAACTCCGGGAGTTGGTGATGGACAGGGAAGCCTGGCGTGCTGCGATTCATGGGGTCACAAAGAGTCGGACATGACTGAGTGACTGAACTGAACTGAGGAGTGCAAAAGAGCAATTCCATCAAGAGGAATTCCTTTGCATCTATTCAATTTTACTTAGTGTATTAAAAATGAGCCTATTTTGACCACGGAAGATCCTTTCAATAATCTCAGAATGGAAAAGTCCTTTCTAAGAACAGCACAGGATTTTAGGTTTTAAGACTGATACATCAACTTTATAAATGTAAGTTTTCAGCATGGCAAATTCCACTATAATCAAAGTCTAACGGCCCAATTGAAAGACAGCAACTCAGTAAAAATGGTTTTCAATGTGTGAACAAACAAAAACAATGACAACAAAGCTCAATCCACTCATAACAAGAGAGACTCCAATGAAGCCGACAGTGCCAGAGAAGTGTTCCCTTAGAATATGGGCAACAATCAGAACGTTTGCCAACACACTGTATTGGCAAGGTTGTAGGAAAATAGAAACTCTTGGTAGANCCCCCAAGCTAACAAAGCCTTAGAATCAAATCTCACTATAGATGTAAAGAAAAACAAACGTAAAAAAATTCTAAGTATTCAGGCAACTCATGACATCTTAAAACAGGCAGATCTCATAATTTGAATACGAGCAAAACAAAGTTCTATAGATGGAAGAGCACACTCTAGCAGGGAGTAACAGGATAACGCTAGGTTTGTAAAAGCAGCACAGAATTACTCCTTTAAAAATTAAGGCCATATCCATTAGTTTGGCAACAAAGTGAAATAAAAGCAAAAATGCTTTCCTAACATTTTTCACCAACAAACCCGAGACATGCCTTTCTAAGTGGGGTTTGTAGGTCTCATCTCTTGGATCATCTTTGAACGGTATTTCTTCTTCACTGATCAACATCTCTTCTTCCTCCTCCTCTTCCTCATCACTGCTAAAAAGAAGGCAACAGAGAACAGAAATCCTAGCTGTTATAAATCACACCTGACTGATTTTATTCAGCAATTTACTTAGACGCAGCCAAAGATTCACAGTGTTATCTAGGATTTCTGTTCTAATGATCTAGCTGGACTGCAACCTAGCTCTTTCCCCCAAAGAATAATAAGTGGAACTAAAAAGACAAAAATCCTAGACATAATCTCATTTCCTTAAATGAAGGCGAGGCAGAGACGGCTCAGGGTCACTGAGAGCTAAAAACAACTGACTCAATTATTTCAAGTAGGAAACTCCGAGTCATGTGACCTGACTGACTGGTCTTCATCCCCTTTACGTCCCCAAGGGTTTAAATATGAAACATTGCAAAGCTTCTTACCTAATGCCGCCTGGAGACTGATGCTCTTCTGCATCTGGAAAAGGTATAAAACAGAACTTTTGGTATGAAGGTATAGATATTTCCTTTCTGCAGCCAAGAGAATCAAACCAAAGTTTAGGGTCATCACACAAATGGAGAATTCTTTGTAAACTATCAAAAAGGATCCTTCCTATAACACCACACATGACCCTAAAAGTCAGGCTGTTCTGGTAAATGTTCAGCATGACATAAAAATCAACAGGCAACCGGTGGTTCAGTCCTCACGCTCTCCTGGCACTGTACCATAATCAAGCTGGTCTGCGTTTGGCTCCGACTTGCAGATGAGCTGCAGGGAACCAGTCTTGGACCGAGAGCTGCGCGTGTTCTCCACGTCACGATGCCGAGAGACGGATGTGCGGCTGCTGCCACGCCAGCCCCGGCTAGGCCGAGCTGCTGCCGCGGGAGTTTCCTGAGCGAGGGGAGACTCTTCCTCCTCTTTCTCTTCCTTGGGATCTAGAGGAAAACATATACCACTCTTTTAGAGTTTACAGTTGGCTGATAATCATTTCTGTGTATCTCTGAAGATAACACTCACCCCCCACCACCTGTGGACGGAATTTTACTGATATAATAGAAGCAAGATGGGAAAATCTGATAAAAACTTATCCTTACTGTCATCAGTCTAAAGAAACAGCTTTGTAGGTTGCAAAACAGCAATTTTATATTTATAGTTTAGATATATACTAAAAAATAAAATGCTGAGAAATATACCTAAGATCTAACCTTTTGTTCTATATTTTAATTGTTAGATCTAAGACAGAAGAGAGTGGTCCCCAAAAGATGACCAGATCTATAGAAGCATGAGCAAGAAAAAAGCATAGTTCTAGATGATTTAATAATCAAACAATGTTGCACTAGGTCCGTCTAGTCAAGGCTATGGTTTTTTCTGTGGTCATGTATGGATGTGAGAGTTGGACTGTGAGGAAGGCTGAGCGCCGAAGAATTGATGCTTTTGAAGTGGAGTGTTGGAGAAGACTCTTGAGAGTCCCTTGGACTGCAAGGAGATCCAACCAGTCCATTCTGAAGGAGATCAACCCTGGGATTTCTTTGGAGGGAATGATGCTGAAGCCGAAACTCCAATACTTTGGCCACCTCACACAAAGAGTTGACTCATTGGAAAAGACTCTGATGCTGGGAGGGATTGGGGCAGGAGGAGAAGGGGACGACAGAGGATGAGATGGCTGGAAGGCATCACGGACTCAATGGACGTGAGTCTGAGTGAACTCCGGGAGTTGGTGATGGACAGGGAGGCCTGGCGTGCTGCGATTCATGGGGTCACAAAGAGTCGGACACGACTGAGTGACTGAACTGAACTGAGGAGTGCAAAAGAGCAATTCCATCAAGAGGAATTCCTTTGCATCTATTCAATTTTACTTAGTGTATTAAAAATGAGCCTATTTTGACCACGGAAGATCCTTTCAATAATCTCAGAATGGAAAAGTCCTTTCTAAGAACAGCACAGGATTTTAGGTTTTAAGACTGATACATCAACTTTATAAATGTAAGTTTTCAGCATGGCAAATTCCACTATAATCAAAGTCTAACGGCC
The DNA here is from genome assembly GCA_006410735.1 of Raphicerus campestris. Lineage (NCBI taxonomy): Eukaryota > Metazoa > Chordata > Mammalia > Artiodactyla > Bovidae > Raphicerus > Raphicerus campestris. The sequence goes on from SJYW01047326.1 coordinate 33,788, forward strand.
CAATTGAAAGACAGCAACTCAGTAAAAATGGTTTTCAATGTGTGAACAAACAAAAACAATGACAACAAAGCTCAATCCACTCATAACAAGAGAGACTCCAATGAAGCCGACAGTGCCAGAGAAGTGTTCCCTTAGAATATGGGCAACAATCAGAACGTTTGCCAACACACTGTATTGGCAAGGTTGTAGGAAAATAGAAACTCTTGGTAGACATTAACATGTGGACGTCAGTAAAACCTTTCTATAATGGACAATTTGGCAATATCTATCAAAATTTTAAGTACATATACCTTTTCCATTAAGTTCAACTACTAGGAATTTATCCTACAAAACTAAGATCACACATAAAACCCACATCCATATAATGTCCAAATATTACATATGGGTACATATACATAGTATAAATCTACCTATCTATCAATCTATATATATCACAACGCATCTGTACAGATGATAAGAAACATAAATACTCGCCACCTTCCAGGGAAGCTCTAAAAACACTTCCAGCAATTCCACCTCAGGGTCTCCCCTATGAAGAGAAACTGGCACTGGAGGCTCACTACAGCATGTTTAAAATAAAAAATGGAAACAATGTAACTTTCCACATTCAGGGGAAAGTGTTTACCAAAAAAGATACGAAAAATTAGCTTCCTTTACTGCAGAGCAATGTGGTGACTGGGAGTTGTTTCCGTTTTAAGTACACTGGCTTGAAAGTTTTGAGACTATATTAAAGTAATGAAATAAAATTCATTTGAAATGCAGAGATCAACAGCAGTGGCAACTTCACCTTGTTCAAGATCACAAAATTATTTAAGTAGGCCTAAAATTAAAAATCATGTCTCAGGCTAGTAATCTAGGGCTTTTACATCTAGGTCACCACTGCTTTTAAGAAAATTTCTTCAAGGGAGAAACTCAACACCCTTTACAGTACTGCAACATTAAATAATAAAGAGAAAATTAAAATTATTTCTTTTAGTCAAACTAGCTACACTAATGTGGGCTTGAAACCTATTCCATCACCTCCTATACTCAATAAAGCTCTTCTCTACTTCATGATGAAAGGATATGCCCACATCTTCTCAAACTGTGGGTATTATCCACAGGACAAATGATGGTAATCTGACGAGAACCGCTTATCTTTACAAATAAAGCACGGCAGCCTGTTTTGTTGAATAACCCACACATCACCTAAAACTCTACAGTTTTTTAAAAAACACTGTCAGAGGGACGACAGCAAAAATGCCTCTCATCAGCAAAGCACATGGGCCGCCGCACCAGAGGCAGCTCTGAGAACGCTGCGTCCATCCCCAGGCTCCCGAGCACCCAGCAAAGCCCGAAGCAGGAAAGAAGGCGCAGAAGCCACATGAGCGCATCTGTCAGATCACGAGCGGAGCAGCAGCAGACAGCCTCAGAAGACAAAGACCGCGGAGTTTCCGGGTATGTTCACACAGCTAAANTGTTTTGTTGAATAACCCACACATCACCTAAAACTCTACAGTTTTTTAAAAAACACTGTCAGAGGGACGACAGCAAAAATACCTCTCATCAGCAAAGCACATGGGCCGCCGCACCAGAGGCAGCTCTGAGAACGCTGCGTCCAGCCCCAGGCTCCCGAGCACCCAGCAAAGCCCGAAGCGGGAAAGAAGGCGCAGAAGCCACGTGAGCGCATCTGTCAGATCACGAGCGGAGCAGCAGCAGACAGCCTCAGAAGACAAAGACCGCGGAGTTTTCGGGTATGTTCACACAGCTACAGGGAATCTTACGAAACTAAAGGAGATCAGAATGGTGGCTCAACAAGCAGAAAAAAGGCCGACAAAAAGGTATCAATTATAAAAAGGAAGAATTTGCTGGGGCTAAAAAGCATAATATCGGAAATGAAAAATTCATTAGACGGTTTCATTAAACAGCAGATTGAGAAAGGAGACACATTAGCAAACTGAGATAGGGTCAACTGAGAGCATCCACTCTGAAGAACAGAAAGAAATGAAGAAAAATTAACAGAGAAGAAGAGATCAGTGAGGGACCCTTAAAACAAATCAACAAAGTCCCAGAAGGAGAGTACAGAATGGAGCAGAAAGAATCTGTTCAGTTCAGTCGCTCAACTGTGTCCTGCTACTTGCGTCCCCATGGACCACACCACGCCAGGCCTCCCTCTCCATCACCAACTCCCAGAGTCCACCCAAACTCATGTCCATCAAGTTGGTGATGCCATCCACATTACAGGTTCCTATGCAATATCATTCTTTACAGCATCAGACTTGACTTCCATCACCAGTCAAAATCTACAACTGGGTGCTGTTTTCCCTTTGGCTCCGTCTCCTCATTCTTTCTGGAGTTCTTTCTCCACTCTTCTCCAGCAGTACATCTGGCACCTACCAACCACGGGCGTTCATTTTTCAGGGTCGCGTTTTTTCCCTTTTCATACTGTTCATGGGGTTCTCAAGGTAGGAGCGCTGAGGTGATTCGCCATTCCCTTCACTCGTGGACCACGTTTTGTCAGAACTCTCTACCATGACCCGTCCGTCTTAGGTGGCCCTACATGGATGGCATGGCTCATAGTTTCACTGAGTTAGACTGACCATGTGGTCAGTTTGGTTAGTTTTCTGTAACTGTAGCAGAAAGAATACTTGGAGAAATTAAGGGAGAAACACCCCCACCAAGTCTGAGACAGGAATCCACACAAACAAGCAGATCCATGATCCTGCTTCCAAACAATGTTACATTCACAGGTTCTCAACACCTTTTGAGAGCAAACAATCCAATCAACAGAAAACGGCTCTACCAGTATCAGAAAAATAGACCTCAAGTCAAAACCTGCTGTGAGAACACAAGGTTAGACACTGTACATTACAAGTCAATCAGAACGATGTTCAGAAGTATAAATCTACATACGTAATACATGGAGTAAAAACGACAGATTTGAAGGGGAAAATAGATATTACTAAAATAAGTGAGAAACTTCAATATCTTACTCTCAGTATTGGATAACATGACTACTTAGAAATTCAAATAGGAAACAGAGGACCTGCATAACAGTATTTAAAATAATTAAAACAGGGGGAAAAAAACTGACATATACAAAAATAGAATATACAATTTTCTTAAGTACACACAGAAGATTATCCAGAAAACACCATATATTAGCCCAGTTAAGATAAGCAACAGTCAGAGTGGCGTAAGTGGCTCCATTAAAACACAGACAAACAACACGTGTCTAATCAATAACCTAATTTTACACCAGGTCAGGAAGCAACAGTTAGAACTGGACATGGAACAACAGACTGGTTACAAACAGGAAAAGGAACACGTCAAGGCTGTATACTGTCACCCTACTTATTTAACTTAGATGCAGAGTACATCACGAAAAACGCTGGGTTGGAGGAAGCACAAACTGGAGTCAAGATTGTAGGAAACCAAGACAATCAGGAATGCAGATATGCAGATAACCCCACCCTTATGGCAGAAAGTGAAGAAGAACTAAAGAGCCTCTTGATGAAAGTGGAAGAGGAGAGTGAAAAAGTTGGCTTAAAGCTCAACATCTGGAAAACGAAGATCATGGCATCTGGTCCCATCATTTAGCTCTGGGGTTGTGATAAATGTCCTTTACCAGGCAGAGGAAATCCCTATTGTGTGTTATCTTGAAAGTTTGTTGATTTTGTCAAATGCTTTTAAACTACATCAATTGGGATTGATTTTTGTGTGTTGAACCACCCTCCTGATCCTTGGTCATAGTTTTAATGTGCTGCACTCTCTCTCGATATGCCAAAATAGATTGGGAAACACTGGCTGACTGTATTTTGGGGGGCTCCAAAATCACTGCAGATGGTGATTGCATAAATGAAATTAAAAGACGCTTACTCCTTGGAAGCAGTTATGACCACCTTAGACAGCATATTAAAAAGCAGAGAGGTTACAACGACAGTCTGTCTCATCAAGGCTATGCTTTTTCCAGTGGTCATATATGGATGTGAGAGTTGGACTATAAAGAAAGCTGAGCACCAAAGAATTGATGCTTTTGAACTGTGGTGTTGGAGAAGACTCGAGAGTCCCTTGGACCGCAAGGAGATCCAACCAGTCCATCCTAAAGGAGATCAGTCCTGAGTGTTTATTGGAAGGACTGATGCTGAAGCTGAAACTCCAATACTTTCGCATTTGAAAAGACCCTGATGCTGGGAAAGATTGAAGGCGGGAGGAGAAGGGGACGACAGAGTATGAGATAGTCAGATGGCATCACCAACTCGATGGACATGGGTTTGGGTAGACTCTGGGAGTTGGTGATGGACAGGGAGGCCTGGTATGCTGCAGTCCATGGGGTAGCAAAGAGTGGGCCACGACTGAGCAACTGAACTTTACACCTTAAAGAAAAAAGGGGTGGGGGAAGCAAGCCAAACCCCAAAGTAGCAAGACAAATAAAAAGTGGAGATAACTAAGAAAACAGCAGGACAACAGAGAAAAAGATGAGACCAAGTTAGCTGTTTGAAAAGATCAACAGAATCAACACGCCTCTAGTTAGACCGAGGGGAAAAAAAGGAAGGAGGCTAGAACCACCAAAAATCTGAACACACTTAATAACAAGTGAAGACACTGAGCTGGTAATCAGAAATCTCCCAGTAATAAAGAAAAAAGTCTAGAAGGAACCTCCCAACTCCCCAACTCATTCCATAAGAACAGCATAACTCTGATATCAAAGCCAGACAAAGATACAAGAAAACCACAGATCAATATTCCTGCAAACCAAATCCAGCAGCATGTCGAGACAGTGCAGCACGTTAAAACTATGACCAAGTGACCCCAGGATCAGGAGGTGGGTCAGCACACAAAAATCAATCCAACTGATACAGTTTAGAAGCATTTGACAGAATCAACAAAACCCTGGTAAAGGACATTTATCAAAGCCCCAGAGCTAAGATACTTACTGGCAAAAGCTCCTTCCCTAAAATCAGAAACAAAGTAAAGATGCCCCTTCCTCCTCACCTATGTGACACTGCACTAGAGGTTCTAGGCAGAGCCTCAGGGGAGAGAACAAAGGCACACAGACAGGAGAGAGTAAAGCTGAGGCTATCTGCGAATACAGCGGCCTTATTTCTAAAGAACCTGCAAAGAAAGACTATTAAAGGTAACAAAATTTAGGAGAGGTGCAGAATACAAGATCAACAGGCAAAAATTGTTTAAATTATACCATCAAGAGCAATCCAAAAAGGAGAATTAAGAAAATGATTCCATTCCACTTACAATTCAATCAAAAAGAAAAACATACTTAAATACTGCTAAAATGGCAATACTCCCCCCAAAGATCTACAGATTAAATAGAATCCCTATCAAAAATTTCAGCTTCCTTTTTTGTAGAAATTGACAATGTGATCCTAAAATTCATATGAAAATGCAAGCAGCCTAGTTTAGTCAAAACAATCTTGAAAGTGAATCTGGAGTACTCCGTCCAATCTCAAACCTTACTGCACAGCTACAGCACGGTGCGGGCCTGGCAGCAGGCTGGACGTTCACACTGACGGACTGTGTTGGCAGGCCAGATGCACGCCCGCGCTCTCTGTGCGCCCTGCTCCGGCCTCTCTGTGACCACGTGGACTGTTGCCCCCGGGCTCCTCTGTCCACGCGACTGTCCCAGCAAGAACGCCCAAGTGGGATGCTCTATCTCCTCCAGGGGATCTTCCCAAACAGGGATGGATCTAATGTGGCTCCACTGTGGGAGATACTTTACCACCCAACCACTGGGAAAGCCCCCCAAACCCAAACACCTATGGTCAAATAATTTGACAAGGTTGCGAGACTGTTTGTGGGGAAAGAATAGCTTCTTCAACAAATGGACATACATGCAATGAATGAAGCCAGACCCTTACCTTATACCATACACAAAGATTAACTCAAAATGGATCAGAGACCTAAATGTGAAGAGCTAGCACTAAATAACTTAGAAGTGAAAAAAGTCTATATAGAATGGAAGAAAATATTTGCAAGTCCTATATCTTATAGGAGTCTAATATCCAGAATATAAAAAAACTCAATTCAACAACAAAAGACAAACCATCCAATTAAAAAATGGGCAAAGGGCTCGAACAAATATTTATCCAAAGACAAACAAATGCTCAAAAATCACACAAAAA
>SJYW01047326.1:42097-114564 GCA_006410735.1 Raphicerus campestris
TGCCAGGCTTTCCCGTCCTTCATTATCTCCCTGCTGCTGTTAAGTCACTTCAGTCGTGTCCGACTCTCTGCGACCCCACAGACGGCAGTCCACCAGGCTCCCCCGTCCCTGGGATTCTCCAGGCAAGAACACTGGAGTGGGTGGCCATTTCCTTCTCCAATGCATGAAAAGTGAAAGTGAAGTCACTCAGGCATGTCCAACTCTTGGCGACCCCATGGACTGTAGCCCACCAGGCTCCTCCGCCCATGAGATTTTCCAGGCAAGAGCACTGGAGTGGGGTCCTATTGCCTTTTCCCATTATCTCCCTAAGATAGCTCAAATTCATGATCATTGATTGAGTCGATGATGCTATCCAACCATCTCATCCTCTGGTGCTCCCTTCTCCTCTTGCCCGTCTTTCCCAGCACAAGGGTCTTTTCTAATGAGTCAGCTCTTCACATCAGGTGGCCAAAGTATCTGTCAACTCCACTCCTACATATATACCCTCAAAGTTGAAAACAGGTATTCAAATACTTATATGTGGATGTCTGTAACATACAATCCACAAACGTGCAAACAACCAACACATCTGTCAAACACCGAATGGACAAACCAAATGCAGTATTACTCACAAGGAGGAATCAAGTACCTTTGGGACTGACTGATCTACACCGTTATGCTAAAACAGACAACTAACAAGGACCCACTGGGCAGGACAGGGAACCCTGCTCAGTATTCAGTACAGGGAACCCTGCTCAGTATTCAGTACAGGGAACCCTGCTCAGTATTCTGTAACAAGCTACATGCAAAGGAAAAGGGTACACGCACATGTGTAACGGAACCACTGATCCATGTGTGACTGAACCACTCTGCTGTACACCCGACAGGAACACAGCATTGTTAAACAGTACTCCTACACTGTCCCATGAGTAAGGTACCAGGCAGCCCCTGTGGGTGCTGTGAATACCACACGGTGGGACGAGGCAGAGCAGACAAGCCGAGAGCCGGGGACGCTATGAACCGAGACAAAAAGATCCTGGCACTCCTGGCAGGCGCGCTTCTCCCAGTTCTTGTAGGCACCAAAAGATGAAACATAAAGTGAATTTTCTCAATCTGAGAGTAGCCGACAATCCTTTTAAAACAATCTAACATCAAATCCAAAAGGTGACAGCCATTTCATCACGATAAAAACACTTCAAGTTGTAAGTTTTGCCCTAATACGATCTGGTCCTTCTTCAGACTGGCTCCTCACTTTTCTAACTGAGGCTGAGAGAAATTAAACAAGTTATCCAAGATTACAGAGTTAACACAGATATAGTGAACAGGGAATGGCTGGTTAACAGGCTGGAACAAACTAGAGTGAAAGTCTTACTCTAATTAAATATTTACATTCTGGAGGGAAACTAGCGAACCTTAAATACTTGTTAAGTGCCTAATACTTTCTCCCTCTTTCTAAACTTAGTCCTCATAATCTTGCCAAATAGTATTTTTTTAATAGTTGAGGAAAACAAGGAACTGACTTTTGCAAGCTCATCTATTAAATGGTGGAGCTAAGACTGGAACCCAGTCCAAAGTCCATATTCATTCCACTACACCACACCTATCAGATAAGAAAGAAATGGGAAAGCGCCAGTCCAAGAGCTTAATGCAGATCTGAGAGCTGCTTCACTTCCACCAAGTCTCAGGTTCAAGTGCCAAAAGAGCGACTCATTTATGGAAGATACTGACCTAAAAGACCACGAGAAGAATTATTTCAAGAAGGTGAATTCTTAATTTAAAACTGCAGCAAACATTCACAGCATCATTATTCACAGTAGCTATTTAAAAAGTAGATCAAGTGATGAAGAATCTGTTTAGGTCAAATGGAGCATTTTCACACAAAGCAATGAAAAAATTTATACATGCTACAACATGGAGTAACCTAAAAAATTTGTGCTAGGTGAAAGAAGTCAGACTCAAAACAGGAAACCTCACATATTGTAAGTACCAGTCTGTATACAACATGTCAGAAAAGACGTATCTACATAGAATTACACACTTAAAAATGTGTGTATTTTAAACTATCGATATGTAAACTGTGCCTCAATAAAACCGTGTTAATAAAATAAGCATTGCAGCATAGAGTCATAAAGGCCAGTAACTCAAACTGCCCAAACGCCCATCAGTAGTAAAATGGATAAACTGATATATTCCCACAATGGAACAGTACATAGCGATGAAGATCAACGTCTGTAACAAACGCAACATGGAAGGATGCCACATAGTGGGGAGCAGAGGCGGCCCCACACACAGCTGAAACGAGCGACTCCACTCACAGCAAACTCAAACCTGGCACAACGTGTGTGGTGCTCAGAGCAGCAGCAGGGGCCACACTCAGGGACGGCTGGCTGTGCTCTGTTCCTTGAGCTGGGTAATGTTCACACAACTGGACTTGCTTTGCGGTGTGCTTTTTTGTATATGTACAGTGTATCTTAATAATTTCTTTAAAAAAAAAATCACCTGTAATCTACCCGCCCTCCCCGGGGCCTGGGGGAGAATCTGAGAAATACCGAATGTCCTCCAATCAAGTAACAGCAAACTAGACACGAACACCTACGTGGCGTCGTCACGGCTGGAAGCCCGTGAAGCAACTCATCTCTGTTTCCTTAGACAATCAACCCCACTGCCAAACACATGTTGGGATTTGAGTGTAAACTAATGGTTTTCACAGTGTAGTTTGCAAACTCCTATGGGTCCCCAGTACTTTTTCAAGAAGTTTTCAAAGTCAAAATTGGTCACAAAAAAACCTGTTGGGATTTTGATTTTGATTATACTGCACTTATAGATCAATATGGGGAGAAATAAAATCTTAACAATGAGTCTTCAAACTCATGAACAAGGCACACTGCTCTCTAGTCAGGCTTTACTAACAACTCCCCTCAGCAGTGTCTCCTGCTCTCCAGCGTGTGCCCCGCATCTTCTGCGGCTTCTCCCTAAGGGACTCACCCTTCTGGTACTACTGTAAGCAACATGTTTACACGCAAATACAACTGCTTTTTGTATGCTGATCCTGTTTTCTGTGGGATAGCTTCAAGAGGCCTTGCAGCTTGAGACCACACGACATGAAAATGTCTGAACTGGAAGACCACTGATGAGAACGGCCCAACTGAGACTAACAGACTATTGTCTTTTAAACCACTAAGCTTTTGGATGGTTTGTTATACAATATATAACTGACACAAAAGTTTATAGAAAGAGTTACAGTAAAGTAAATGGGGTTTAGAAATTCTCAAAGAGTTAAAGCTGCAAACAGAATCAGTCAATAAGAAGGCAGGATATAAGTTGGGAGTCTAGGATCAAACAAGTAAGCCACATTTAAGGAGATATGTAAGCAAAAGACAGACCCTCAGGAATTCTCAGTAGGGAATTAACTGTACTAAAGCTAAAGGGAGTACTTGCCTGGGTATATAACAGTTAGATCAATCTGGCTAGTTTTAATTCAGAGGAGCTTGATCCTTCTTGGCACTTAGAAGATCAGGGGTCATTAACTCAGACCTAATTTCTTTGTGTCAGAGGATCTTACCCACCCATAATCTTGGTGTAAGGATAACATTATGTCCACAGGTCGAGATGAGTATCTCTTAGGGGTTTCTGATTCTTATCTGCTGAGTGGAGGTCTGCCCACTCAGGACCTTGGGCCTTTTCTGCCAGGGTGTTCTGTTGCAACTCTCAACTGGTTGTGGAGGAAAATGGATCTCAATGTAAAATAATTATATGTAACAATATAAACTTACAACTGTGTCAAGACAGTTCTGATATGCTGAATCATAATAGGCAAATTATTACACACCTACCTTCTTTACATGTAAGGGACAGAAAAACTCACTGACCTGATTGATGAAACGTCCCATAACTGAAAGGACTGATAATCGAGTCTCTCTAGGCCCATGTCACACCCACACTAATCACAGATGAGGTATGTCTGCAGGTCTAGGAAACCAGAACAGAAAGGAGGAGCCGTCGGAGGTCTGGATATCTGAAGCAGAAAACCAGTCTCAAGGCCACGAGGCATTCCCAACAAGGGACAAGTTGTTGACCAGATCTTTCCCACCCTGAGAGGAATAATGTGGTTCCTGTCACCTTAAGATAAAAGGCTAGGAAGGAAACAGAATAGATAAAATGGCTATCTAGTGTACTATCAGCCTCCTGAGACATAAGCATTACAATAGTCAGAACTTGAGTCTCAGAAACCTGATCCTGTGACTCTGTGTATTTCTATAATTAGCTCCACTTTGTTTTCCATAAATAATTAGCAAAGTCCATTTTGAAATATTAGTATTAGCCAATCTCAACATATTTAAAGGAGTCAGGGGAAGCAAGTCCTTTGCTTTCTTAAAAAACGAAAACAAAACTAGTATTTAAACCAACTTTAGAAGAGTTTATCATTGAAGACAATGTACATCCTTTCATTGTACATCCTTTCTGCAGAAACTCAAATGGTAAAAATTAAGAATTTATATACCACCACAGGAAAATAGAAATACTCTGATGAAAACAATCTATATAAACCCCTAGATCTGATTAACTCATTTGATGATTCTCTCCAGGCAACCTTCCCCAAACATCACTACAACAGGAAGAGTAATTAAAACAGCAAAACGATATTAAATGAAGGGTGAAGCCCACACTTCAATACAATCAAATTTTTAAACAACCAGGGTTCCAAACTGTTTCCTCCAAGCTCTAATTTCATGAGATATTCCTTAAGGGAAAGAAGGAGGGGCTGTCTCCCATGCAACTTCTGTGCACTGTGGTATCTACACTGCATACTACCCAGAAACAGTCCGTGAGGTCAACATTAGCAGGTAAAGCAACACTGGGATTATTAATAACTACACTGAAGCAGATCATTCCCTAACCTTCACGGTGTTACACTGTTGGAATTTCTTCACCCCACCCTCATTTACCACACAGCCTAGCATCTAGGATGGTGCTGGACACACAGTGAGTGCTCAGCAAGCACTTTCTGAAGGACCTACTCGCGAAGCGAGTTTCTACTGCATTCTGGACACAGCCATCAGGGTTAAGTAAACGCAGTCGACGCAGCGACCTCATGCGCTTCCTCACCACTATGTCAGCTCGGAAGACGCCCGCGGCACTTTGCAGTTCAGTAACATTAAAGCAGCGGCCAGTTCCTTTTTTGAAGGTGTATTATCCTTTAATCAGACATGTCCAGAGTTCTCACCTTTAATGGAAGGCTAGCACTTAATTTCCAAGTTGCCTGGAGTAAGAGTAAAAAACAATCCTGAAAACATCTTTTCAATACTAATGAAACAGAGAGATGTCTTCAGAAAATCATCTCCATCTCTGTATTCAGTGATCTAGTTGTAGGGCTGTAAGACGCTCACATGCCTATATATGCAGCTCAGAGGTGACCGAGCACCGCAGTAACGAAACTTACAGAGTCTGAGATGCGAGGTGGAGAGGATTTCTTTGAAATTTTATAAGCTTAACAACAGTTACTTTTTATTGAGTCTTTACTGGATTCAGTTTACTAGATTATTTGCAATAAAAGGCAGAACTTGAATTATACCCCTGAGCTGTAACTCCAGATAAAGAGCATTTAACTAGGGGATTAACAAAGACTGACTCCCCCGTGATGCAGGTGTTCTCCTTACACTTCAGCGCGGATGATTCGCCACACTGCATCAGTGTCAGGCGTGCCGCACAGGGACTCGCTTTATGCACACACACCACCCACCACACTTTCTCGGACTCCTTTCTATCATAACTAGATATTGACTATACGTCCCTGTGCTACACAACAGGTCCTTGTTGGTTATCTATTTTATATATAGTAGTGTGTATCTGTTAATCCCGAACTCCTAATTCATTCCCCCCTCCTTTTCCCTTTTGGTAACCATAAATTTAAGTTCATTTGTATCTTTTTTTCCAGATTCCACATATATGCAATCATGTGTTATTTATATTTGTCTGACTTACTTTACTTAGTGTGATAATTCTAGGTCTACTCATGTTGCTGCACAAGTCATTATTTCATATGTTTTTATGGCTGAGTATTCTAAAGGAGATCAGCCCTGGGATTTCTTTGGAAGAAATGATGCTGAAGCTGAAACTCCAGTACTTTGGCCACCTGACGCGAAGACTTGACTCTTTGGAAAAGACTCTGATGCTGGGAGGGATTGGGGGCAGGAGGAGAAGGGGACGACAGAGGATGAGATGGCTGGAAGGCATCACTGACTCGATGGATGTGAGTCTGAGTGAACTCTGGGAGTTGGTGGACAGGGAGGCCTGGCGTGCTGCGATTCAGGAGGTCACAAAGAGCCGGACATGACTGAGCGATGAACCGAATATTTCAGTGTGTGTGCGTGTGCGCCCATGTGTGCACATACACTGGAAAATACACACACACACACACACACACACACACACACACAATCACAATCACAATCCACATCTTCTGTATCCATTCATCTGGGGAGGGACACTTGGGCTGCTTTCATCTCTTGGCAATTGTAAATAGTGCTGCGTGACACTGGGCATGTATATCTTTTTGAATTAAGAGTTTTCATCTTTTTCTGATAATACACCCAGGAGAGGGAATGCTGGATCATGATAGCTCTATTTTTAGCTTTTTAACAAACATCCCTACTTCCCTCCACAGTGGCTGCACTAAGTCACACTCCCACCAGTAGTGTGGAAGGACCCCCCCTACCCCTCCACACTCTACCCAGCATTTACTGTCATAGACTGTCAGGTGATGGTGATTCTGACCAGGATGAGGCAGCGCCTCATTCCAGCCGGATTTCCATTTCCCGAATAATGAACACTGCTGAACATCTTTCCACGTGCTCGTTAAGTCATCTGTCTTTTTCGGATAAATGTCTGTTTGGGTCTTCTGCCCATTTTTTGATTTTTCTGATATTGAGCTGCATAAGCTGTTTGTATTTTTTTCGAAATTAAACCCTTGTCAGTTGCAGTGTTTGCAAATATTTCCTCCCAGTCCACACGGCTATCATTTACATAAAAGGATGCTTTTGGCCTACCTTCTCTGAGTTTTATGGTGTCATATCTGATATTTACATTTTAAGCCAATTTGAGTTTATGTTTACGTCTAGTGTGAGCAAGTGTTGTGCCCAGCTTTCCCAACCCCACTTGCTGCAGAGACTGTCTCTTCCTCACTGTATGTTCTTGCCTCTTTGCTGAAGATCACCTGCCCACAGGTCAATGTGCGTCTTTCTGGGCTCTCTCGTCTGCTCCACTGAGTCACACCTGTTTCTGTGCCAATACCACTCTGCTCTGACCGCAGCTCTGTAGTTTAGTCAGTCGTTCTCCACACTTAAGCCTTTTACCTTCTTGGTCGGGTTTTTCCTGGGTATTTTATCTTTTTGAGGCAATTTTAAGAGAGTTTTTTTTTTTTTTACTTTCTCCTTCTCATATTTCAATGTTAACATAAAGAAATCTGTTAGTACAACAGGTTTCTGTATGTTACTCTTGTATCCCACTACCTTGCTCAGTTTATCAACTCTAATAGTTGTTGTACAGAGTTTATCTGCAGTACAAGACAGCAACTGAATTCAAATTCCGAGCTCTAACTCTAAATCCAGGGCCTTGAACAAGCGGATTAAAGTGGTACTGACTGAGACGGAACTACCCAAAATGCAGTTTTATTCTCCCCTCAATGCAGAACTTTACATAACATGCCAACTTCTGGTTTAAAAAATCGACACAAAAGATCAATGAAAAAGTCATCTACAACAGAGTTCTTAATTTCCACCACATTCTGTGAGTTCACTTCAAGGCAACCCAAAATAATTTCTTTCGACACAGTCTTTAGACACAGGAGATAATTCTAGCTGACAGATGCAGGCTGTGGTTTTTGTCTTAGTAGAAATTGCTCTGTTACTTGTCACCTGTCACAACATTCCCCCCACATCCTAAAATTTCCAAAATGATCTCTGAATAAGGAACACAGAGCTTCCATTCTTGGCAGACATATTCTAATTTCCAAGTACCAACAGCAACAAAACCCCAAACCCCCTAAACAAAATAGTCATGCAAAGCTTTCTACACAAAAACCTGCCTAGTATGAATCGCTTCTGCCTGGTATACTATGAAATGAAATACTAGCAGATTCTAAAAGTCAGAGGAAAAAAAACCTGCTGATACCTAATTGCTCACAGAGTAATCAAGTTACTGGTTCCTAACCATACTATCATTCTTCGAAATGGCATACACTCAGGTTTTACACTTGACCTATACATGCATATTGCAAAGCATTCTTTGAAAGAGAAAGTACATATTGAGGATAATATGTACTCATATTACGTATATACATAATAAATTAACTGATTGATTAATACTTTAGGACTGGACCAAGATTAGACAAAGTAAATGAAATATGCTTAAATGTATCTGTTTTAGTTTTAAGACGGATGCTATGTATTTGAATGCAGTATCAAGGAACAAAGTCAATAACTAGGAAAAAAAATTTAATAAATGAGCAACTGGCTCAACATGATATGGGCAATTTTAATAATCCAATCTGCAAAGCCAGAACAAGTCTTTTTCAAAAAGCATTAAAAAAAAAAAACTGAACATTAGCTTCCCTTCATGATCCAGATAAGAATACTTCTAATACATGTACCTGGTTTGCTACTTGAAATAACCTAACGGGCCCATTGAATCATTCACCAGGCTGCACTCTGAGGACACTTTCTCTCTGCGTCCTTCAAGCGCATTTCCGACTCTCCACAGGAACCTACACTGCGCTCTGCATCCTGTGTGCCACTCCACTCTGCTGCTTCACTGGAAAACCAAGCGACTTTAAAATCACAATAAAGTGACATCAAGTAATCTGATTCCCCATTATTAGGTTTTAAAATAATATTAAAATGTTCCACTTGCCCAAACCTGCCACTCTTAAATAATGGCCTATCTATTCCAACAATTCATTACCAAATAAGTCACTTTTAAATAGGCGCAATTTGAATGATCAGGTTGAAGCTCATTCTATTTTCTATCAGATTATAAAGTAGTCACATAAGGTTTATGAGTGCTAAGAAGGACCCATCTTACCTTTCTCAGCTGATACTTTTTCTATGCATCTGAAAGAAAAGAGAATCAAATGGTAAATGAATAATCTTGCACATTTTCTTAAAAAACAAACATTTATCCTTTTCAGGTTCATCTCCAGAGTGACAAAGAAAGCATCCAGAGCAGCAGCGTCCAGCTGAACTTTCTGCAGTGACAGAAAATACTCTACATCTGTACTGTAACAAAATCTCGATAACTGTTAAATCCAGATGATNACACACACACACACACACACAATCACAATCACAATCCACATCTTCTGTATCCATTCATCTGGGGAGGGACACTTGGGCTGCTTTCATCTCTTGGCAATTGTAAATAGTGCTGCGTGACACTGGGCATGTCTATCTTTTTGAATTAAGAGTTTTCATCTTTTTCTGATAATACACCCAGGAGAGGGAATGCTGGATCATGATAGCTCTATTTTTAGCTTTTTAACAAACATCCCTACTTCCCTCCACAGTGGCTGCACTAAGTCACACTCCCACCAGTAGTGTGGAAGGACCCCCCCCACCCCTCCACACTCTACCCAGCATTTACTGTCATAGACTGTCAGGTGATGGTGATTCTGACCAGGATGAGGCAGCGCCTCATTCCAGCCGGATTTCCATTTCCCGAATAATGAACACTGCTGAACATCTTTCCACGTGCTCGTTAAGTCATCTGTCTTTTTCGGATAAATGTCTGTTTGGGTCTTCTGCCCATTTTTTGATTTTTCTGATATTGAGCTGCATAAGCTGTTTGTATTTTTTTCGAAATTAAACCCTTGTCAGTTGCAGTGTTTGCAAATATTTCCTCCCAGTCCACACGGCTATCATTTACATAAAAGGATGCTTTTGGCCTACCTTCTCTGAGTTTTATGGTGTCATATCTGATATTTACATTTTAAGCCAATTTGAGTTTATGTTTACGTCTAGTGTGAGCAAGTGTTGTGCCCAGCTTTCCCAACCCCACTTGCTGCAGAGACTGTCTCTTCCTCACTGTATGTTCTTGCCTCTTTGCTGAAGATCACCTGCCCACAGGTCAATGTGCGTCTTTCTGGGCTCTCTCGTCTGCTCCACTGAGTCACACCTGTTTCTGTGCCAATACCACTCTGCTCTGACCGCAGCTCTGTAGTTTAGTCAGTCGTTCTCCACACTTAAGCCTTTTACCTTCTTGGTCGGGTTTTTCCTGGGTATTTTATCTTTTTGAGGCAATTTTAAGAGAGTTTTTTTTTTTTTTACTTTCTCCTTCTCATATTTCAATGTTAACATAAAGAAATCTGTTAGTACAACAGGTTTCTGTATGTTACTCTTGTATCCCACTACCTTGCTCAGTTTATCAACTCTAATAGTTGTTGTACAGAGTTTATCTGCAGTACAAGACAGCAACTGAATTCAAATTCCGAGCTCTAACTCTAAATCCAGGGCCTTGAACAAGCGGATTAAAGTGGTACTGACTGAGACGGAACTACCCAAAATGCAGTTTTATTCTCCCCTCAATGCAGAACTTTACATAACATGCCAACTTCTGGTTTAAAAAATCGACACAAAAGATCAATGAAAAAGTCATCTACAACAGAGTTCTTAATTTCCACCACATTCTGTGAGTTCACTTCAAGGCAACCCAAAATAATTTCTTTCGACACAGTCTTTAGACACAGGAGATAATTCTAGCTGACAGATGCAGGCTGTGGTTTTTGTCTTAGTAGAAATTGCTCTGTTACTTGTCACCTGTCACAACATTCCCCCCACATCCTAAAATTTCCAAAATGATCTCTGAATAAGGAACACAGAGCTTCCATTCTTGGCAGACATATTCTAATTTCCAAGTACCAACAGCAACAAAACCCCAAACCCCCTAAACAAAATAGTCATGCAAAGCTTTCTACACAAAAACCTGCCTAGTATGAATCGCTTCTGCCTGGTATACTATGAAATGAAATACTAGCAGATTCTAAAAGTCAGAGGAAAAAAAACCTGCTGATACCTAATTGCTCACAGAGTAATCAAGTTACTGGTTCCTAACCATACTATCATTCTTCGAAATGGCATACACTCAGGTTTTACACTTGACCTATACATGCATATTGCAAAGCATTCTTTGAAAGAGAAAGTACATATTGAGGATAATATGTACTCATATTACGTATATACATAATAAATTAACTGATTGATTAATACTTTAGGACTGGACCAAGATTAGACAAAGTAAATGAAATATGCTTAAATGTATCTGTTTTAGTTTTAAGACGGATGCTATGTATTTGAATGCAGTATCAAGGAACAAAGTCAATAACTAGGAAAAAAAATTTAATAAATGAGCAACTGGCTCAACATGATATGGGCAATTTTAATAATCCAATCTGCAAAGCCAGAACAAGTCTTTTTCAAAAAGCATTAAAAAAAAAAAACTGAACATTAGCTTCCCTTCATGATCCAGATAAGAATACTTCTAATACATGTACCTGGTTTGCTACTTGAAATAACCTAACGGGCCCATTGAATCATTCACCAGGCTGCACTCTGAGGACACTTTCTCTCTGCGTCCTTCAAGCGCATTTCCGACTCTCCACAGGAACCTACACTGCGCTCTGCATCCTGTGTGCCACTCCACTCTGCTGCTTCACTGGAAAACCAAGCGACTTTAAAATCACAATAAAGTGACATCAAGTAATCTGATTCCCCATTATTAGGTTTTAAAATAATATTAAAATGTTCCACTTGCCCAAACCTGCCACTCTTAAATAATGGCCTATCTATTCCAACAATTCATTACCAAATAAGTCACTTTTAAATAGGCGCAATTTGAATGATCAGGTTGAAGCTCATTCTATTTTCTATCAGATTATAAAGTAGTCACATAAGGTTTATGAGTGCTAAGAAGGACCCATCTTACCTTTCTCAGCTGATACTTTTTCTATGCATCTGAAAGAAAAGAGAATCAAATGGTAAATGAATAATCTTGCACATTTTCTTAAAAAACAAACATTTATCCTTTTCAGGTTCATCTCCAGAGTGACAAAGAAAGCATCCAGAGCAGCAGCGTCCAGCTGAACTTTCTGCAGTGACAGAAAATACTCTACATCTGTACTGTAACAAAATCTCGATAACTGTTAAATCCAGGTGATAAATACTGAGGACTCATTATTATCTCTACTTTGGATATATTTGACAATTCTCATAATAAAAATTTTGCGAACCTAAAAGAAAATCCTAAAATTATTCATTTGTTAAACTAAAGTCAAAATCTATTTCTAAAATGGCAGCAGACTGGACCTAGAAATAAATGTAACTTGAACTTTACAAATTAGATAGGAAGAGTAAAGAGTCTTATGTGTAATAAACTAGAGGTTAAAAAAAAAGTCATTCACATGTTTTTAATTCAGGGAAACTTCTTATCAAATGTTAACTGTTGAGTACAGTATGACTCTTCTCTATAGCCCTTATCCTTGACCTGTCTTGATCTTTCCCAAGATGCCAAACAGCATCTCTGAGCAGTATAAAGTTTTCTCCTTTGAAAATAAACCTAATACAAATGAAGACTCTTAAGTTACAAAGAATATCCAAGCAGATACTGAAGCCACAGCATAATACAAATTCTGTTCTCTTTAGAGAGACTAGATAATTTTCTCACCTCATTCATTTTTTTAAAAGCTTGGTATTATAATTTATTATATTTTTAACGTCCCAATTAACTACTGACACAGGAACACTGCTCATCACCCTAGCTCTAAATGCAAAGTGTCACAAACCATCGTTCGAAGCTGACACACCACGCAGTAACCTTTCTGAAAGCCTCAGGGAGCGGCTCAGGGTTTCCTTTCCCAAGCTCACTGCAGGAGGAAAATCCAGGATTTGAGGCTTNCCCACTACCTTGCTCAGTTTATCAACTCTAATAGTTGTTGTACAGAGTTTATCTGCAGTACAAGACAGCAACTGAATTCAAATTCCGAGCTCTAACTCTAAATCCAGGGCCTTGAACAAGCGGATTAAAGTGGTACTGACTGAGACGGAACTACCCAAAATGCAGTTTTATTCTCCCCTCAATGCAGAACTTTACATAACATGCCAACTTCTGGTTTAAAAAATCGACACAAAAGATCAATGAAAAAGTCATCTACAACAGAGTTCTTAATTTCCACCACATTCTGTGAGTTCACTTCAAGGCAACCCAAAATAATTTCTTTCGACACAGTCTTTAGACACAGGAGATAATTCTAGCTGACAGATGCAGGCTGTGGTTTTTGTCTTAGTAGAAATTGCTCTGTTACTTGTCACCTGTCACAACATTCCCCCCACATCCTAAAATTTCCAAAATGATCTCTGAATAAGGAACACAGAGCTTCCATTCTTGGCAGACATATTCTAATTTCCAAGTACCAACAGCAACAAAACCCAAAACCCCCTAAACAAAATAGTCATGCAAAGCTTTCTACACAAAAACCTGCCTAGTATGAATCGCTTCTGCCTGGTATACTATGAAATGAAATACTAGCAGATTCTAAAAGTCAGAGGAAAAAAAACCTGCTGATACCTAATTGCTCACAGAGTAATCAAGTTACTGGTTCCTAACCATACTATCATTCTTCGAAATGGCATACACTCAGGTTTTACACTTGACCTATACATGCATATTGCAAAGCATTCTTTGAAAGAGAAAGTACATATTGAGGATAATATGTACTCATATTACGTATATACATAATAAATTAACTGATTGATTAATACTTTAGGACTGGACCAAGATTAGACAAAGTAAATGAAATATGCTTAAATGTATCTGTTTTAGTTTTAAGACGGATGCTATGTATTTGAATGCAGTATCAAGGAACAAAGTCAATAACTAGGAAAAAAAATTTAATAAATGAGCAACTGGCTCAACATGATATGGGCAATTTTAATAATCCAATCTGCAAAGCCAGAACAAGTCTTTTTCAAAAAGCATTAAAAAAAAAAAACTGAACATTAGCTTCCCTTCATGATCCAGATAAGAATACTTCTAATACATGTACCTGGTTTGCTACTTGAAATAACCTAACGGGCCCATTGAATCATTCACCAGGCTGCACTCTGAGGACACTTTCTCTCTGCGTCCTTCAAGCGCATTTCCGACTCTCCACAGGAACCTACACTGCGCTCTGCATCCTGTGTGCCACTTCACTCTGCTGCTTCACTGGAAAACCAAGCGACTTTAAAATCACAATAAAGTGACATCAAGTAATCTGATTCCCCATTATTAGGTTTTAAAATAATATTAAAATGTTCCACTTGCCCAAACCTGCCACTCTTAAATAATGGCCTATCTATTCCAACAATTCATTACCAAATAAGTCACTTTTAAATAGGCGCAATTTGAATGATCAGGTTGAAGCTCATTCTATTTTCTATCAGATTATAAAGTAGTCACATAAGGTTTATGAGTGCTAAGAAGGACCCATCTTACCTTTCTCAGCTGATACTTTTTCTATGCATCTGAAAGAAAAGAGAATCAAATGGTAAATGAATAATCTTGCACATTTTCTTAAAAAACAAACATTTATCCTTTTCAGGTTCATCTCCAGAGTGACACAGAAAGCATCCAGAGCAGCAGCGTCCAGCTGAACTTTCTGCAGTGACAGAAAATACTCTACATCTGTACTGTAACAAAATCTCGATAACTGTTAAATCCAGGTGATAAATACTGAGGACTCATTATTATCTCTACTTTGGATATATTTGACAATTCTCATAATAAAAATTTTGCGAACCTAAAAGAAAATCCTAAAATTATTCATTTGTTAAACTAAAGTCAAAATCTATTTCTAAAATGGCAGCAGACTGGACCTAGAAATAAATGTAACTTGAACTTTACAAATTAGATAGGAAGAGTAAAGAGTCTTATGTGTAATAAACTAGAGGTTAAAAAAAAAGTCATTCACATGTTTTTAATTCAGGGAAACTTCTATCAAATGTTAACTGTTGAGTACAGTATAATGACTCTTCTCTATAGCCCTTATCCTTGACCTGTCTTGATCTTTCCCAAGATGCCAAACAGCATCTCTGAGCAGTATAAAGTTTTCTCCTTTGAAAATAAACCTAATACAAATGAAGACTCTTAAGTTACAAAGAATATCCAAGCAGATACTGAAGCCACAGCATAATACAAATTCTGTTCTCTTTAGAGAGACTAGATAATTTTCTCACCTCATTCATTTTTTTAAAAGCTTGGTATTATAATTTATTATATTTTTAACGTCCCAATTAACTACTGACACAGGAACACTGCTCATCACCCTAGCTCTAAATGCAAAGTGTCACAAACCATCGTTCGAAGCTGACACACCACGCAGTAACCTTTCTGAAAGCCTCAGGGAGCGGCTCAGGGTTTCCTTTCCCAAGCTCACTGCAGGAGGAAAATCCAGGATTTGAGGCTTATACAACTGAAGCTTTCTCTAAAGAGCCACAGAATCCAGAAAATTTTCCAATTCAGAGTATTACTGCCTCTTCATTCTCACTATCATGACCATCACCTTCGCCTTACAAAAAGAAAGTGTGAAGCAAAGACTTACTACCATTTTACTTTCTGCAAGAAAACAAACCCCAAATGGAATTCCATATACTGGAAAACAGTGCAGTATTTGTTTCATTTGTAACCTATCTGAACCTATAGGTTTACCACTAGGAATACTGTTCTAGCCTATATTCCCATATTCCTTATGGTGAGGAAAGAACAGCTTTTCTCAACAGTTAAGTGAGAAATTAAAAAAAAAAAGTATGTAAGTATTAAATTCTGAAATGCATCAGAAAATCTAAAGGACTTGTTATCACACAGTAGGAAGAAAATAAGTCTTTTGCATTTAAAGTAATCTTATTTTAACAATTATAGTGTTTCCCTATCAGTAGAGAATGGATATTTTAACTTCTCAATCAGAAATAAGCTGTAGTGTGTGGATGTATACACAGATACCTGTATGTACCCATACATAGATACCTATAAACATCTGCATTTGAAACATAAGAATCTTAACTCTGGAATTTATTGGCTAAAATACAGAAATCAAGAGCCTAATTCTTAGTAATAATATATAACCTTTCTTCAAACTTGGTTTATCGTTCCTTACTATTAGCCTTTAAGCTTTTAAAATGATTACAGATTTAACTTAGTGCCTTTTGCTTAAGCACATTCACTGAAAAATTCTTTCCATTCCCCTTCACAAAGAGCTCCTATTCTTTTCATTAATTCCTGAGTATGTCAATGCAAATAGAAAAACTGTTGTAAGATTAGGAAAGTTTATAAAAACAGTAATTGCCATCTAACTGTAAAGCTCATTCCACAAATCATAAATTATCAGCTAAAGATGAAGCAGCATATTCAAGGAAGTTAAGTGACTTTCCTAAGGTCAGTAAGCAGTAAAAAGCAATGTTTTTTTTCTATTTTGCCTTGGAAGAGGAAGCAACTACAATCAATCCATTTCTATTTACTGACACTTGAAGCCACTGTACAAGCAAGTCACTTTGCTGTTTCCTCGATCAAGAAAAACAAAGGTAGGTTAAACTGTTGATTACTGGGAATTTACTGGGAGAAATGTTATTTGGAAAACAGAGCTGAAATCAAGACAGAAGGAACTTAACCAGGGTTCAGTGATCACACATTTCAAAACTTGAAATGTCTTAAAAGATAACATTTCTGAATTACTTTTTAAAATTTATCATTCCGAAAAATCTGTAAACCGTGCATACATTCGACAAACCTCCACTAATCCATGCATCGTCCCCCTTTACTGAAATCCATGTCTCATTTTTCTTTATAAATCCTGGCCCAGCACACTACCAGACCTAATTATTTGCTTAATCAAGGTTTAGTGATCTGAAATGCTGTAGCAGTTCTTCGATTTCCAGGGTATGTAGTAAACTGAAAACGTGTAACAAAAAAATCATTAGTGAAAATTTATCAAACAATTCAATCAAAACTGTATTTAAAATATACAGTTAAGAAATAGTTCTGAGGCTAAAAGAACACTATGATCTTTTACGATACTGGATGAGAGAGAGAGGGACCTTTAAGAAGACTTTTCTTTCCTCCCCACAAGGAATATTGCAGAGAAAAAAACTGAAGGGATTTAATTAAGTCATCCTTATCCAACTTCAACTGTTGTAACATTTACATTGTGGAAATATAACTACTCAGTACTTTTATGACAGAAGTTAGGGAACATAAACTACAAGAGCTGGTAAAACTAACAAGATTTCTCTGAGTAAACTGATGAGTCAGCGGAGGGAAAGGTGCTAAGGAGATATAGCCATATATAACTTTTAAAGGGGTAGGTGAAAATGGAAGGAAATTTTAAAAGATTAAGTTATTAACCTTCCTGTGTATGGTTGTAGAAAAAATTAAAAATCCTATTTGGCGGAATTTACATGAAAAACTCCACTACACAGTAGTAATACCTCTACTAACTCCAGGAGAGGTTTAACTACTACATAACTATACACAGTAGAAGCATGTAACAGGTAGCTTATCACTGCTCAAAGCAAACCCCTTCAGTATTTCCTGTGTATCATGCTTTGTATTAAGTGCTGCACTTAAGCCTCAGGAACTCATCTCATCAAGCTCACCATTTTTTCCTACAGATAATAAAACTGAGGCACGGGCAGTTTAACCTGTCCAAGGAATTTATATCCAAATAAGGCCAATGGCATCTTTTCAAACTGATAGTAAAAACTGTTTCAATTTTTTGTCTATGAAATTCACTTACAGCAATTATTAATCAAATCCTAACTGCAGCTCATTTATAAGTACAAATTTTTGTTGTCCACAGAAATTTAATTTACACAATTCTCTATGTTAATTGGTGAAAGTCGCTCAACTGTCCGACTCTTTGCGACGCCATGGACTAGACAGTCCATGGAATCCCCCAGGCCAGAATACAGGAGTGGGTAGCCTTTCCCTTCTCCAAGGGATCTTCCTATCCCAGGGATCGAACCCAGGTCTTCCGCATTGCGGGCGGATTCTTTACCCGCTGAAAGTGAAGTCGCTCAGTCGTGTCCGACTTTTTGCAACCCCAAGGACTGTAGCCTACCAGGCTCCTCTGTCCACGGGATTTTCAGGCAATACGGGAGTGGACTGCCATTTCCTTCTCCACTTTACCAGCTGAGCCACATGTTAATCAAATAACAGCCAATAATTTGAAAGCACATCTAAAACACAATATACAATATACCTTTGAAAGTTACTTCTGAGAGTCCTCCAAGACAAGCATGCCACGGTCACAGACTTCACTCTTAATTGAAGGTTAAGAGGAGCAGGTTTGTTTCAAATTTTAAATTGACCGTGCCTGTGTAAGCCAAGTACTGTCAGGATCTCTACTGCGGAGGTAGCGTGGCGGCGGCGGCAGAGAGCATTTAAAACTTATTTCTCCCCTCACCTTCAATTTTTCCTGCTTTTACTTTTTTTTCTCACTTGAAAGTCACAAAAGACACCAAAGTCTTCAGCAACTAATTCCACGGCTAATGCGCTTCATTTCTACGATTTACAAACACGTGTGCTTCACTACTTTAGGCACAGAAACATTTTAATGAACAACTTAAAAAATATGTAGATTCCTGGTCATCTTGGTTCCTCTACGACCTCTCGGGAAGGAAAGAATTCCTTTCGTGTTATTCAAAATTTTAAGGACGAAATCCCTATATTAAAACATATCCAAAAACACACACTTGTATGCGCCTCAGTTTTACCTATAGGAGATACTGTTAAGCTCAATGAGATGAATTTGAGAGACAAGTGCAGCACTTAATACAAAGCATGATACGTAGGAAATATTGAAAGTTTTTGGTTTTGGCAGTCGTCAAAAAAAAGACCAACAACTCACGCATTTCAGAGTCTACACTTAACATTGGCAAGCCACGCTTTTATCCTAAGTTTTTGGTTTTGTTTTTTCCAAAAAACGAGTGAAATTTTAGTACGTTTGAAAAAAACCCAAACAAACTGCATAACGATCCTAGGACAACTGAGGCTGATCAGGAGGGAAGGGTGGGGGAACGACCGCACCCCGCGCGCCGAGAGCGAAGCCCCCGCCGCCGGCTTCCCAACGGGGCCGCGCGGTACAGCGGGGGNCAAATTTCTATTTCACTACTGGTAAAAATGGGGATAGTATCTATTTAACAAGACCATAGTTTTTACTTCTTTATGTACTGCCACCTTATAACAGACCTTTTGAAAGTGCTTTATTTTATTCAAGGTGAATAAAATCCCAGTAGCCAAAAAAGAGGGCAAATTGACCCCTGTCACTTTAAAGAGAAATTAAGGCCATGTGACTAGGCAGCACGTGTGCATGATGGAAACATCTGCCCCTAAGAGCCTGGTGTCAAATCTCCCAGCTTCATTCTTCATGACACCTCTAGATGATTGCAGTTTAAACCACTGAAATAAACCTGGCCGGAGAATCCAACTGTAAGCCTGGTCCAGAGAATCCTGTTCTGCCTTTAAAAGGTTGATGATCTATTCAGAAAAGCAAATAAGTATAATTTCTGGATAATCGGGTAAATACAACAAAATGAATTGAGTGCTAGTTAACTCTGATGGAAATTTTATGAAGGAGATTATGCTTCCATGGTCTTTCAGCTTCATAGAAAAAAAAAACAATCAATCTTTCACAGCAGGCTACTCTACCCACTCTGGGAAAGAAACACAAATGCAAATCTGCCATTCCCATGAATTCAAGATAAATCCAAGCGCATAGTAGGTTCTCAAATTTTTCAAAATTAATTTTGCTTCTTTATCACCTTGACCAATGCACAACAGAACTTGAATCCAACAACCTATCTTTCTGTGTCTCATTTTTTAAAACTCTGACTTAGAAAAAACATAACTCATCAAAAGAAAGGAAAGTGAAGTCCCTCAGTCATATCCGGCTCTTTGCCGACCCCATGTACTGTGTATAGCCCACCTGGCCCCTCCATCCATGGGATTCTCTAGGCCAGAATACTGCAGTGGGGTGCCATTTCCTCCAGGGGATCTTCTCAGACCCAGGAATCGAACCTGGCTCTAACACATTGCAGGCAGATAGATGCTTTAACCTCTGAGCTACCAGGGAAGTAACTCAGAGGTCAGAGAGAGGAAGTGCTAAGCAAATACAGGAACCAAAAAAGGGTGCTAGAGGCTGCTTCACGCTGGCTCGTTCAGTCTTTTTGCGGTCCTCTTCTCCAGCACACGCAGTGCTCTCCAACCTGTGTGTGGCACCAGGGCCTCTCGGGTGCGAGACGATGGAAGAGCTGGGTGAGTGAGGAGCTTCTGGGAGGAGCAACTCCAAGGGACTGAAGACTCGGCTGCCCTCTCCATGGGTGGTGGGGTGTACTTCTAGCCAGATGGAGGATAGTGTTGGAAAATTTTCTTTTCACTGCTTTCCTGACCTCAGGCCAACCAAAAGTGAAGCATGAGGAACTCTGTTATTTTGGGGAACTATGGGTTCGCTGTTTTTAGAGGCACAATAGGCAAAGAATTTGGTACTAACCACAGAGTAAACTCTGCACAAATACTTTTGAACTGAATTGTGCTTGAAATTGTGATTTTGTTAGGAGCATTTTTGCTCCTTGTGGGGCTGCGAAGAGATCATAGTCGGGCTACAGAGTCGGTAAGTTCAGAGATGTGATTTGGGGAGGAAAAGAAATAGGGGGGACTGGGTAAAGGGTGTTACAAAGAGAAGAAACGGACTAGAAGTATGAGCATGAGGGATCCGCAAAGGGTGGAGAAAGGCCAGAGTTTTCATTTGTTCCATCGTTGAGTATTAAATCAAGAAGACACAGCGCTGTTGCTCCAGTGCTTTCATTGCTAAGCTTTTTATGGAGAGCAGCTCTGAAGGGACAGATAACCAAGGCCTGCAAATATGATACCTCCTTCCACTCCAAAGCAGCTGGAACCAGCACTGGAGCTGTGGGCCGCGCTGCTCAGGGAGATCCCTGATTTCAGACCTTGGGCGTGCCGTCAGGCTTGTCATTCTCGGGACTCATGCCACATCCTTTGCCAATTTTTGTTGCCATCATGCTTATAAACGCTGAGTCACTAAACTTTACCCAGTGTCCAAGCTGTATAATTCCACGGTGTCTTGGGTGGTTGTATGTCAGAGGTGCAAATGACAGCAACAAGAAAAATCTTACATGTTGTCTTTTTTTAAACGTGTTTTGAGAGCTAGAGGAGTAGAGGAAGGAAGGCAGGCAAATTACAGAAGGGAAGCGATGTTAAGGAAAAGGGTATTTAATATTAACATGTGAACTATTTTGGAAGTAAAGTCTATTTTAATACGTGGAACAGAATATATTTTGAACTTGGGGTAGAATCCCAATTCTTATCCTGTGTGAGTGTTGGAGAGATTCATGCTTTTGGCTGAGTTCCACCCGAATCCAGCTCTCTTTTTTAGGGATATGCCATGGCTTTCATGGAGAAGAAAATGGGAACCCACTCCAGTATTCCTGCCTGGAGAATCCCACAGACAGAGGAGCCTGGCGGGCTACAGTCCACGGGATGGCAAGAGTCAGACACGACTGAGCGACGAGAGAGAGAGAGAGAGAGAGAGAGAGAGAGAGATGGCTTTCATGTTGTAATTGGAAAGGGAACTAATCCTTATTCAGTGACTTAAGCTGAAACTCTACATTTTTATATATGTTAATCATGTTAGTGTTCCAAACAACCCTCTGAAATAGGTATTATCCACATCTTTTTTTTCAAATAAGGAATCAAAAAAACAAAATAACTTGTTCGGCGTCACTCCCAGGAACCTGCCTAAATGACTAAACCCAGAGCTGAGGAAGTGACAAGGTGCTCTTGAGAAGCCTGTTGGCCCTGGTGTTCCAGCCAACAGGGCAACCCAGACAGTTAAAACATCACAAAAAAATAGATTGGTGCAGTTTCACATTTCCTCAGCAGGAGGAATGGCAGAGGAGTNCCCTGGTGTTCCAGCCAACAGGGCAACCCAGACAGTTAAAACATCACAAAAAAATAGATTGGTGCAGTTTCACATTTCCTCAGCAGGAGGAATGGCAGAGGAGTTTGGTCCAGAAATACAGAAACCACCGGCTGGCCTGGAGGCAGCGTTCACGCGGGCCAGCCGGGCGGCCGCACCCCCCCAGGCCATTAACTTCTTCAGACTGTGGGCAGCGCAGCGCCCACCTGAAACGCGTGGGGTGGGCCTGCCTCCTCCCACGTG
Organism: Raphicerus campestris; assembly: GCA_006410735.1. NCBI lineage: Eukaryota > Metazoa > Chordata > Mammalia > Artiodactyla > Bovidae > Raphicerus > Raphicerus campestris. The sequence goes on from SJYW01047326.1 coordinate 64,332, forward strand.
GGGAAGCAGCGGGGAGGACGAGTCAGCCCAGCGGGCCCGGGTTTCCTCTTGGCAGCATTGCTCCCCAAGGTGCGAGTTTATGTCCACTCGGGAGATGTCACCCAAACCCTCCTTATGGGAGGGCGCCGCATACGGGGACCAGGAGCAAACTGCAGCTCTGAGCAAGTCATTACAATCCACTGAGACCCTCAGGAGACCTCCCTTAATTCTTTACCTGTGAATGTTGACAGTGCTTGATTTCCTCAGACAAAGGGCTATAAAAATGGATGCTAGAGTTTTCAGTCTGATACCCCCAACCCTGCAGCCGTAATCCCTTATTTAACTCAGTTCAGTTCAGTCACTCAGTTGTGTTCAATTCATTTCGACCCCAAGGACTTCAGCACGCCAGGCCTCCCTGTCCATCACTGACTCCCAGAGTTTGCTCAAACTCATGTCCATTGAGTCGGTGATGCCATCCAACCATCTCATGCTCTGAAATTAGTCATCTTCAAATTACAGAATCCGGCCAAAAGGCAAGATAATTTCAGAGTGTTGGTGATATGTATACGCATAGGAAACAGGAAGAGAAAGGGCTGTTAACGCATGGCTGAAAGTTTTAGTAACTGGTTAGCTGGCGCATGCAAGGGTAACCTACTTTTAGGGGGATGGTTTGCTTCTCTTGTAGAGGGTCGTCCCTCTCCCCTCATCTTTTTTTTTAATTTATTTAATTGGAGGCTAATTACTTTACAGTATTGTAGTGGGTGTACATGTGCTCCCCTTCCTGAACCCTCCTCTCTCTCCCTTCATCTTTATTGTAAATGCCTTTTTATTTTGAATCCGAGAGGAACCATGACTTCTGTTTGCAGTAAAGCTTATGAAATAGAAAAAAGAAAGAAGCTGTATCTTCTACAGATACAGCCCTTCTACAGGGCTACAGAATAAAAATATGGAACTCAGAAATTTGGCATTCAGTCTAAGAGAAAAGGTTTTATTTTTTATTTCTACCTTAGTTTTCTTTAAACATTTAAGAAAAAAATCTTTTATTATAGAGAATTTTAAAATTTACAAGAGAAAAAAATACTTAAATCTGATGTACCCCTGAGTCACCTTAAACAGTTAACAACTCTTGGTCAATCTTACTTCATTTATACACCACCCATTCCTGCTGCTCCTAGATTATTTTAAAGTAATTTCAGGCTTTGGATGATTTCATCTATAAACATATATATATCATTATGCAAGCAACCCTAATATCATATCCATAAAATTCTTAATAGTAATTCCAGATAGACAGGGAGGCCTGGCGTGCTGCAATTCATGGGGTCGCAAAGAGTCAGACACGACTGAGTGACTGAACTGAACTGAACTGAATGTCGTGAGAGACCATTATCACACCTAAAATATTGACAGAAACTACAATATCATCAAATATCCTTGTCACGCCTGAAACACAGTGACAGTGCTCGCTGCCTGTTGAAGTTTCAGCCACTGTTCACTATTTCTGATTCTTTCTCTTTTGGTAGTTCTTACTTGTTTATTTAAGATTCATCCACTGAATCAGTTATAAATCTCTTGAATCTTTTTTAACCTATTGGTCCCCCTCTGTCTCTTCTCTTCCACTAAAGTTTATTTGTTGAAGGATCATTAGCCCTGAAGAGTTTAGCTCAGTTTGTTTATCTCCAAAATGGTGCATACAATTCAATATATTTGTGAGATGGATGCTTGAGAAAGATCTGTAGAAGATTTCATTTGTAAAAAAAAAAAAAAAGATCAGATCTTTTCTTAGGCCATTAAGAAATACCCATCCCCAACATCAGAAATGAAATCATTTTTTAATGACCTGTAAAGTTCATTTTCCCCTTCTGAAGACTTTAGAGCTAGGTAGATCCTTGCTGCTGCTAAGTTGCTTCAGTCGAGTCTGACTCTGCGTGACCCCGTAGACGGCAGCCCACCAGGCTCTGCTGTCCCTGGGATTCTCCAGGCAAGAACACTGGAGTGGTTTGCTGTTTCCTTCTCCAACAGGTAGATCCTTAGGAATAATATAATCCAATGTTTTGTAAACTTTAAAACGCTATAGTCTCTGATAAGAAATTCACTGGAGGTTCACTTGTGGGTGTGGATCTGCAATTTAAAAAATACTATTGTGATACAGTTGCTTCATTATATGGATGAGAAAACAGCCTCAGAGAAGCACATGTCATGGAAAGACAACCCAGAGAATCCACATGGGAAAGAGGTCTGGCATTTCTGACTTGCAGACATCAGGGATCAGATGGTTCAGGATCAGCCAGGTTCTGCGTTCAGTAGGCTGAGTGCTTTTTCAGAAGGCTGACCCTTTGCAACCCTGTGGACTGCAGCCCGCCAGGTTCCTCTGTCCATGGGATTCTCCAGGCGAGAATACTGGACAGGGTTGCCATTTCCTCCTCCAGGGGGTCTTCCCGATCCAGGGATCGAAGCTGCATATCCTGCACCTCCTGTATTGGCAGGAGGATTCTTTACCCTCTGAGCCATCAGCTGGCACTCAGGAGCAGTGTGACCTTACACAAGATATTTTTCTCTCTCTTACTCTACAAAATAAGGACAATACTATCGCTTGACTCAAAGTATTAGAATGACTGATATATAAATATATAACTATTGTATATCATATATTAATGTTCTACTTAATTCATATTTATATGAATAATATAAATAAATGTATGTCCTGTGTTAATTTTGTTATTACTATTAACTTCCTAAAAACAGAAAGTTGATAGTGTAATACTCATACAAGAAAGGCCGTTGGTTTCTCCTAAGAAAACTACAAGAGAAACAAATTTCAGCTGTTTGGACTGCAGCATCTTGTTCGATTTTGCAGTATGTTTCCAATCAATCCATTTTTCTCCCCACACTTTTAAAAGACAGAGTACCAATACCTTGAGAATTTTGTTATATGCTGAAGATATAAGGGAAAAAAAAACCATCAGGATTAAGTACCAGTTTGACTGTACTGGTGTGTTTGGGAAAACTGTAAAATAATTGCTTATATTTTTCTGATAGGAAAACATGTAGCATTTACACCTAGAGTCTATTATACAGAGCGAAGTAAGTCAAAAAGAGGAAGAGAAACATAGAATATTAGCACATATATACGGGATCTAGAAAGATGGCTCTGATGAGCCTGTGTGCTGGGCAGCAGGAGACGCAGACGTAGGGAACATGCTGTGGACACAGCGGGTGATGGCGACGCTGGGAGAAACCGAGAGTGGCATTGCAGCGTGCACATTAGCATGTATGACGCCAGGTGGCCAGCAGAAATTCGCCATATGGCACAGGGAGCTCAAATCCACTGCTCTGAGACAAACTAGCGGGGNAATATCCTTGTCACGCCTGAAACACAGTGACAGTGCTCGCTGCCTGTTGAAGTTTCAGCCACTGTTCACTATTTCTGATTCTTTCTCTTTTGGTAGTTCTTACTTGTTTATTTAAGATTCATCCACTGAATCAGTTATAAATCTCTCGAATCTTTTTTAACCTATTGGTCCCTCTCTGTCTCTTCTCTTCCACTAAAGTTTATTTGTTGAAGGATCATTAGCCCTGAAGAGTTTAGCTCAGTTTGTTTATCTCCAAAATGGTGCATACAATTCAATATATTTGTGAGATGGATGCTTGAGAAAGATCTGTAGAAGATTTCATTTGTAAAAAAAAAAAAAAAGATCAGATCTTTTCTTAGGCCATTAAGAAATACCCATCCCCAACATCAGAAATGAAATCATTTTTTAATGACCTGTAAAGTTCATTTTCCCCTTCTGAAGACTTTAGAGCTAGGTAGATCCTTGCTGCTGCTAAGTTGCTTCAGTCGAGTCTGACTCTGCGTGACCCCGTAGACGGCAGCCCACCAGGCTCTGCTGTCCCTGGGATTCTCCAGGCAAGAACACTGGAGTGGTTTGCTGTTTCCTTCTCCAACAGGTAGATCCTTAGGAATAATATAATCCAATGTTTTGTAAACTTTAAAACGCTATAGTCTCTGATAAGAAATTCACTGGAGGTTCACTTGTGGGTGTGGATCTGCAATTTAAAAAATACTATTGTGATACAGTTGCTTCATTATATGGATGAGAAAACAGCCTCAGAGAAGCACATGTCATGGAAAGACAACCCAGAGAATCCACATGGGAAAGAGGTCTGGCATTTCTGACTTGCAGACATCAGGGATCAGATGGTTCAGGATCAGCCAGGTTCTGCGTTCAGTAGGCTGAGTGCTTTTTCAGAAGGCTGACCCTTTGCAACCCTGTGGACTGCAGCCCGCCAGGTTCCTCTGTCCACGGGATTCTCCAGGCGAGAATACTGGACAGGGTTGCCATTTCCTCCTCCAGGGGGTCTTCCCGATCCAGGGATCGAAGCTGCATATCCTGCACCTCCTGTATTGGCAGGAGGATTCTTTACCCTCTGAGCCATCAGTTGGCACTCAGGAGCAGTGTGACCTTACACAAGATATTTTTCTCTCTCTTACTCTACAAAATAAGGACAATACTATCGCTTGACTCAAAGTATTAGAATGACTGATATATAAATATATAACTATTGTATATCATATATTAATGTTCTACTTAATTCATATTTATATGAATAATATAAATAAATGTATGTCCTGTGTTAATTTTGTTATTACTATTAACTTCCTAAAAACAGAAAGTTGATAGTGTAATACTCATACAAGAAAGGCCGTTGGTTTCTCCTAAGAAAACTACAAGAGAAACAAATTTCAGCTGTTTGGACTGCAGCATCTTGTTCGATTTTGCAGTATGTTTCCAATCAATCCATTTTTCTCCCCACACTTTTAAAAGACAGAGTACCAATACCTTGAGAATTTTGTTATATGCTGAAGATATAAGGGAAAAAAAAACCATCAGGATTAAGTACCAGTTTGACTGTACTGGTGTGTTTGGGAAAACTGTAAAATAATTGCTTATATTTTTCTGATAGGAAAACATGTAGCATTTACACCTAGAGTCTATTATACAGAGCGAAGTAAGTCAAAAAGAGGAAGAGAAACATAGAATATTAGCACATATATACGGGATCTAGAAAGATGGCTCTCATGAGCCTGTGTGCTGGGCAGCAGGAGACGCAGACGTAGGGAACATGCTGTGGACACAGCGGGTGATGGCGACGCTGGGAGAAACCGAGAGTGGCATTGCAGCGTGCACATTAGCATGTATGACGCCAGGTGGCCAGCAGAAATTCGCCATATGGCACAGGGAGCTCAAATCCACTGCTCTGAGACAAACTAGCGGGGTGGGGTGGGGAGGGAGGTGGGAAGGAGGTCCCAGCGGGGGGACATGTGTATACCCATGGCTGATTCATGGGTATTTACACAGTATTGTAAAGCAGTTATCCTCCAATCAAAACTAAGTAATCTAAAAATATATTTTGAATTTACTCATTTCCTTGGCTGTGCCAAGTCTCAGCTGCGCACGGGGAATCTTTGATCTTCAGTTCGACGTGTGGGATCTAATTCCCCGACCATGGGTTGAAACCAGGCCCCCTGCGCTGGGAGTGCAGGGTCTTAGCCACTGGACCCCCAGGGACGTCCCTGTTTACATCTCTCTAATTGGAGATCTTCATGGGTGATCCACTCTCAATGATAAAAGTGGATATGGGGCAATATAGAAAGTCAGACTGTAGAGTGAGACCACGTGATTGAATGCAGCTGTCGGAAATAAGAAATGGGCTACAGTATGCAAAGGGCATTGAACATATCCTGGTTAAATAGACCCTATTCTTGGAGTCAAATAAGGAGTAGGGGTGGATGTTTGAGTTTAGATTTAACTCTTAACCTAAGAGAAGAGGGAGATAAATGGCGGCATAGTGGGGATACTCGAGAGGATAATTATTCTAGAAGATGTGCACAGTCCATATCATGATTCCCTTGTATCTTCTGATATAGATGCCTTGTTGGAGGAACTGGAACACTCTACCTTCCAGGAAAGTGATGAATACTCCAAGGCAGCTTCTCCTCCCCTGTATCAGCATTCCACAAAGGACAGTCACCTTGCTGAGACTTCAAAGGTCCCTTCCGTTCCTGATGACACGAATCCCTTTCCTGTAAGTTTTCATTTATTGAAGTACGTTAAATATTTGAGTGCATTTCTGAAAATTAGTTGTATCTCAAATAAAATTATGTAAAAAGGAGAATCACATAGTCAAGAGAGAAAAAACCTCCCTAAAAATTAAAAAAAAATTTTTTTTTAATGATAAAGATGGTTGTTTTTGGAAAGAGGAGAAGCACTGAGAAAAGCATCATAGAGGAATAAGCCTTTGGAAACTTTTTTTCTTATGAGGGCCTGGANAACCCACATCCCAATTTCTCAAGTTTCTAAATGGTGTTACTCAGTTGCTTTGTTTGAATCAGGATCCAAGCAAGATCCTCTGTGTACTGCCTTTGACTGCTTTATCCCTCAACATTTCTGCATTCTGTAACAATCCTCTCTTCCTCACTTTTTTGCAGCATTGATTCATTAGGAAACTGGAACCTTTGTTCTATGAAATGCCCCATATTCTTGCTTTGACTGGCTGCTGCCTCATGATGACGCTTACCTTATTTGCTCTGTCTTCATCTTGCCCCGCCTTCTCCAGTATTTTCTGTAAATTGTTAGTTTAGACCTAGAGACTTGATTCAGTTTAGGGTTAGTATTTAGGGGAGAATAGGTCATAGATCCTGGCTGCTGTGTACTTCTTGTTGAGTCATATCTAGAGGTATGTAATGACTGGTTGACCTACTTTTGAAAAATGAAAGTGTTACTTGCTCAGTCCTGTCTGACTCTACTACCCCATGGAAAATAGCCTGCTAAGCTCCTCTGACCATGGGGTTCTCCAGGCAAGAATACTGGAGTGGGTTGTCATTCCCTTCTCCAGGGGATCTTCCTGCCCCAGGGATCGAACCTAGGTCTCCTTTATTGCAGGCAGATTCTTTACCGTCTGAGCCTCCAGGGAAGCCTGACCTGCTTTTACTGATGCTAAGATTGACCACTGGTCGCAAGCAGTGTCAGCCTCACCCCTCCATTTTCAAGTTCCCTGTTGATGATCATTGCCTATCACCGTGATCTCAGTTGTAAAATGGTGACTTTTCCATCATTCTTTCAGCGTTCATTAGATGGGATTATATAAACAGTACCATTTCATCATTAACTATTTAGTTATCTTGAAATACATCTCATACAGGAAAATTGAAGAAACATTTTACTATGAATAAATGGTTTTACCATGAGTAAGTGCTTTTATAACCTTACTGAAAAAAGTTTAAAAGATTCCTGTAGCTCTTTTTAGAATATAGCCTATGTATAAATAAGTTATACAGTCAAAATACTGTGTTTTAGAGCCACTGAATGAATTGNCCATGGAAAATAGCCTGCTAAGCTCCTCTGACCATGGGGTTCTCCAGGCAAGAATACTGGAGTGGGTTGTCATTCCCTTCTCCAGGGGATCTTCCTGCCCCAGGGATCGAACCTAGGTCTCCTTTATTGCAGGCAGATTCTTTACCGTCTGAGCCTCCAGGGAAGCCTGACCTGCTTTTACTGATGCTAAGATTGACCACTGGTCGCAAGCAGTGTCAGCCTCACCCCTCCATTTTCAAGTTCCCTGTTGATGATCATTGCCTATCACCGTGATCTCAGTTGTAAAATGGTGACTTTTCCATCATTCTTTCAGCGTTCATTAGATGGGATTATATAAACAGTACCATTTCATCATTAACTATTTAGTTATTTTGAAATACATCTCATACAGGAAAATTGAAGAAACATTTTACTATGAATAAATGGTTTTACCATGAGTAAGTGCTTTTATAACCTTACTGAAAAAAGTTTAAAAGATTCCTGTAGCTCTTTTTAGAATATAGCCTATGTATAAATAAATTATACAGTCAAAATACTGTGTTTTAGAGCCACTGAATGAATCGTTGCCTTCTTTAGTCATATTATCAATTTGCTGAATGGTTAATTTGCTAAAACTTGATTAAAATTTCAGAGATTGATTTTTCTATTCTTTTTTTTTTTTTTTACATTTTATAAAACAGTAATTGAAATCGTGTATCCAGTTTGGAACTCCTTGATTCAGCTTTATTTTTCTGATTTCTAGGTAGCACATATTTTCCTCAGTTTCTTGTTTGTCTTTTCTTTGCTAATGATCTTTTTTGGCCGTACGTAAGTCATTCCTATATATTTTTAATGCAGCTAAGTTTATTAATCTTTAACTTCCTTTTGAAATTTGAGCCAATTTTATCACAGTTTTCTACTCCCCAGTTAAAGAGGAACCCATCCATTAAAAAACACGGCATCTGTTCCTTTAGGGCTGTGCCGGGTCTTGCTCACCGTGAGGCGTCTCTCCAGCTGCGGCGGGGGCTGCTCTCTACCTGTGCGGGGGGCCTTCGCCCTGCAGGGGCTTCGCTGGCGGAAGCCGGGCNAAAAACACGGCATCTGTTCCTTTAGGGCTGTGCCGGGTCTTGCTCGCGGTGAGGCGTCTCTCCAGCTGCGGCGGGGGCTGCTCTCTACCTGTGCGGGGGCCTCCGCCCTGCAGGGGCTTCGCTGGCGGAAGCCGGGCTCGAGGGCCCTGAGGCGCCAGCAGCTGCAGCCCGGCTCTAGAGCAGACTCAGCAGATGCTGCGCGCGGGCTCGGCTGCTCCGTGACCCGTGGGATCTTCTCAGATCAGGGGTCTAACCGTGCCTCCTGCGTTGGCAGGTGGGGTCTTTACCACTGAGCCACCCAGGAAGCCCCCATCCATTTCTAATTCACGTGTTTGTGTGGCTTGAGTTATTACATTTGGATTTTTGCATCAATTTGGAAATTATTTAATACTGCTTTCTTTTAAAATATTAGACCCCCCCCCCCCCCGGCCTGATACTGTTTTAGATACTGGGGATTATAAAGTGAGCAGACCAAAATACTTAGCTTCTTTCAGAGCAGACACTCCAGTCAGAGAGAAAAGGCAATGAAAAAAAGATGAAGAGACAGATAGAGGCTGCAGGACCCTCTCTGATCAGAGGACGTCTGAGCTGATCTCTGAAACTCGAGGCGGGGCTCGCCGATCCGAGGCCTGGGAAGGCAGAGGCCGCCGGCGCTTCGTGCAGCGGCGCCGCGGGGAAGGGCCCTAACCTTATCCCGTGCCTGCGCGGAGAAGAGCAGCCGCGGGCCTGATCCCCGGGTCGGGAAGATCCCCTGCAGGAGGCGACGGCGCCCATTCCAGGGTTCTCGCCCGGAAAGCCCCATGGACAGGGGAGCCGCGCGGGCTGTGGCTCAGGGAAGGCTCGGACGCCGCTGGCCGCAGAGCCGCGAGCGGGAGCCCGGCGCCACCCGGCAGCGCCCGGCCCTGCTCGCGGCGGCCTCGGCGCGGGCGTCCTGCAGCGCGGTTCGAACGTGGGAGAGTTGGCGTCGCCCTCTTCGCCGGCTCTAACTTGGCTTAAGGTCTCAAGCTGCAGGAGCACACCCTCGCTTTCCCTCTCTCCAGGCTTTCACGAGAAGGACAAGAAGCCGTACTGCCGGAAGGACTTCCTGGGCATGTTCGCGCCCAGGTGCGCGGGCTGCGACCGGCCGGTGCTGGAAAACTACCTCTCCGCCCTGGGCGCCGTCTGGCACCCGGACTGCTTCGTGTGCGGGGTGGGTATCCCCGCTTACCTTCTGGGTTTCGGACAGGGCAGGATTCTCCTTTCTGGGGTGCAGCTGGTAAGAGGGTTCACAACTCTGGGCGAGAATTTGACAGGGGCTTCTTAAAAGAAATACAGGGTTTTCTCAGCCATTGGAAGGAGTGAAATAATGCCATTTGCAGCCACGTGGCTGGACCTGGAGACTGTCTTACTGAGTGAAGTCAGACAGAGAGAGAAATACAGTGTGACATCCTTCTATGCAGAATCTAAAAAGAAATGAGCTGTGTCCATGGCTCACAAAGAGTCGGACACAACTTAGCAGCTGAACAGCAGCAGCAGAAGGAATGAGTTTATTTACAAAGCAGAAACAAACTCTCAGACGTCGAGAGTGGATTTATGCTTGCCGAGGAGGAGGGAAAGTTAGGGAGCCTGGGATGGATATGTACACCCTGCTATACTGATAATGGATAACCAAGCAGGACCTACCCTATAGCCTGGGGAACTCTGCTCAGTGTTACATGGCAGCCTGGATGGGGGGGGAGTTTAGGAGAAAAAGGATACATCTTTATGTATGGTTGAGTTCCTTTGCCATGTACCTGACACTATCACCATCTTGTTCATCAGCTAAGCTCCAATACAAAATTAAAAGTTTCTTTAAAAAAAGAAACACAGCATCCATGTGGGCATGTGCTCGTCTGGTTTGCAGAGGGGCGATATTCTAACCTCTGTGTGTCCACTGGCGGGAAGCTGGCAGGGATTTCCAGGCTGAACTTTTGCTGATACTTTACTTCTTGACATCTGCACCGCTTGTCTTTCTCTTCCCCTCACCTCCCAGGACTGCTTTAGCGGTTTTTCTACCGGCTCCTTCTTTGAACTGGACGGGCGTCCCTTCTGTGAGCTCCACTACCATCAGCGCCAAGGAACGCTCTGCCACGGGTGCGGCCAGCCCGTCACGGGCCGCTGCGTCAGCGCCATGGGCTACAAGTTCCACCCCGAGCACTTTGTGTGCACTTTCTGCCTGACGCAGCTGTCCAAGGGGGTCTTCAAGGAGCAGAATGACAAGACCTACTGTCACCCCTGCTTCAACAAGCTCTTCCCGGTGTAACCTCAGCTGAGCCCACACGCGCTCTCTTCTGATCTGCTGGAAAATTTAAGCCAAGAGAGGGAAGAGTACATTTGTAGTTCCTGACCTTCTTCTGCTCAGTAGGCTTAGAGGGAAAGCAAAGGTGACGGACAAAGGAGGGAGCGTCTAGAGGTGCCGTGACTGGGCTTCCGGCTTTAAGCTTTGATTGCAAGCCTTTTTTTTTAACAGTGCGGCTGAGCTTTGATCTGGGACCTGCTGTCTAGTGCCTCTGCACGTCGTGTATTTTCACACGCACACGTTCGTCCCGCTCCTGCCTTCCTCAGCTTCCTCCACTTTCACCTCTACTGATGGTCCTGCAGATAGACCTTGTCTGTTTGGCCTTAGGAGCCGGGCCTTTTAAGCCACCCCCGTTTCCCTGTGACTGACTTTCCCACAGTCACTGCTGTGGGCTTTGCTCCCGCTGTCTCAGCAGGAGGACAGCTGCTTTCCGGCCCTGTGCCGGCCACCGCTGCAGGGCTTTACTCTTGCTCTTAGAGGTCACCGTGTCGCTCTTTAGTTCCTCGTGTTTCCCTTCAGTGGGTTTCTCTTTTTCAAGAGAAAGTAGATTTTAACTGGAAAACTTTGACTCCGGACATCACTGGTAAATAAAGGAACTTGTGGTTTTGATGACTCAGTGTCATATTAGTGATAATAGATACATTTTCTGCTTCCCATGTTGCATGTTAGGCACAATATGCAATTAAGTGTGAAGCATACCTCTTGTTTACTTCCATGCAACGGGCCCTTTTGTTTACATCAGAAGAAATGAAAAAGAGGGACTCCTAGGCATTGACTTTTAATCTGGGCCCATAGCTTTCACTTTTTTTTTTTTTTGCACTTAAGTGATTGATTAAAAGACGGCAAAGCTTCTTAAAATTTTTTCATTGCAAAAAAAAAAAAATTTTTTTTCATTGCTTTGTTCACCTTTGGAGGAAACAGTCCCACTAGGCAGCTGCAAATTCATATCTGCATATGCACGCATATCTCCAAACTCATAAAGTCGTACGTATTCATTCAATTTTCTTGTGTATCAACCATATCTCAATAAAGCTATTTTAGAAAGTGAAATGTGCGTCTTCCTTCGACTTCACAGTTGTCGCATGAAAACAAGCAGGATGTCTGTTCTCACAGCATCTCTGAAGAAGGATGCTTTAAACCTCCTTTCACCTTTTTTCAGTTTGGGTTAGGAAATCCAACCCTGCTCTGCAAAACAAACAAACAAACTTCACTTATTTGTTCCTCTGAAAAATATGATGAGTAAACTTGTAGAAAAGCTTGTCAGACTAGTCAAGAGTCTGACTTTCTCAAGCTCCATCTCAAGTCAATTTTAAAGGGAGTCATGCTTCCTCAAAAGAAATCTTGATATGCTCTGTAATGTATCTCTCTTACCATGATATAAAAAATAACCGTATGATTATTTGTTATGAAAAATTTTTAAATCACTGAGGAAATCCCCTTCCCTGGAGGTATTTTTTAAAATAGGACTGAATTTTTTAAATAGACTGATATCTTTAGATTATTAAGATGGGGACAGAACTTCTAGGAGGGCAGGAATGGATGAAATGATTCTTGCCAAGATTTATCCTATTGGCCCCGTTTATTGGAGTGAGTGGTAAAGGGGATTTGAGGGTTAAAAGGAACTGATAACAGTGAAATTCGACAAAATAGGAACTCCAAATGCACCCTAGCTGTGAGGGAGGCTGATGCGACAGGGAGCCAGCTGGCCTTTCGTCCTGCTGGCCGAGTACCAGACTAAGCAAAATCCATGTTCCCTCTCTAAACATCCTCTTGACTGCATGTAACTCTGTGATGATGTTTGCAGGTGTTAATATGGTGGTGTTCATGGTTGGTTTGGGATTTGACAAAAGAAACGGGATTTTAACCAGAAAGAATGTTCAGGTGGTGACTTTTTTTTTTCTAAGGATTGGCTATTTTGAGATTTCAGTAGAACCTATGTATTCAAAAATGTCAGAGAAAAACCGCAGTTTACTAAGGTAAAAGTAAGAAGTGAAAATTTTTATTTTCATAATGAAAGTGGGTTTATATTTGTCCAAAAGGGGATTCTGTCTTCGGGACTAGTGTTTCAGCAACAGGAAACCACTGAAAAGTTAAAAGTTCTCCTTTTTTTTAAAAAAAAAATAATACTTTTCTCATACTGATAATATACCTGCTTATGCATAGGTTTTATTTTATTAATTACTTTTTTTTTTTGGCTGTGCCACGTGGCTTGCAGGACCTTCACTCCCCAACCACGGATTGAACCCAGGCCCCCTGCAGTGAAAGTGCAGCGTCTTAACCACCAGACTGCCAGGGAAGTCCCCAGAGTTTTGTTCTGAGTTTTCGGCAGTGCTGTGCAGCGTGCAGGATCTTCGTTTTCTGACCAAGGACTGAGCCTGTGCCTCCTGCGGTGGAAGCACGGAGTCTTGGCCACTGAGCCGCCAGGGACGTCCCCTTTCAGCTTTCAAAAAATAAAACCTACTCTCAAAAGACGGTTTTCCCTGCGCATGAGGATGTGTATTTTTATAGAAGAATGTGCTGTTGATTGAGAACTCTATTCTCAAGGAGGAGTCACTCCGTTTGGCCAGTGGGCCTTTGGAATAGCGTCCTCCAAGGTGATACTTAGACAAAGACAACAGTCGTTTTTCCATACGAGTTCTAGCACGTAACCTTGTAGGATGGCTGCTGGGCATAAGCTCCCTGTTTGTGAGCAGTAGAGGGAGACAGAGTGCTTTTCTCTGGCTTTGCAAGCGGAAGTCCCCAGATTCATCCTAACTGCACTCGCTTAGATCGCATTCAAATAGAAAAGAAAACACTCAGTTCCAACTCTGCAACCTCAAGAACCGTAGCCCGCCAGGCTCCTCTGTCCGTGAGATTTCCCGGGCAAGAATACTCAAGTGTGTAGCCTCTCCCTTTTCCAGGGCCTGGGGGTAGGTGGGGGGGTGGGGGGGTCTTCCCAACCCAGGGATCGAACCCGTGTCTCCTATGTTACTCTCAGATTCTTTATTGTCTGAGCCACCAGGGAAGCCTGCATACCCACCAGTGACTTTTGCTGGGGGAACTGTACTATGCAGCTCCCTTAAACCAAACTAGATCATTTCCAGATTTAGGGTCAGAACTAAGTTTTTAAAAACACAAGGGCCCTGTGCAGTAGATGTGGATACTTAAAAAATCTGGGGACTGGCCAAAGAAGGTCAATGAATCTTGAATCTGTATGGCCATATGTGTTCAAGGGCAAAAGAGTTTCAAGAGAATACAGAAGGTAACCACGCAGATCTTTCCAGTGCCCTGGGAGAACATGCTCGAGAACGTCACAGAATGTAAAAGCGGAGGGGAACCTGGAGTGAGGCTGTGACGGAAACACGTGGCAGATGCTGACCTTCCTTGGGGCTTAAGAAACATCCAAAGCAGCTTCAGCTTGAGAATCTGAGAAAGGAGATCTTCTAGCTGAAATAAAAGTGAGGAGTGACGACCGTGTTTAGGGGCAGGCGTCGCAGCTGTGTGTGCGCCTGTGTTCGGTCGCTCAGTCGTGTCCAACTCTCTGCGACCCTGTGGACTGTAACTCACCAGTCTCCTCTGTCCAGGGAGTTTTTCAGGCAAGAATACGGAGTCTGTCAGTCACTCAGACAGACACAATGGACTTTATGGAGTGACCCCATGGACTGTAGCCTGCCAGGCTCTTCTGTCCATGGGATTCTTCAAGCAAGAACACTTGGAGAGGGTTGCCATACCCTTTTCAATTGGATCCTCCCAACCTAGGGATCGAACCCGGGTCTCCTACATGGCAAGCAGATTCTTTACCCTCTGAGCTACAAGGGAAGCCCGTTAGGTGTCAGCAGGTCCTTAATAAGAACAGAGGTGGCAGTCGTTAAAATATGAGACTGAAAAAGTGACTACTTGCCCTCAAAATGCTGTGAGGTTAGTGTTATTAGATAAAACTCTCCATCAGAGCGGCATGTATGTGCTGAGAACCCAGAGGTGAAAGGGGAAATGGCAATCTGCTGGGAGACCCTGGAACAGGAGGAAAGAATCCTCAGACCAGTGCTGGAGCTTGAGCTGTGCTTGTGACAGACGTACAGCTTAGCCAGAAGGCAGCAAGGTCTCAAATCTATGCAGAGCGAGGTAAGTCAGAGGAGAAAAACAAATATCGCGCATTAACACACATAGGGGGGCTCTAGAAAAATGGTGCTGATGAACCTGTCTGCAGGGCAGGAGGAGGGGCGCAGGCGTGTGTGGACACGGGGCGAGGGCTGGGGCGCGGGCTGAGAAAGTGGGGCCGCCACATACACAGCACCACGTGTGGAACAGAGACGGCCTCTGCACAGCACGGGGGCTCAGCTCGGCACTCTGTGGTGGCCCCGGCGGGCACGAGGAAGGCTGAAGAGGGAGGCCAGAGACGGATGCACCCCTCTGTGTCATCGTACAGCAGAAAGCAGCGCAGCACGCTAAGCAATTAGACTCCAGTGAATCACGAGCTGAAATTCATGCCGCGGATGCCGCTTTGTCTGGTGCCTGTCTGTAGAAAGTGGTTCAGTCTCTAATGTCACTGGAAGACTGTATGTTTGTAGTGACAAAATATTCTAAAAACCTTGATGTCTTACTTGCAAAAAAAAAAGAGACAATTTGGAAAATTGTAAGAGAATTGTTATATTTACCTTTATTCTGAAAACTGGTACTTGAAGAAAATTGGGTTTAAAAGAGTTGAGGAAGAGAAAGAAGATATTTATAGTAATTCTGAGAGGCGCTCGTAGAGATGCTTTTTAACGTTTTGGAAGTTGAGGGTGAAGCTTCTCATTATGTCTAATGACACTTGGAAAATATGACTTTCCCTGTCAGGCTGCTTTTCCATTTTCAGACATGAGTCCAGAGATACTGGAAGCTCAGAAGTAAGGTGCGCTTAAGGTGTGCCTCGAAGGGGTGCTTAGAGGGAGAGAGACTGTCCTAAAATAATCTGAAATTTTTGAAAGAGAAGGGGAAAAAAGAAGGGAAGGGAGTTATGGGCTCTATAAGTGAATGTCTGACTTGCACCAGTTGAAAATTCCAGCGCTTCCAGGAAGCATGGGGAAACAAGAAGGGTGGCATCCAGCACACTCTCTGTGGGCAAAAGGGAGACGGTGGTGGGGCTGGGCCCCGGCACTCAGCTAGTCCCCTCCCACAGACCAAGGTGGCATCCAGCACACTCTGTGGGGGAAAGGGAGACGGTGGTGGGGCTGGGCCCCGGCACTCAGCTAATCCCCTCCCACAGACTCGGCCTGGAAGGCCTCTTAGTNCAGGATCGTCCTTGCTGTCGCATCACTTGCGTTGCCGGGGGTGCTGCGCCGGAACACGGACTGGGCGGCAGGAAGACGGGAGAGGTCTTTCCTACGGTTCCAGAGGCCGGAAGTCCACGATCCAGCGTCCACGGGCTTGGCGTCTCCGAAGGCCTCGCAGTTTTGCCGGTGGCCCCCCGGTTCCCCGCCCCACCCTGTTGTCCCCGCGTGTCCTTTGCTCTCTGCCTGTGTCTCCCTGGTGCTTCCTCCTCTTCTTAGAAGAACAATAGTCCTGTTGGTTTAGGGTCCCACCCTTGTGGCCTCATTTAACCCACATTAGCTCTATCTCCAGGGCTCCTCAGGCGACGCTACTGGTATGGAACCCTCCTGCCAGCGCAGGAGACGTAAAAGACACGGGTTTGATCCCTGGATTGGGACGATCCCCCAGAGGAGCGCACGGCGACCCACTCCTGTGTTCTTGCCTGGAGAATCCCATGGACAGAGGAGCCTGGCGGGCTACAGTCCACGGGGCTGCAGAGAGTCGGACACGGCTGAAGCATCTTCGCACACATGCATCTCAAGATGAAGAAGATGATACTAGAGGGAAGAGCTGAGATGGAGGCTGGGATGAGACGCTACAGGAAGGGTCCAGCTTCTGTGTGCTTACATGGGCCGGTGTTCTGGGACGCAACTGACACAGCTGGTTTCTCTTTTAAAGGCGAGGGGGAGACACATTTCAAAGCACCGGTTTAAGCTGCTCTTTTTTATTTTTCACAAAGAAGCCCTCAGGGTTTGCAAATCTACAAATAGATACTTTTCCATTTTCATTCCTAATGAGAAGCAGACAGTGCTTTTTTAAGATTACCACATCTGATGATCTGAATGCTAGTTTGGTGAGTTAGAGACAAATACATTTCTTTCAAGCTGAGCTCCTCAAATGACATCTCTGCTCCTCCTCCACTTTATTAAACCGAGAATCAGACAGAAGGTGCAACATTCAACAGGCTCATTCTGTTTTCAGGCCAGGTTCTAGGCTCCTGAAGAAAATCTAAGATGAGTAAGCCTTAGTCTTTACCTTCGAGGAGCTTACAGCCTAGGAAAGTCACATATCCAGGCCTCATACGAGCTTGTCTGTACAAAAGGGCTTCTTGCCTGGCAGCAGAGGTGAGGGCAGTGAGAAAGAGGAACTAGGAAGGAAACGAGAGGAGGCGGACGATGCCCAGAGCTAACCAGATGGTAGGATAACGTCGCTGACTCAGTGGGCGTGAATCTGAGCAAACTCTGGGAGATGGTGGAGGATAGAGGAGCCTGGAGTGCTGCAGGTCACGGGGTTGCGAAGAGTCGGACACGACTTAGCAGCTGAACAACAGCAACAAAATGTTACAAGGCGATTTGGAAAAGTGCTATAAATAGAGGGACACACACGTGTCTTTCATAGTCTCAGCAAAAAGCTTCATGGTGGAGGTGGCTTTAATTTGAATCTTCAAGTGAAAATGAGAAAGGAAAACTGGGGCATTCCAACCCCGGGGAAAGGCAAGACGTAAGGCAAAGGGGAAAAGTGCCTGGTGTGTAGGTGGAGAGAGGAGCGCCTTTACTGAGGATGCACTCTGTGCCTTTTTGGGTGTGTAGGATGAAGTAGGGTACTTGGTAGTAATAAAAGAGAATTAGCATATACGTAATACTATATGGGCGGTAAAGAACCCACCTGTCAATTCAGGAGACATAAGAAATGTGGGTTTGATCCCTGGGCTGGGAAGATCCCCTGGAGGAAGGCACAGGAACCCACTCCTGTTCTTGCCTGGAGGATCCCAAGGACAGAGGAGCCTGATGGGCTATGGTCCAAGGGCTGCAAAGAGTGAGACATAAGGGAAACAGTTTAGCACACAGCACACACTGAGTGTCTAGAAAACAGATAATCAACAAGGGCCTACTGTGTAGCACAGGGAACTCTACTCGATATTCTGTAATCCCCTGTAGGTGAAAAATCTGAAAGAGAAAGCGTGTGTGTGTGTGTGTGTGCATAACCGAATCACTTTGCAGTAGACCTGGAACCAACACATTGCAAATCAACTGCACCCCGATATGAAATAAAAAGTAAAATAAAAAAGAGAGAGAAATACAGCAAAAAAGGTGTGCTGGGCTAGTTGGGTTTGACAGTCAGGCTGGAGAAGTTGCATGTTATCCTGTAGGCAACAAGCAAGTCGTTGCAGTTCTGAACACGGTGGATAGAAGTGAGAAGGGGAAGCAGAGGGCATATAAGCTGAGGTCCCAAGCCTCTTGTGCGTGCTCAGAGATTTTACCTGCAAAACACACATTTGAAGATAAAATTACTAATAACTTGAAAATAGCGACTGCAGAGCATTAAACCCCAAGGATGGAGCCCTCCTAAGCACGGGTCCCTGTATGATGACAAGACCTGCATGTCTGTGAGGCAGGCTCTGGAGTGGCCTTTCAGAAGACCGTTTCAATAGAATGGACGTGGAAACAGTTGAGGCTGTGGTGCGGTGGACTGAGGGTATGGAGGGAGACGGTGCAGAGGACCATCTTAATGGTAGAAGGAGGGATTCTGGTGGAGTACACGGGTCTGTTAGGGTGGGAGAAAGCCTTCTGAGAGTTTTGGGGAAAGGATGGCTAACTTAAGCATGCTTGACGACACAAGGGTAAGAGCAAGTGAGAGAAGGCACGAAGGATGGACCAGTAGCTACAGTAACGCTCTCACAGGAGTAGGCAAAGACTGGATCAAGAGCATACTTCAAGGAGGAAGAGAAGGAAGAGGGCATGGCAAGGTCTGAGCTAGGAAGGCAGAAGAGGGCAGTGTGAAATTAGATGGGGTGACTGAAGCGACATAGTAAAGAATATGGCGTCACCAGTGGAAAGGGCAGAGACCTCAGTGGGGCTGAGGACTTGAGAGAAGCTTGGGAGATTCTGGGAAAACTGACGGATGGAAATGAGCCAGGGGTCTTAGAGCCTTTTGTTCTTCAGTCGCTCAGTCGCGTCCAGTTCTTTGCAACCCCATGAACTGCAGCAAACTCAACCATGCCCATTGAGTTTCAAATATATTGCTAATCAGTTTTGTAGCTTTGGGTGGATCACTTCATTTCTATAAATCTGTTTAATCCTCAATCAAATTAGATATTTACAAAATGACACATATTTATAGTGTTCTGTGTTCTAGGTACTTTATGCCTGTTAACTTGATTCTTACAACAACCCCGTAATGAGAAAGAGAGGTATGGAGAGGCTAAGTGACTTGACCGAGACTTCCAGGCACAGGGGTCTTGGGGATGGGGAGAGCAGGGTTTGAACCTGTGCATGTGGCTGCAGGGATGGTCCTTGTCTCCACCGGGCCGCTGCTGTCTTGGGTAACTTAACCCCTCGTGATCTCTTGAGTCTTAAAAGACACTGACATCCATGAGTCCACAAAAGTAGCATTTTAAGAAGACCAGTAGCTTCTTCACTCTTTGTAAGTCCAAAGCATCTTTCCTCAGTGAACTCACTGGTCAGGGTGCCGGGGAACGTAGGCTCTGGTCCCCCAGCCGGCACCGCAGTAAGCTCATTGCCCGAAAGCNCACTTTATGTCTGTTAACTTGATTCTTACAACCCCGTAATGAGAAAGAGAGGTATGGAGAGGCTAAGTGACTTGACCGAGACTTCCAGGCACAGGGGTCTTGGGGGCGGGGAGAGCAGGGTTTGAACCTGTGCATGTGGCTGCAGGGATGGTCCTTGTCTCCACTGGGCCTCTGCTGTCTTGGGTAACTTAACCCCTCGTGATCTCTTGAGTCTTAAAAGACACTGACATCCATGAGTCCACAAAAGTAGCANTACTTTATGCCTGTTAACTTGATTCTTACAACAACCCCGTAATGAGAAAGAGAGGTATGGAGAGGCTAAGTGACTTGACCGAGACTTCCAGGCACAGGGGTCTTGGGGATGGGGAGAGCAGGGTTTGAACCTGTGCATGTGGCTGCAGGGATGGTCCTTGTCTCCACCGGGCCGCTGCTGTCTTGGGTAACTTAACCCCTCGTGATCTCTTGAGTCTTAAAAGACACTGACATCCATGAGTCCACAAAAGTAGCATTTTAAGAAGACCAGTAGCTTCTTCACTCTTTGTAAGTCCAAAGCATCTTTCCTCAGTGAACTCACTGGTCAGGGTGCCGGGGAACGTAGGCTCTGGTCCCCCAGCCGGCACCGCAGTAAGCTCATTGCCCGAAAGCCTTGCAGTGGCCGCGAGGTGGCAGCATTCAACCAAAGATGTGTGGCCTTGAGCTAACTGAAAAGTCAGGATTGGCCCTTTCCTTCTCCTTCACTTTTCTAAAACCCCAGATTATACCTGTTTGATGGTGAAGTCTGAGCTTGATCTTCTGAGGTTCCCAACAGTGAAGGAGTCACAGGAGTCCAAGTGGATGTGTTCCCCCCTGGGAATTCAGAGCCTTTGGGAGAGAAAAGGAGGGAGGTCAATTCAGGGCCACAAGGAACTGAGAGCAGCGGGGTTCTCTGTCACCAACACCCAAGACTATTTATTCCGTTTCACCTTGCCAACAGTCTCCATTTGAAGCTGNAGCAGCGGGGTTCTCTGCCACCAACACCCAAGACTATTTATTCCGTTTCACCTTGCCAACAGTCTCCATTTGAAGCTGTTTAATTTGGTCTGTAATATTAAACGCGGGTAAAGGGGAGAACTAAGTTATTTTATGGAAACAGACGTCCTGACTGGATTGTGTCAGTTAGGATGGATGTAGGACGTCAAGGTGAAGTTTCTCTTTCCCTTCTTTCCACTCCCTTTGCCTTTTTTCTTCCCTTCTCCTTCTTGTTCTCCTTCCTCCACTCCCCTCCTCCCAGCTCCTCCCCTCCCCCTCATCCCTCCCTTCCCCTTCTCTCACCTCCTTCCGCCTCCTCCTTCTTCTCCTTTCTCTTCTCCTTCCTCCCATTCTTATCCCTTCTCTGTCTCTCTTTTTAAATCTCTCTCCCTCCTTCTCTCTCCATCCCGCCTTGATTGTCATAGTGATCAAATAAAAGAGCCATGAGCAAGGTCTAGTCTTAGAGTAGGATGAGCCAGTCAGAGGATGAGATCCACAAAATTCCGAGACTGGTGCAAAAACAGTGTTGCCCTTTTAGCACCTAGCTTGCCGCTTACTTTGGCCACTTTTTTTTTTTTTTNTGCGGAAATGTACTTCTTAAGACCAGAATGACCGTGGCTCACAGCCAAAGTCCAGCTTCTCGTCTGCTTTCGTGGGCTAGGCGCTATGAGTGGGTGGGAACGGAGTGGTGATCAGTCTTACTTCTCATCAACTGCTTGATGTTTATAGTTACAGGAGACTAAGTTGTCACATACATCATGTTTTCAAGAGCGCAAAAGAAATTTTTTTTACCTTAAATGTGAAAACCAGAGATCTTTTTTAAAAAAGGTTGCATTGGCTTGTTCACTCTCGGCTCTGGCCGCTCTGTGGCCCCCTCTCTGGCTGGGGTCTGTGGGCTTCTGCTTGCAGTGGCCTCTTGTTTGGGAGCACAGTCCTCAGGGCCCACAGGCTTCAGTAGCGTTGGCACATGGGCTCAGGAATCGCGATGTGCGGGCTTAGTTGCCCCACCAAACGTGGAGTCTTCGCGGGCCAGGGGTCACACCTGTGTCCTCTGCATTGGCAGGGGAATTCCTAGCCCCTGGACTACCAGGGAAGTCCCAAACCAGAAATCTCCGTGGGCTAAATCAGGGAGCTTAGAAGGGCAAGTTGATTTTGAGATGATCAAACTCTGCCATGCACAGGGCAGCCTCAGTCTGAGGAGGGTTGAGCACGGGTCTTGTGGAGAGAGAAGCAGAAACAGACATGAGTCCAACCTGGAAGAGAGACCTTCTCTAACATCTGCTCACCATCACCTGAACACACTGAGGGCTTCTTGTGGATGCAAAGCCTTGACAGCCTGGACCTGCCTCACCACCCTCCCGCCCCCTGCCTGAGCAGTGAGGACTTTTCAGCCACACACACCGGAGAACAGGCTTTAATGGCCAGGAGCCACTTCACCAAGGGGTCCTTCTCAGCATCCCATAGGAGTTACAGGGCTCACAGTGCCTGATTTGGAGGTGAGTGTTGAAAGCCGCTATTCGAGCACTGAGGGTATTCCACTCATAGCTCAGTTTCGTTTCCTACCTTGATAGATATCATTAATTTTTTCCTCTTCTTCCCCTTAAAAAATATTTATTTATTTTGGTTGTGCTGGGTCTTAGTTGCAGCCCATGGACTCATAGCTGGAGCAGACATAGTTCCCCAGCCAGGGGTCAGACCTGGACCCCTGCACTGGAGCAGAGTCTTACCCTCTGGACCACAAGGGAAGCCCCTTTCCTCTGCTTCCTGCTCCTCTTCTCCTACTTCCTCTTTTCCCTTCTCCCCTTCCTGTCTCGTTTCCCTTTTTCTTTCAGCCTCTTTTCATCCTCAGCCTGGGCAAGAACTTCTCTCACCACTAAGCAGTTAGGTCCTGTGAAAAATTAAAGTGTTTTTGTATTAAAACTATGACAGCACCCAGTAATGTGTTTCCGGGCATGTTTCTTTCTGCCTGTCTCCCAGTCTAGGCCAGAAAGTATGTGGCTCTCCTAAGAGCTGAAAGCCTAATGCTTACACGTTGCTCTCTTTTCATTGAAGTCACCGCAAGCTACCACTACAGCTGACGGCAAATCAGTATAAAGGTCCCAGTTCCAGCATCGAGGGCTGGGTGAAAATTCTTACTATTCTCAGTGGTATGACTTCTAGAAAGTCATTTGATTGCTTTGAACCCAGCATTTGGGATAAACTGTAAAGATGTGTGCGTGCTTAGTCACTTACCCATGTGCAGCTCTTTGCAACCCTGTGGACTGTAGCCCACTAGGCTCCTCTGCCCATGGGATTCTCCAGGCTAGAATACTGGAACAGGTTGCTGTTTCCTTCTTCGATCTTCCTGACCCAGGGACTGAACCCATGTCTCCCGCATCTCCTGTATTGGCAGGTGGATTCTTTACCACCAAGCCACCGGGAAGCCCTGAACGGTAAAGATAACATAAAATAAAGTGTGTCAACAGGCCCATCATAATGAGTGCATGTTAGATATAGTTGAGATTCCTATAATAGTTCTCACTTAACCGTTCTCGTATGTCCTGCTTTGGGCTCCTGAGCTGCTCCACTCTTGTCTATTTGGGTCCAAGCCTTTATGCCCATCCATTACTCACCTTCCTGTCCCCCAAGCCCCCAGTTCTGCAGCAGACCCATTTCAAGCTGATACTACATGAGCATTCAATTACACAAGCTACTCAGAAGGAGAGGTCTTGTTTCCAGTAAGACTTCAGTTACAGAATACAGATTACTGTGGGGAGTTTTTCATGGCCACATGGGAAATCTGTCAAACAGAGACTGTCCTCATCTGGTTGTTAGCAACCCCTGCCCTCTCCCTGCAGGAGTGGTCAGAGGCAGAACAGACACTGTGGGTAAGGCCTGCAACTCAAGTTGGCACAGTAAAGGCCCAGGAGAAATTCCTGCCTGAAATGTCCAAAAGCAGAATGCCAAACACACATAAATTGGGACAGTTATTTACATCAGGGTAGATTATCCTTTTGGATAAAGATTCATGATTGAATTATTTTAAATAAGAGTCTCCCTTTGTGCATGAGATAATGTGTTTAGCTTTTATGTATATGGGAAGGAAAATTAAAATATGTAGAGTCCTGGACAACTGAAGTGAACATTACAGACTCATAGACTCTTTAGCCAAGACAGACTTTAAAAATAATCTACACCAATTCTCTCATTTCACAGCTGAAAACTCTGATCCCTGCAGTTTAACTTGCTTCACCTCACAAGAACCAAATCTTACTTGATTCTTATTCATCCTTTACCTTCTGTAAAACTCTTGATGTATCAAAAGAAAGTTTTACTTTCATTGGTTCACTTGGAGATGGATTTTTTGTGCTTCCATTTGGCAGCTGAGGAAATCAACTCTTTGAGAAGTTGTCTTACTTGCTGAGTGGTAACAAAAGGAGCCCAGATTTGAACATAAGTCTTGACGTCCCTGCTCAATCTTCTGAGAAAAGAAAAGTAGCCTTATATTGTAGTAAATTTCAATAGATGACTTATTTGATGTATAAATCATTTAAAGAGAGCCTTTCATGATAAGTTCCTGCTGTGTGGCAAGGCAGTCTGGAGAATACAAACAGATTTAAGGATATCAGATGTAATTCCTACTTCCACAAAGCAAGTCTTCCCGCATATATGATGACTGATGTGATGCACTTTGGGATTCATGAGTCAGTATTCAACGGCTTGGCTGGCGGGAAGTGTTCCTCTATCTTACGGAAGCTGCATGGACCAGGGCATGTCATTCTTGTCATTCTGGGCTCTTTGAATGTTGCATCCCGTGGAGACAGCCAAACCCTGCCCAGGATTTACTGGGTGCAAGCAGCAGGAAAGGCATGGTGTGAGGTCCGTGAAGGAACTAGGAACAGACTGCATTGTTCCTGCTTCGGAAGGAGCTTGCAAATAGTGCGGTGGAACAAGACACGTACTTTGAGGTGGATGACACTGAAGGCTTGTGTGTGTGTGTGTGTGTGTTTAAAGATGTTTGTTTACTTTTCTGTGCTGGGTCTCTGTTGCTGCGCTTGGACTTTCTCTAGTGGCGGGGAGCAGCGCTGCTCTGACTGCCACGGCCGGGCTTCTCATTGCGGTGGCTTCTCTCGCTGTGGAGCACAGCCTCTAGGCACCCGGGCTCAGGGGTTGTGGCACACGGGCCTAGTTGCTCCGCGGCATGTGAGATCTTCCCAGACCAAGGATTGAACCTGTGTCCCCTGCATTGACAGGTGGATTCTTATCCACTGTGCCAACAGGGAAGTCCTGCGATTATTGTTAAGGGAGTAGTATAGGAAAAAACATTTAGGAAGCTATGATGGATGGAGGAGGGCCCCTCTAAAGCAATGACATTTTAACCAAGGCTTGAAAAGAAACAAACAGAAAGACCCTGGCAGTGATACAGTCGGAAGGGAAAGACCCAGGGATTCATTTCTCGTCTTTTTAAAAAATGCATTTTTACCGGAGTGTGGTTGCTTTGCAGTTCCGTCTTAGTTCTGATGTGCAGCAAAGTGGACAGCGGTATGTGGAGCTGACACAGAGCTCACGCGGTACAGCTCTTCTTTTTCGGATTTCCCTCCAATTCAGGTCACCACAGGGCACTGGGGAGCTCTCCTGCGCCTGCAGAAGATCCTCACGAGTCATCTACTTTACACACAGAGTCAGTAGTGTATCGATCTTCCCAAACTCTATGGTCTCAGCTTGTTTCACTGAGTTTGAGAGCATCTCATAAATTATCTATTAAAAAAAGAAAATAATATTTAGAACACTTCAGAGGTGACGAAGAATCCTGAAGGTGAGGAAAGCTTCCCGGAAGAGCTTAGAACTTGAGCCAGGCTCTGAAGGGAGGATGAGAACGTCCAGAATTGCAAGAATTAGCCTCTAGTCAAAACTCTGCCACTTAGTGGTGGTACCGTCTCCCTAGATTCCATACATGTGTGTTAATGTCTGATATTTGTTTTTCTCTTTCTGACTTACTTCACTCTGTATGACAGACTCGAGGTCCATTCACATCACTACAAATGACCCAGTTTCATTCCTTTTTATGGCTAAGTTATATATACACATACACATACACACCACATTGTCTTTATCCATTCGTCTGTTGATGCTGCAATAAAGACAATAGAGACTTACTCCTATCAAACTGTGTGAAGAAACTGGACTCACAAGAACATCTGTTTCTCCCCAGAGAAGTGACACTTTAGGGGGAAACTTCTGTAGGATATCACCACTCGCCTGTCCGGATCCGAGCCCAGGAGTGCTACCGCCCATTCGTAGCATGGGGTTTCTCAGTTGCTGCTCTGTGATGGATTCACAGGCCAGGCATGTGTGTGTGGGGGGGGGGTTGGGCAACATCTCTGTAGTGCACTGACCCAACTAAGAAGTTAGTGTGTGTCTGCACTTGTGCTTGTGTTTGTATAAAATGCTTGTTTTAAACTTCTTAGAGATCAGTGAGAAAAAGTCAGACAACCCAATAGAAAAATACAAGATTTAATTGCTCAATCTATTGTTTGTGTCAATTTGGTTTATCTCAAGGGTAAAGATGAGCTATGTCGATGCGACCATTTTTGTCAAGTATTGCAGTGCATATATGCAGTCAGTTCTCTCCTGCTGCTGAGTCGCTTCAGTCGCGTCTGACTCTGTGCGACCCCATAGACGGCAGTCCACCAGGCTCCCCCGTCCCTGGGATTCTCCAAGCAAGAGCACTGGAGTGGGTTGTCATTTCCTTCTCCAATGCATGAAAGTGAAAAGTGAACGTGAAGTCACTCAGTCGTGTCCGACTCTTAGCGACCCCATGGACTGCAGCCCACAGGGCTCCTAGGTCAGTGGGATTTTCCAGGCGAGAGCACTGGAGTGGGGTGCCATGCAGTCAGGTCTCTAGGGTGTATCTGTTTTAAAGTGTAATTGCTGACTCATAGGCTGTATCCAGTTTCAACTTTACTAAATAATATGTGTTATTTTCCAAAGTGGTTGTGCCAATTTATCTTCCCATCAACGGTGTGTGAATCCCCACTGCCAACACTTGGTATAACTGGGTTTTTAAATTATGCCAATTTGGAGAGAGGTCAGCGTTTTTCTTATTGTTGCCCCAATTTGCATTTATTTGATTACTGATGAAATTAAACACACATGTACTTCCCCCCCCCAGATCTTTCCGCTGTTTTTCTCTTATTGTATAAAAAGACAGCAAACCACAAATGGATACAAACAGATGTATGGAGTGGATGTACAGAGGCTGCTGTTCTATTTTTGACTTGGATGGTAGTTATATTGGGGTTTTCCATTGTTAAACTAAGCATATATGTTTTATGCACTTAAAATATATATATGTCTCTCAGTAAAAATGTTAAAAAGGTAAATCAGATGTAGCTCCTATATTAAAGGAGTTTGTATAAATTTTGGTTATTTTTTCTGTACAGGGTGTATTTCACAAGAGAAATGTTTTTTTTTTTAAAGTATATCAACCAACTCCTGTATTAAAGAAGTTTATGGTATAAAGTGAGGACAATATCTAGGTATAAGTAGCTTTAGTTCTATGTGGAAAATTATAAACTACAAGAGAGGCCCGTAAAATGCTGCGGTAGAAGAGAGGAAGGCTTGATCCCACGGTGGAGACTTGAAGAACACGACGTTCGTTCTGGACAAGAAAGAGATGTACAGGGAAATGACAAGGAGAGTATGCAGATGTATTCAGCAAACAGTCTTGTTTGTCTGAAATGTGATATTCTTGAAGAAAAATAATCGAAAATAAATTTGGAAGGCTGTGAGTTGGAGTCCAACCATGGAGACCATTCTCTTTCAGATTAAGACTTTCAAGTTGACACTGTAGGTGCTAGCGCCACTAAAGAAAGCTTAGACATTGTCCAGCTGCCAGAGCTCAGGGCAGAAGTCCAGCTGCTGCAGGACAAAGTTTAGAACGGCTTTGCCTCTGCATCTGTGTTAAAACAGAGCATTTGTTCGCTTTCGGCAAATTGTCCAGCATTTTACGTGTGAGCACATAGCCACATTAAAAGTTGTTTCAGCACCTGTTGGAGCAGCCATTGATTGGTTTTTTTTAGATGTTGATCCACATACTGATTCATGTATTATACTTTCTTTTTGAATTTATTTTTAATTGGAGTGGAATCGCTTTACAGTGTCGTGCCTGCGGTACAGCAACGCGAGCCAGCTGCAAGCGTGCACGTGTCCCGCCCTCTCGACCTCCTTCCCACGCCCACCCCAGCCCTCCTGGTGGTCGTGGCGCACAGGCGGCGCTCCCCGCAGCGCCCAGCCGCTGTCTGCTGTGCACACGGCCCTGCATGTAGCTCACTGCAGCACTCAGTTCGCCCCGCGTGTCTGTTCCCTGAGCCTGCCTCTCTATTCCCGCCCTGCTGCTGGATTCATCCATACCGTTTCTCTGGATCCCACGTGTATACGTTAATATACAACGCTCCTTTTTCTACCTTCCTTCACTCAGTACAACAGAGCCTACTGTCTGTCATACCGAGTCACCACTTCTTCATGTGTCCAGAATCCATATTCCTTCTTGGAAGTGTTCTGACTTCCTTGGAGAGCGGTCTCAGCTACTGGATGGATGGGAGGATCCCCGTGCCCACCCAAGTCCGTGGACACCGAGGCAACGAGCATCTTTCCTCCCCTGCCTTCTGTCGAGAGATCCGCGAGCTGTGTCGGGACAGAGGGGCCTCACAGGACTCCTCAGTTCTGCCAATAACAGGTTCTCACTGCCCCCTACTTAAATCTGAAGCAAGTGAAGCCGGGGAAGCATGTGGGCTCGGAGTCGCCTGCCCCGTCGGGGGGTTCAGCTCGGGCCACCGCACTCAGGCATGCACGCCGCGGTTTCTGTGCCGCTGACGCCTGCTCCTTAGCCTCCAAATGACTTCAGCTCCTCTGATNAGAGATCTGCGAGCTGTGTCGGGGCAGAGGGGCCTCACAGGACTCCTCAGTTCTGCCAGTAACAGGTTCTCATTGCCCCCAACTTAAATCTGAAGCAAGTGAAGCCGGGGAACCGTGTGGGCTCGGAGTCGCCTGCCCGGTCGGGGGGTTCAGCTCGGGCCGCCGCACTCAGGCATGCACGCCGCGGTTTCTGTGCCGCTGACGCCTGCTCCTTAGCCTCCAAATGACTTCAGCTCCTCTGATGCTGAAGCTGAAGCTCCAACGCTTCGGCCACCTGATGCGAAGAGCTGACTCATTACAAAAGACCCTGATGCTGGAAAAGATTGAAGGCGGGAGGAGAAGGGGACGACAGAGGATGAGATGGCTGGATGGCATCACTGACTCAATGGACATGAGTCTGAGCAAACTCTGGGAGACAGTGAAGGACAGGGAAGCCTGGTGTGCTGCAGTCCATGGGGTTGCACTGAGTCAGACAGGACTTAGCGACTGAACAGCGATAATAACCGGCTGCCTTTGGTCCAGTTTCCCTTTGATTTTTTGACCCTCTCGATGTCCTTTCAATTACCTCCATCTTCCCCCTTTGTGTTCGCCTGAGCAGACCTCTGTAACAAACATAACATGTATCTATTGTGTGAGCGAAAATTATCCAGGGACTGTACAGTGACCAGAAGACAAGAAATTGAAAGATAGAGTAGAGGTGTAAAATGGAAAAGAATAGGAAGAAAGCACTCAGTAATACAGAAGTCCATAAGCATTTCAACGGGCGCAACAGAAGGAAAATGAATGGTACATTTTGTAGCTTTGCTACAAAATTAAACTTCCTTCAGAAAGCTGAGCAATTGCTAGTCATCCATTTCTTTAACCACATTTTCTTGCTGACAGTTTCGATTCAGATCTGGAGTTGTTTGTACGCAGGGATAAAAGAGGCCTGAGGGCTCGTGCCATCCACGGTTGCGTGTTTACGATGAGGAAGTCGAGGCCCAGGGAGGGGAAGTGGTCTTCCGTCCAGAAAGTGGCCGAGGCAGACCCTGGGACATACTCCACCGCGCTGCAGCGCTCCTGGCTGGGCCTCCACCCAGGCTGGGCTTGAGAACACCCACTTTTGCTTCTCCTTGGGTGTTTCTGACAGCATCATCCTTTGTCTTATAAACATGTTCCTTGCTGCCTTCTCAGAAAACGTCACTTCATACCTGCGTGACACGTGGGCCGGGCGAGAGCTGGAGAAACTCATATCCAACAGCCAACTTGCTGCCTTTCAAGTTAATTGCACCATCTTCTTGCTTTGGTTCCCTAGTTGGCTGCTCTTAACATTTCCTCTCTTCAGCTCCAAACGTCTTCTGTGTCAATGATAGCGTCTCCCAGAGTGGACGCCATGGTGAGCTGCTTGGATCCCATATAAATATATGGGGCTTCCCAGATGATAAAGAATCTGCCTGCAATGCAGGAGACCTGGATTTGATCCCTGGGTCGGGAAGATCCCCTGGAGAAGGAAATGGCAACCCATTCCAGTCTCCTTGCCTGGAAAATTCCATGGACAGAGGAGCCTGGCAGGCTATAATCCATGGAGTCACAGAGTCGGACACAACTGAGTGACTGACAGAACAACAGCCTGTATATACATAGACATTTNGACAGAGGAGCCTGGCAGGCTATAATCCATGGAGTCACAGAGTCGGACACAACTGAGTGACTGACAGAACAACAGCCTGTATATACATAGACATTTCCTATATTGTTTCCCATTTGATTTGCTCCAGAAGACTGGGTATAGTTCCCTGTGCTATACAGTAGGACCTTGCTGTCTCCCCATTCTAGATGTAATGGTCTGCAGCTCCTGGCCCCGAACTCCCAGTCCATCCCCCTCCCTGCAGCCCTCCCCCCACTCCCCTTTGGCAAGTGTGATCTCTAAGTCTGTGAATCTCTCTGTTTCACAGATACGTTCATTTGTGCCATACTTTAGATCCCACCCTCTTACTTAACTTATATTCAGAGTGCATCATGAGAAACGCTGGACTGGAAGAAATACAAGCTGGAATCAAGATTGCCGGGAGAAATATCAATAACCTCAGANACACAGAGTGAACAAACAGAGCTACTCAAAACAAAAATTAGCAAAACAAAAAGTTACCAGCACTGAGCATGACCTACTGGGCTTCCCTGGTGGCTCAGATGAAGAAGCGTACACCTGCAATACAGGAGACCTGGCTTCAACTTGCCTCAGTTAGCCTGGAATTTTCCAGATTTAGTAGAAAGACTCCAGTCTTGGGAAACCTCTGTCCTGGGAAAATTGGAACAGTTGGTTGGTTACTTGCTTCCCCCATCAAGAAAACAAACAAAAGGTTCTGAGTTATTCATTTATGCATGAAGCCTTTATTGATAAGTAAAACATTCAGACATTTTGATGGCATTTGAAAGGTAAGCATGACAAAAAATGAGTCCTTACAAAACACTCAGCATAATGAGAGAGGACCGTGAATTTTATATGGCAAATTATGTGCAGTTCTTCTGAAAGTTGGCATGAAATGTTCAAAGAATACAACTCTGAAATAAATTGCTCCCAGGGTATACTTTGCATGAATTTCATGGACCACACACTTCTGTCTAAGAGAGATTTCCCCTCCAAACACTAACACTATGTGGGAGTTAATAGGTTTACCCAGGAAAAAGCTTTTCCACGAGGAGATAAGTTAAACAGCTTTGACTTCAGTACTTTTCAGCATCTTTATTAGGCTGATGAGCATTTGGACTCTAGGATGGGGACGTTTGAAATATTATTTCCAAACTTTAAAAATTTTGACAACACTGGATTATTTTTAGGATTTATAGAATGATACCAGCATTCCACAGGGCTCTGACGAAAAAGCCCATCTGGGTATTATCTGGCACTGAACATACAGAACCCAGACTGGGGAGAAAACTGCCAAATCCCAGCTCCTCATCAACAGAGCAGCTATGCTTCAGTCATTACAGTTCTATCTGTGGTCCTTAGCCTTTTTTTGTTTCATGAACCTCCTTTCAGAATTTGATGAATACTTGAATGCACAGAGNAGACTGGGGAGAAAACTGCCAAATCCCAGCTCCTCATCAACAGAGCAGCTATGCTTCAGTCATTACAGTTCTATCTGTGGTCCTTAGCCTTTTTTTGTTTCATGAACCTCCTTTCAGAATTTGATGAATACTTGAATGCACAGAGGACAAAGGACTCAAATTAGCTCCTTGAACTTTGCAGGGCATATTGGAGAGATGCTATATTTCCTGAGGAATTAAAAAATCTTATTCTCTAAGAGAATTTTGGGCCTTCATATGCACAGAGATGGAAGAACTCTGCAAAAGCTGAAATAGATTCTGACCCAAGACAGAAATATTGGTGTAGATAAGTATGAGACATAGTATGCAATACTCAAAAGCAGTACTTAGACAAGTAATTATTTACATATATATATTATATATATAATGCTTGCTATGACATGTATTATCTTATTCAATCAAGAGTTAGCTCATCATGATACTTTAGATTGTGGTTTCTAAAATTAAGTACATTCTATATTGCTCTCTGTATTATATAGGCGCTCCACACGCTTTTTCATTCCCACGCTTTCCTCCAACCCACAGAACCCTTTGGAGTCATTTGTAATATTAATGTTATTAATGTAAGAAGTCTTGGTCTTTACCACTTAGAAATAAATCATTTCTGAAACCATTCAACTCATATCTCATTGTAAGAAGGCCAAGAAATAAAATTTCATCTGAAGGTGCTTAAAATGAAACCAAGATTAGTGTTGGATGAGAATAAGTTGGAGTAGCTGTCATTTGACACGACTGAGTGNCATTTCTGAAACCATTCAACTCATATCTCATTGTAAGAAGGCCAAGAAATAAAATTTCATCTGAAGGTGCTTAAAATGAAACCAAGATTAGTGTTGGATGAGAATAAGTTGGAGTAGCTGTCATTTGACATGACTGAGTGACTTCCCTTTCACTTTTCACTTTCATGCACTGGAGAAGGAAATGGCAACCCACTCCAGTGTTCTTGCCTGGAGAATCCCAGGGACGGGGGAGCCTGGTGGGCTGCCGTCTCTGGGGTGGCACAGAGTTGGACACGACTGGAGCGACTCAGCAGCAGCAGCAGCTGCCATTTGCTAGATTTCACTCATAGTCAGCTATGACTTCAGAATACAAGGGCCACAGTAGACGCAGAAGCGTATTTTCAGCACTTCTTTTTCTCATTCTGATTAACTTCATTCTAGGTTCATCCGCGTCTCTGCAAGTGACCCTATGTCGTTCCTTTTCCATGGCTGAGTAGTATTCCTTGATATATGTGCCGCATCTTCTTTATCCTTTCATCTGTTGATGGACAGTTAGCTTGTTTCCATGTCCTGGCTACTGTAAATAGGGGTGGACTGGGAGATTAGGATTTACACATACACACTGCTGCTGCTGCTGTTAAGTCGCTTCAGTCATGTCCAACTCTGTGCGACCCCATAGACAGCCTCCTACCAAGCTCCCCTGTCCCTGGGATTCTCCAGGCAAGAACACTGGAGTGGGTTGCCATTTCCTTCTTCAGTGCATGAAAGTGAAAGTGAAGTTGCACAGTTGTGTCTGACTCTTCATGACCCCACGGACTGCAGCCTACCAGGCCCCTCCCTCCTTGGGATTTTCCAGGCAAGAGCCCTGGAGTGGGGTGCCATTGCCTTCTCCAATATATACTACCATGTGTTAAGTCGATCACTAGTGGGACCTGCTGTATAGTGCAGGGAGCCCAGCTTGGCGCTCTGTGGACCTACAGGGGTGGGGTGGTGGATTGGGAGGGAGGTCTAAGGGATATATGTGTACATATGACTGATTCACGTTGTTACACTGCAGAAACTAGCATAACATTGTAAAGCAACTATACTATAATTTTTTTTTAAAAGGGTATTTATTAATACGGCCAAAGAGAGAAAAAGAAATAAAAATGTCCCACAAGACTGGTGGAAATATTGTCGTCTGAGGCCTTTGTGATTCTACGCCCCACCCTATGTTCCTTTTCCTGCTCTCTGATGTCCACGTCAGCTGCTTCCAAGCACGTTAACAGCCTCTTTTTCTGTATTTTTGAGAACAGATGGGTATACTGGAGAAGAAATAACAACTCATATGGCCATGAATTTCCTTAGTAAGTTCCCTAAGGACTTAGTCCCCACAGGCAAGGTTTTAATTAAAATATTCAGTACGTGAGGCATGGAGCTGTGGATGGATCCCAGGACAACTGGCTCCTGAGAGTTTCACGTCCAAATAACCCCCTTCAGGACATCGGTCACCAGACCCTTAAATCCCAGGCTGGCTTCATTCAAACTCACTGGAGTGAGAGACCCTGGTGCCCAGGGCAACCTTGTTCACCGGATTTTACTTCATCACAAGGTGGTCTTCAGGGCTTCAGAGCTGGAGGCCTTTGCCTTCACAGGGACGTTCCTGCGGCGCATCAGTCAGGATGACCTCCTTGGGCAACACTGTCTGACAACTAGAGGAATCTTTGAGAGAGACGGAGTGATTTACTAAGCATTTCACATCTTCTGTTTTATTTCATCCTCAAAGCACTCTGTAAAAACATCAAGAGTGGTTATTAGTAATTCCATTAAAGAGTTTTAGAAAGTGAAGCTAAGTGATCTTAAGGAGTTTATTCTGTTCCCATCTGAAGCAAGAAATCTAGAAATGAAGAATTTTGAGGTTTGACATGCAGTCAAACCTCAAGGAATCCAATTATGGTCCCAAAAGGTGTAATCAAGGGGATGAAATAATTCAGAAGGTGCAAATTTACGGTTATACAATAAATGTCGTGAAGGTGAAATCTACAGCATGGTGACTATAGTCAATATTCTGTATGGCATATTTGAAAGCTGCTAAGAGAGTAGATCTTAAAAGTCCTCATCATAAGAAAAAAAAACTGTAACTATGTATGGGAGTGGATGTTAACTAGACTTACTGTGGTGATCATTTTGCAATACATACAAATATCAAGTCATTGAAACTAACATATTGTTATATGCCAGTTATACTTCAAAAAAGAGAATTTAGACCTCAGCACAAAGAGGAAGGCATAACCTGCTTCTCCTATTATCATTTGACTTCATCTTGTAAAGATGTTGGTGGTTATGTGTTCTGACCAGAGAAGGAAAAACTATTAATAATAGAAAAGGCATTTGGATTACATCTCAGGGGAGCTTTAGGTAATGTTGATGTTACTTAGTGTAACTTAGGGCTTCCCTGGGGGCTGAGATGGTAAAGAATCTGCCTGCAGTGTGTGAGACCTGAGTTGGATCCCTGGGCTGGAAATATCCCTTGGAGGAGGGCACGGCAACCCACTCCAGTATTCTTGCCTGGAGAATCCCCATGGACAGAGGAGCCCGGCGGGCTGCAGTCCATGGGTCGCAGAGTCAGACACGACCGGGTGAGCAGAGCGGAGCGTACCTTAAGGGGCAGCAGAAGCCGTCTAGTTTCTTTCTTTTTTTAACAATTAGAAAACACATGTTTTATATTATCACCTTTTAAAACCCAAATCTATGCATTCAGTTCAATTCAGCCCCAAACCTTTTATCTTTGCCTAAAATTGTTGAACTTTAACACTCAAGTTAATCACTGATTCAGCTGGGCTTCATTCTGCCGCTTGTTTTCTATTCACCTCGCCTACAGCAAGGAATTAACTAATTTTGCTTTTTTGTCCCCTGTTATTGCAACTTTCATCCTTCACTTATTAAATTGTGCATCAGTATTTTTACCAANGTGCGACCCCATAGACAGCCTCCTACCAAGCTCCCCTGTCCCTGGGATTCTCCAGGCAAGAACACTGGAGTGGGTTGCCATTTCCTTCTTCAGTGCATGAAAGTGAAAGTGAAGTTGCACAGTTGTGTCTGACTCTTCATGATCCCACGGACTGCAGCCTACCAGGCCCCTCCCTCCTTGGGATTTTCCAGGCAAGAGCCCTGGAGTGGGGTGCCATTGCCTTCTCCAATATATACTACCATGTGTTAAGTCGATCACTAGTGGGACCTGCTGTATAGTGCAGGGAGCCCAGCTTGGCGCTCTGTGGACCTACAGGGGTGGGGTGGTGGATTGGGAGGGAGGTCTAAGGGATATATGTGTACATATGACTGATTCACGTTGTTACACAGCAGAAACTAGCATAGCACTGTAAAGCAACTATACTATAATTTTTTTAAAAAAAGGGTATTTATTAATACGGCCAAAGAGAGAAAAAGAAATAAAAATGCCCCACAGGACTGGTGGAAATATTGTCGTCTGAGGCCTTTGTGATTCTACGCCCCACCCTATGTTCCTTTTCCTGCTCTCTGATGTCCACGTCAGCTGCTTCCAAGCACGTTAACAGCCTCTTTTTCTGTATTTTTGAGAACAGATGGGTATACTGGAGAAGAAATAACAACTCATATGGCCATGAATTTCCTTAGTAAGTTCCCTAAGGACTTGGTCCCCACAGGCAAGGTTTTAATTAAAATATTCAGTACATGAGGCATGGAGCTGTGGATGGATCCCAGGACAACTGGCTCCTGAGAGTTTCACGTCCAAATAACCCCCTTCAGGACATCGGTCACCAGACCCTTAAATCCCAGGCTGGCTTCATTCAAACTCACTGGAGTGAGAGACCCTGGTGCCCAGGGCAACCTTGTTCACCGGATTTTACTTCATCACAAGGTGGTCTTCAGGGCCTCAGAGCTGGAGGCCTTTGCCTTCACAGGGACGTTCCTGTGGCGCATCAGTCAGGATGACCTCCTTGGGCAGCAGTGTCTGACAACTAGAGGAATCTTTGAGAGAGACGGAGTGATTTACTAAGCATTTCACATCTTCTGTTTTATTTCATCCTCAAAGCACTCTGTAAAAACATCAAGAGTGGTTATTAGTAATTCCATTAAAGAGTTTTAGAAAGTGAAGCTAAGTGATCTTAAGGAGTTTATTCTGTTCCCATCTGAAGCAAGAAATCTAGAAATGAAGAATTTTGAGGTTTGACATGCAGTCAAACCTCAAGGAATCCAGTTATGGTCCCAAAAGGTGTAATCAAGGGGATGAAATAATTCAGAAGGTGCAAATTTACGGTTATACAATAAATGTCGTGAAGGTGAAATCTACAGCATGGTGACTATAGTCAATATTCTGTATGGCATATTTGAAAGCTGCTAAGAGAGTAGATCTTAAAAGTCCTCATCATAAGAAAAAAAAACTGTAACTATGTATGGGAGTGGATGTTAACTAGACTTACTGTGGTGATCATTTTGCAATACATACAAATATCAAGTCATTGAAACTAACATATTGTTATATGCCAGTTATACTTCAAAAAAGAGAATTTAGACCTCAGCACAAAGAGGAAGGCATAACCTGCTTCTCCTATTATCATTTGACTTCATCTTGTAAAGATGTTGGTGGTTATGTGTTCTGACCAGAGAAGGAAAAACTATTAATAATAGAAAAGCCATTTGGATTACATCTCAGGGGAGCTTTAGGTAATGTTGATGTTACTTAGTGTAACTTAGGGCTTCCCTGGGGGCTGAGATGGTAAAGAATCTGCCTGCAATGTGTGAGACCTGAGTTGGATCCCTGGGCTGGAAATATCCCTTGGAGGAGGGCACGGCAACCCACTCCAGTATTCTTGCCTGGAGAATCCCCATGGACAGAGGAGCCCGGCGGGCTGCAGTCCATGGGTCGCAGAGTCAGACACGACCGGGTGAGCAGAGCAGAGCGTACCTTAAGGGGCAGCAGAAGCCGTCTAGTTTCTTTCTTTTTTAACAATTAGAAAACACATGTTTTATATTATCACCTTTTAAAACCCAAATCTATGCATTCAGTTCAGTTCAGCCCCAAACCTTTTATCTTTGCCTAAAATTGTTGAACTTTAACACTCAAGTTAATCACTGATTCAGCTGGGCTTCATTCTGCCGCTTGTTTTCTATTCACCTCGCCTACAGCAAGGAATTAACTAATTTTGCTTTTTTGTCCCCTGTTATTGCAACTTTCATCCTTCACTTATTAAATTGTGCATCAGTATTTTTACCAAGAAAGGGCAGTGTAACGTTTTGATTCTGATTGCTTCCCATCCCTTTATGCCTTAATGGTCATATATTTTAACTTTAAATATAATCAAAACTTTAGAATATTTTTTCGTTATTTTAAAAGTCAATATATTTATTTTTATTATTCACACATTAGTCCTCCCAGAGGACTAATTCCAGAGCCTAGTCTAATCTCCTGTATTTTCATTTTGGAGCTTTATTTTTGGCTGGAAGAACCTCCTTTAGTGTATCTTTCAGTATAGATCTGCCAGCAACCGAACCTCTTAATCTGTTGTCTGAAAGGTTTTGATTTTGTTTCATTTTTGAAAGACACAATATTTGATTACAAAATTCTAGATTGTGACTTACCCTTTTTACTTTTAAAGGCATCACTCCATGTATACCTGAGTCACTTTGCTGTGCAGTAAAAATTAACACAACTTTGTAAGCCAACTATACTTCAATAAAATAAATAAAAAATAAAGACATCACTCCACTCAGTTCTACTGTCCGAGAGTCTCTGTGTCCCCCAGTTCTATGGAAACTGTGATCAAGGCCCGCTGGCCTTCACAGTCAGGTTCCCTGGGGCCTCCCAGCCCCTGGGCTGGATTCCCAGGCTGGGCAGCCTGACGCGGGGCCTGGAAACTTCACAGCAGAGCGGGAGCTTCTTTGGTATCACTGTTCCCCAGCCTGTGACTTGCCTGCCCGGCAGGTATAGGACTTGGTTTTACCTCAATTGTTCCCCTCATATCGTTTCATTGCGGCTCCTGTTTGTCCTCAGATGAGGTGTATCTTCTCTTGGGGGGTTCCACTATCTCACTGTCGATAGTTGTTCAACACCTAGGTGCAGTTTGGTGCTCTGGCGGGAGAAGATGAGTGCACCTCCTTCTACTCCATCATCTTAATCTCGTCTAAACGTAATTCCACTCAGTTCTGAAGTTAGTATTTATTTTGATGGATTAGCTGTCAGGCTCACTAGAGATCATACTATAGCGTGTGCTTTGCTCAGTAGCTCAGTTGTGTCCAACTTGCAGCCTCATGGACTGTAGTCTGACAGGCTCTTCTGTTCATGAAATTTTCTAGGCAGTAATACTGGAGAAGGTTGCCCTTCCCTACTCCAGGGGATCTTCCCAACCCAGGGATCTAACTTACATCTCTTGAGTCTCCTTCAAGGTCTGGTGGCATATTTGATGCTTTTGAACTGTGATGTTGGAGAACACTCTTGAGAGTCCCTTGGACTGCAAGGAGATCCAACCAGTCAATTCTGAAGGAGATCAGCCCTGGGATTTCTTTGGAGGGAATGATGCTGAAGCTGAAACTCCAGCATTTACCATTTGAGCCACCTAGGAAGCCCCTTTACTATATACACACACGCGCACGCACACACATACAGTATACTATTAGCTAAATTAACATCACAATCTTTGTAAATTTTAATAGTAACTACTTATAATTCACTGACCATAATCATCATTTGTAGCATAATAATTCCATGTGTGTCTTATATTCCAATTTTAACTGTAAGCTTCTGTATTTCTTGGGAGAAAAGATTCTAATACATGTGTTCTCAAGGGATATTTGTGAGTTAATGAACTATATTATGATATGGTGATAACCTATATGCAGGTCAGAAGGCAACAGTTAGAACTGGACATGGAACAATAGACTGGTTGCAAACAGGAAAAGGAGTACGCCAAGGCTGTATATTGTCACCCTGCTTATTTAACTTATATGCAGAGTACATCATGAGAAACGCTGGGCTGGAAGAAACACAAGATTGCTGGAATCAAGATTGCTAGGAGAAATATCAATAACTCAGATATGCAGATGACACCACCCTTATGGCAGAAAGCAAAGAGGAACTAAAAAGCCTCTTGATGAAAGTGAAAGAGGAGACCGAAAAACTTGGCTTAAAGCTCAACATTCAGAAAAGGAAGATCATGGCATCCAGTCCCATCACTTCATGGGAAACAGATAAGGAAACAGTGGAAACAGTGTCAGACTTTAATTTGGGGGCTCCAAAATCACTGCAGATGGTGACTGCAGCCATGAAATTAAAAGATGCTTACTCCTTGGAAGNCTTCAGGGAGCATAACTGGTTCTCAGGTTAAGACTCCACTGGCAGGGGTCCGAGGGGAGGGGGAGTATTGGGAGCGGGGCGGTCAGGGTGTGTGGAACAGGGAGCCGGGGAGAGAATCCGCTGGAGTTTATCTCAGGAGGAGAGCCTTAGCCAAAGTTTGACCTTGAGGGAACTTTACGGAAATGACTTGATGTCGTTTCCAAAAGGACAGTAGCGGTTGGATGCTGAGGGACACAGGGTGCCCAGCAAGGAGACCCATAACTTTTCTGGGAACAGAGAGAAGCAGCAAGAAGGGAAGGCAGAGGTTCCGGGGCTGAGGATTCCAGCTCGACCAGTGCCACGGATGTGCCCAAGGAGCGCAAGCCTTGAGGAAGCAATAGGCAGACGGGTCTTTCCAGACCCCGGACCGCCTTCTCCACTCGAGGTGGATGCTCAGTGAACACCTGCCTGTCAGAGCGGGGCTTCGGGCACAGGGATGAAGGCGGGGTTGCGGTAGGCCAGCAGCTGCGTGTGGCAGGGTGGGGTGCGTGGCGTCCGGCCCCGGCGGCAGAGACCGGTGGCCAGCAGCGCTGTACTGACTAGCAGCAGGCCGCCAGCGGAGCCCAGCCCCGCTGTGACGAGCACTGGGCTGGGCCGGGTGGTGAAGGCGGCGCACGCCCCGCGCTGGCTCAGCCCCGCGCCATTGGCAGCCAGGACGCACACCCGGTAGGCGGTGGCCGGTAACAGCCCGTGCAGGGCGTGCTGGCGTGCGGTGGCACATACGTCCCCCACCACCGACTGGTTCCCTGGCCAGTCCTCCGGTGCGTAGTGGATTTGGTAGGCGCGCACCACTGAGTTGGGGGCGCACCAGCGCACGAGTGCCGACGTGTCGGTGGTCTCCGCCACCGCCGGCAGCTTGGGAGGATCTGGCAGGGTGTCTTCTCCGCTGAGGCCGGGGCACCGGCACCGCCAGCGTCGCTGAAGCTCTGCGCACGGTGTCTGGAGGTGCCTGCAGGGGTGGTAATCGCAGGGTACATCCCAGGCTGGAGCTCCTACCTCCTCCTTTCCGCTCTCCTCTTCCTCCTCCTCCCTGGAGTCATCCTGCAGCAGGACAGGAATCCCGCGCTCAGAAGGAGGCGGGTGGGGAGCCTGCGGGGTGGCTCGTGTCTCCCAGGCGTGCTGGGGCAGGCTTACTGAGTCCCGGGAGAGACCAGGGTGTCTGCTGGCCCAGGGGATGGAGGCCGCTGAGGTATTAGGCTCCAGGATAAGCCCGGTAGCATATTCTTGGTGCTCTGTCCAGGCCGTGCTCATAGCCTCAGGTGGGTCGCCAAAGTTGCTCAAACCTGCTGGAGAGACAGTGGAGGGAGCGGCCCCATCCTTGGCAAGGCTGTGCCTCAGCCCAGCGGCGGCTTCTGTCGGGGAATCCACAGGGAGGGAGGGAAACTTGGTGACGCTCTGTTGGCCTCCCGCAGGTGTGGTGGTGGGTGTTGTGCTCCGGAAGGTGGAGGAACCCTGAGCAGATGGTGTGTGGGTGGAGATGACCGAGGAGGGTGGGTTGGAATCAAGGAGGGTGGTGTTTTGATCTGAATGGCACACACTTGGCAACTGGGACAACAAAAGAGGCGCTGAGAAAGTGCCACTGGATCCTGCTGCTGGTTTGCACACAATGTCTGCCGCCCTAGAGGAGAGGTCAGTCAGTTAGAGGGGCTGCTTCTGTGCTGGGCTTTGAGTCCTTAGGGCAGATAATCCCTCTCCCAAGCCTTGTGTAACACATCTGCCAGTTACCACATGGTACACACTCAACATGGGTCACCTCAGTGACCTTCAAGGAGGCTCCCCTTATAAGTCCCATTGGATAGAGAAGGAAATGGGAATTCAGAAAGAGGAACTAACTGCCCAAGATGGCATGGCTAGCAAATGCAGAGCCTAAACCCAGGGTGAGCATGGTGAAGGGCAGTCCAGATGCTCTAAGTGTGGTCTGTCATTTTATTCTCACCTCTCTGCTTCCTGGTGGTGAGTATTAGCAACAACACTCATACTAGCTAACATTTTTTTGAGTACTTTGCTACATGCTAGGGACAATTGCTAACACTTTTATGTAGAACCCAATTTAATCTCCACTACCTCATGAGATAGGCACTATTATACTCATTTTACAGATGAGGAGGTAGAGGCACAAAGAGATTAAGTAACAGCCAAAATCAATAGTAGTAAGTGATGTGAAGAGCTTGAACTCTCAACCTTTTCATTCACTGCAAAGAGACTGGTGCTATAGGCAAGATGAAGGGGTGAGGGGTGGCAGACTGAGCCCCACTTGATATTCAGGCTTCTGTCCCATGAGAGCTCTATAAGCCCACTGACACTGGACTGAATGCCACAGAAAGCCAGGCTCTGTTCTGGGGACTCAGCGGAACACATTTTTGTGTCTTTTTTTTTTGGCCACACATGGGATCTTAGTTGCCCAACAAGGAATGGAACCAGGGTCCCCTGCATTGGAAGCAGCAAAGTCTTAATGACTAGACAGCCAGGGAAGTCCCAAGAGCAGAATTTTGGAAGACAGTAGATCCTGCCTCCTCCACCCAGTGGCTGCATGAATCTAAGCAAGTACCTTCCTCTTTTTGCCCCAGTTCGCTTGTTTGTAAAATGATCAATGATAACTCCACTTTAGGAGAAAGAGTTAGCTGTTTACTTAGCCCATTTTGTTTTCCTAGTGGACACACAGCTACACTACATTTCCCAGCCACCAATGCAGTAGGCATGACCTGCTAAGTTAATCTGACCAATGGAATGTGGATGAAAGGGATGGCCTGGCCCTTTAAAGCCTCCTGAGTGGGCTCCTCCAGCTTTTTGCTCCTCAGGCTTGCTGGGATGGAAGCAGAGCCTTCATTTCCTGGGTCCCTGACTGTGACTACGTGGGGAACAGTTGCCCCACCCAGCATTGCCAACCTGCCCAGCATTGTTACATGAGCAGGATACAAACAGAACTTCAGCCCCAGAGATTTGATCCTCACCCCTCAATCATCTGCTTTTTAAATGTGTTACCTGCTTAGGACAATCCTCTTTGCATCCATGAGGAGCCAGGACAGCTCACAACTGCAAGTGAGAGGGTTGCCGAAGAGGTTAATGGACAGGACCTGGGAAGAATGCAAGTTCCAAGGATGGAAGGAACTCAAACTGCAGCTGAAACACACAAAAATTAATTAACTCAGGCTTGTACAATTAGGTCAACACTAAACCCAGAGAGCCACAGTAGTGTCATGGGAAAACCATTCTGTTAGGGGCTAGTTTGCTTTGAGAAAACTATTAATGACCTTGGATTTTTTTTTTTTTTAATCTGTGGAGCTACCAACCTAACCTAGTCAGTATCACCTCTCATAACAAATGGAGATAATTCT
The DNA here is from genome assembly GCA_006410735.1 of Raphicerus campestris. NCBI lineage: Eukaryota > Metazoa > Chordata > Mammalia > Artiodactyla > Bovidae > Raphicerus > Raphicerus campestris. The sequence continues at coordinate 107,261 of SJYW01047326.1, forward strand.
CCCTGCTGGCTATATAAAAAAGAGTCTGTGATTATAAAAGTACTTATAAATGTAGATATCTACATAAAAGTATGATATTGTTATTACAGACCAGTGAAAAAAGGGCAGAAATTTTTTAAAATTTATTTTTTAATTGAAGGACAATTGCTTTACAGTATTTTGTTGTTTTCTGTCAAACACCAACATGAGTCAGCCATAGGTATCCATATGTTCTTAATGAGAGCACGCTGTATACTGCTGCAGGTGGACTGTAGCTGATGGCATTCCACACCAGTCCTTTGGAAGCTGCCTCACTGAAGTGTATCAGTTAGCTCTTACTAGCTTAACTGAAAACAATACATGTTTATTCTTTTTCATGATTCTGTGGGTTGACTCAGTGGTTCTCATGGTCTGGGCTGGCTCACCTGGGCTGGAAAGATCTAGGATTGCCTCACCTATATGAAGTCTCCACTGGTGTGCCAGGGCCTCTCTGCCTGTGTCTTTTATCACCCAGAGGCTTGTGCACATGTTGGTGTGCCAGTTTCTACCAGCAAGAGAGGGTGAGCCCCAATTTGCTTAACTCCTTTCAAGTCTCTGCTTGCATCACATTTGCTAATGTCCCTCTGGCCTAAACATGTCGCAGGGCTATGCCCAGCTTTAAGAGGTGGAGAATAGACTCTAATTCATAGTGGGAACAGCTGCAAAGTCACATTTGCAATGGGCTGTGTATACAGCCCATAATGGGAGAAATTACTGGGGCCATATTTGCCAACAATGTACCACACCTAGCAATGGCAGGCTCCCTCCTGGTTTTCTGCTCTTTCTGCCCAAAGTGTTTGGCCTCAACTGTCTCAGCTCCTAGAGTCTCCCAGCCTCTGTACACATTCTAGTTACCATCTGAGAATCGTGAGCAACAGAAACTGCACTGTATCCACAGGCCTCTTCCAACCGAAGACTGGCTTTTCTCCATCTACGTGGGAACCTTCTTCTATTGCTCTGGGGGAGATGCAGATGTTCTGGGCAAGGAAGGACCCACCGCCCAGATCTGCTCTAACACTCCTGGCTAGTGGGCACCTGACAGTTGTCCCCTGTGGAGCACTGAACATATGTGTGTGCCATTATATTGAAACTTAAATGGAACCCACATATATGTGTATGCATGCTGCTGGTGCTGCTGCTAAGTCACATCAGTTGTGTCCAACTCTGTGCGACAGCATAGACGGCAGCCTACCAGGCTCCACCGTCCCTGGGATTCTCCAGGCAAGAACACTGAAGTGGGTTGCCATTTCCTTCTCCAATGCATGAAAATGAAAAGTGAAAGTGAAGTTGCTTAGTCATGTCCGACCAGTGACCCCATGGACTGCAGCCTACCAGGCTCCTCTGTCCACGGGATTTTCCAGGCAAGAGTACTGGAGTGGGGTGCCATTGCCTTCTCCTGTGTATGCATGAGTGCATGCTAAGTCACTTCAGTTGTGTCTGACTCTTTGCAAACCTATAGACTCCCCACCAGTCTCCTCTGTCCATGAGATTCTCTAGGCAAGAACACTGGAGTGGATTGCCAGGCCCTTCTCCAGGGTATCTTCTGGATTCAGGGAATAAACTCACATCTTTTACGTCTCTTGCATTGACAGGTGGGTTCTACTTCTAGCACCACCAGGGAAGCCCCATATATGTGTGAGTATGAATGTATGTATGTGTATATATATACACACACACACACACACACATATATGCAAATGCTTGCTTTTAGCAGGTTTCACAGAGCTAGAGTGGAAATCTTAGAAAGGAGTTTACTTAACAATTTTGCAAAGGAATTTTTATTTATTTATTTTTTGCCTGAAGTGGAAGAAAAAAAGGATCACCATATTTTGGGGTAAGTGGCCCAGAGGTTAAAGCATCTGCCTGCAATGCAGGAGGCCTGGGTTTGATCCCTGGGTCAGGAAGATCCCCTGGAGAAGGAAATGGCAACCCACTCCAGTATTCTTGCCTGGAGAATCCCATGGACGGTGGAGCCTGGTGGGCTACAGCCCACGGGGTCGTGAAGAGTCAGACATGACTGAGTGACTTAACTAACATTACTTAGGAGAAGGAAATGTTAACCTATTCCAATATTCTTTCCTGGAAAATCCCATGGACAGAGAAGCCTGGTGGGTTATAGTCCAGAGAATCGCAAAGAATTGGACACAACCGAGTGACTGAACACACACAACATTGCTTAGTATTTCAGATAATAACATTATCTCATTGATGTCATTATGTCAGATAATGAGGTAGGTAATATTTCACTCATTTATTTATTTATTTATTTATTATTTTTGGCCAAACCAGCAGCTTATGGGATTTTAGTTTCCTGACCAGGGACTCAACTTGGGCCCCTGGGAATGAAACTGCTGAGTAACTACTGGAATTTCCAATATTTCATTCATTTTTATAGATGAGGAAAAGGAGCCTTTTCCTTCTCTGGTGACCCTTTCTGCCACACATTGCAACTTGCACATGATAAAAACATGTTGCATTATCATCACATGCCAAGGATGGGAGAGCCTGCTTCATGTCCTGAGGCGTGTCCACATCTAGGTATTCTCTGCATCTAAACTGATAGAACCTTAACATNGGAAAACTCAGCAGTGCCTACAGGACTGGAAAAGGTCAGTTTTAATCCCAAAGAAAGGCAATGCCAAAGAATGCTCAAAAAAAGTGGAGTTGCTCACTCATGCCTGACTCTTTGCAACCCCATGGACTGTCACCTACCAGCCTCTTCCGTCCATGAAATTTTCCTGGCAAGACTACTGGAGTGGGCTGTCATTACCTTCTCCAGGGGATCTTCCCAACTCAGGGATTGAACCCAGGTCGCCTGCATTGCAGACAGGAGCTTTACCATCTCAAGAATGCTCAAACTACCACACAATTGCACTTATCTCACATTCTAGCAAAGTAATGTTCAACATTCTCCAAGCCAGGATTCAAGAGTACATGAACCATGAACTTCCAGATGTTCAAATTGGATTTAGAAAAGACAGAGGAACCATAGATCTAATTGCCAACATCATCAGATCATCAAAAAAGCAAGAGTTCCAGAAAAACATCTACCTCTGCTTTATTGACTATTCCAAAATCCTTGACTGTGTGGATCAAAACAAACTGTGGAAAATTCTTAAAAGATGGGAATACTAGACTGCCTATCTGTCTCCTGAGATATCTCTATGCAGGTCAAGAAGCAACAGTTAGAACCGGACATGAAACAATGGACTGTTTCCAAATTGGGGAAGGAGTACATCAAGGCTGTATATTGTCACCCTGCTTATTCAGTTTCTATGCAGAGTACATCATGAGAAATGCTGGACTGGATGAAGCACAAGCTGGAATCAAGATTGCCAGGAGAAATATCAATAACCTCAGATATGCAGATGACACCACCCTTATGGCAGAAAGCAAAGAGGAACTAAAAAGCCTTTTGATGAAAGTGGAAGAGGAGAGTGAAAAAGTTGTTTAAAACTCAACATTCAGAAAACTAAGATCATGGTATCTGGTTCCATCACTTCATGGCAAATAGATGGAGAAACAATGGAAACAGTGACAAACTTCATTTTCTTGGGCTCCAAAATCACTGCAGATGGTGATTGCAGCCATGAAATTTAAGACGCTTACTCCTTGGAAGGAAAGTTATGACCAACCTAGACAGCACATTAAAAAGCAGAGACATTACTTTTCCAACAGAGGCCCACCTTGTCAAGGCTCTGGTTTTTCCAGTGGTCATGCATGGATGTGAGAGCTGGACCACAAATTATTATAGTTAAACTCAAGTTTATCCCTACCCCTTGTCGTTCTCCTTTGGTAACCATGAGTTTGTTTTCTATTTCTGTGAGTCTGTCTCTGCTTTGTAAGTAAGTCCATTTGTATAATTTCTTTTATATAAGTGATATCATAGGATATTTGTCTTTATCAAACTTACTTCACTTATTCTGATAATACCTAGCTCTACCCACATTGCTATATTCATCCTTTCAGTATTGAGTGAGGTGTTAATTCATTAATTGTCCTGATAAAGATTCTTCTGAGAAAAAATATTCCCCCCCCAAATTGATTCTGACCAGTCAATTAAAAGTAGATTTTTAAAATTGTTCACTCTCATATGAGCACCTTGTTCTTTTATAATTTTATATCCTTATTAGTGAGTTTGTTTAATTTTTGTCTTCTCCAATAAACTTAAGTACATTAGCCTAAGAACAAGTTTGCTTTACATGGATATGTACATCCACAGCCAGGAGTATGGCTAAACTCCTTTGAGAAAAATAAGTAGTTGAATGAATGAATAATTCTTATCAATGGTACAAATATTCCAAGTGAACTAAGGAATGCAATCGTTTCCATAATCCATTTGGCTTAGAGGCAATCCTCAGCTCCCATCCCCTCATGCTTAGATGTAAAGATGTAACTTAATGTTAGCATTATCTAAGGAAATTAATGCAAGTTGCGGTAACACACTCATGGTCTCCCAGAGACAAGCAGAACTGAGTTCCTATAGACACATTCATCACTTGTTGTCCAGTGCTGTGAGAAAGGGACCTGTTTTTGGCCTCGTGGGGACTTTGTCCCCTGGGAACTCCACGGCTGTGCGACTCTTTCACTCTTCAAGTTCTCTTGAGACTCCATTTGGCTTTATGTTATAGGTACCAAGCCTTATATTATAGATAGCCCCGTATATTGTAGGTAACAGACCAAAGCTAGAGCCCCTTCAGCCTTCATTCATTCTCCTGATTGTCAATGTCCTTGACAGTTGTAGGCGTCTATTGCCTTCCATGGTCTTCTCTCAAAATGAGATTTACTGGGAGCCTGCAGTAATGAATAGGGCAGATAGCTGCAAATAATGAGGACTTTAATGATGATTATGATGAGTGCCCCTTTTCAGGACATTACGGGAGCCTCTCGGTCTTTCTGGAAGGATGTTGTTTGAGGGCTGCCTTTCTAATATCTCCATTATGTAGATGAATATATAGTGACTTAAAGCAAGTAAGTGACTTATCTGAGATGATTGATTAGCAGCTCTTACCATGCGCTTTAGCTGCTTCCCTGGCATTAAATTTTTTTTCTCAATATCTGTTCTGGAGAACTTTTCCCTTTTGATTAAACACTAAGGAACGTCGCAGTAAAATGTGTTTTACCTTTTGTGGATTGAATTTCTGATTTTAAACTCATGTGAAAGTGCTGCATTGCCTGTTCAGTGTTCAGGGAGCCAGGTAAGCTCTGATCAAATCTGTGATCTGTATGAATTTTCAACGGCAGTGGTAACCAGGAAAATACACCAAGACACCTGTTTCCCTCTCGATTTATTCACAACTGAATACTGAATGTTTTGCATGTCATTATGTGTCTGTGATTTTTCAAAGCAAACTGTGCCACACACACATCAAAGAAATTCTTAAGGAGGATATGTATTTACTTTTGTAAAAAAATAAAATGAACAAGAGCGTTTTGAGTAGTCCTTACTTTGCTATACATGAGCTTCTAGAATTTGAACAAGTTGTTAAAGCTTAATCACTTTTTGTTTCCTCTTTTGGAGTATCAAAATATTAGCTACAAATAAATTTTAAAAAATATTAGCTACACTGGCTAATTCTAAAGTCTTTGAGAGTATCAAATTGTGTCTCAACTGAAAATTTATTATAATCTGGAGAGCACATAACATTATTCATTAAAAAGAATAAGAACAGAGAGAAATAAATAAGGGGGACCCAGATTAAGAGGATGATTATAAAAGGAAAGAAAAGGCGTAAACATCACACTGAAAGGAACAATTTACAGGAAAGAGAGGCCCTGGACTCCAGTTACCATTTTTTAAATACTCAGTTGTGGCACATAGGCTCTTCCTTGCAGCATTCGAACTGTGAGTTACGACATGTGGGATCTAGCTTCCTGGTCAGGGTTCAAATCCAGGTCCCCTGCCTTGGGAGTATGGAGTCTTAGCTGTTGGACTACCAAGGAAGTCCCTCAGTTAGCTCATTATCATTCTGAAACTTCGCTGTCATTGGGCATCTGGAACAATCGACTAGTAGATATTTTGGCAAATGAAAGTGTTAGTTTCTGAGTCATGTCCGACTCCTTGAGACCCCGTGGACTGTAGCCCGCCAGGCTCCCCTATCCATGGGATTCTCCAGGCATGAATATTGGACTGGGTTGCCATTGCTGAACTAGAGTGTAAATGAGACCATGATATGATCCCAGTGGCCTGAAGGACAAAAGTAAAGCTCTCTGCTTGGGAATAAAGAATAAGTTGTCCCACAGTGGTGATCATTTTGTGTATCTTTCTTGGTCTTCTATATTTCCTGATTAGGGACTAGGTTTCTTATTTCATTGTAGACCTTACAGTTAGCACACAACCTGATGTACTATAAGCAATTACTTGGTACTGGAAGAGAAATGAATGTTGGAAAGATTACTGAACAAATTCTAGCCCTTTATGGAGCCTACTAATTGATGTTATGCCAAACTTATGTTACTTTTAAATGTAGAAGTATTTTTTTCATTTTTTCTTTTGGAGAGAAGGGAGAGGAATTCAACTGTAAACCTGTATGGATATAGTTCTTGTCACTAAGTTAGGATTTAGAAATATAGTGTATTAGCCAAGTTCCCACTAGCAAGTTGTATTGATTCCAAAGACCATGCTTTCTATTTCCCCACATTGCTTATGAAGTATGGACTCAATAAATCAGTCATTTGTGAGTACGTTGATATAATGAGTAACTTTTTTGTGCCTGAGGCTGTTGTAGAGAATTTGGATTATATATACAATATTAGGGGAATATTTCTTAGTGATTGAGAACTCAGGCTTAGATTCAAAATGATGCGTGTTCAAATACCAGCTCTGCAGTTTACTAGTTTTAAGGACTTCAGTGTGTAACTCCTTGTGAGTAAGCTTCAGATTCCCATATATTAAATGGAGATAATATCTCACATAGAGACTTGATAGATCAATGGGGATACAGCACACATGAGGTGCCCTGAAAATAGGGAGTGCTCAGTAGTTTCTAACTATCGTAGTTTAATTCATTACTTAGGTCTACTTATACAGTATTGATGATCTATATAGGATCAGTTCAGTTCAGTCGTTCAGTCATGTCCGACTCTTTGCGACCCCAAGAATCGTAGCACGCCAGGCCTCCCTGTCCATCACCAACTCCAGGAGTTCACTCAGACTCACGTCCATTGAGTCCATGATGCCATCCAGCCATCTCATCCTCTGTTGTCCCCTTCTCCTTCTACCCCCAATCCCTCCCAGCAACACAGTCATTTCCAATGAGTCAACTCTTCACGTGAGGTGGCCAAAG
>SJYW01047326.1:120799-166223 GCA_006410735.1 Raphicerus campestris
TGCCATTGCTGAACTAGAGTGTAAATGAGACCATGATATGATCCCAGTGGCCTGAAGGACAAAAGTAAAGCTCTCTGCTTGGGAATAAAGAATAAGTTGTCCCACAGTGGTGATCATTTTGTGTATCTTTCTTGGTCTTCTATATTTCCTGATTAGGGACTAGGTTTCTTATTTCATTGTAGACCTTACAGTTAGCACACAACCTGATGTACTATAAGCAATTACTTGGTACTGGAAGAGAAATGAATGTTGGAAAGATTACTGAACAAATTCTAGCCCTTTATGGAGCCTACTAATTGATGTTATGCCAAACCTGTCTCTTATACACATCTATGACCTAAATCAAATCCCTTATGATTATACAGTGGAAGTGACAAATATTCAAAGGATTAGATTTGATACACAGAGTGCCTGAAGAACTGTGGACGGAGGTTCATGACATTGTACAGGAGGCAGTGATCAAGATCATCCCCAAGGAAAAAAATGCAATAAGGCAAAATGGTTGTCTGAGGAGGCATTACAAAGAGCTGAGAAAAGACAAGAAGCTAAAGGCAAAGGAGAAAAGGGAAGATATATCCATCTGAATGCAGAGTTCCAAAGAATAGCAAAGAGATATAAGAAAACCTTCCTCAGCAATCAATGCAAAGAAATAGAGGAAAACAATAGAATGCAACATACTAGAGATCTCTTCAAGAAAATTAGAGATACCAAGGGAACATTTCATGCAGAGATGGGCTCAATAAAGTACAGAAATGATATGGACATAACAGAAGCAGAAGATATTAAGAAGAGATGGCAAGAATACACAGAAGAACTATACAAAAAAGAGCTTCACGACCCAGATAATCACGATGGTATGATCACTCACCTAGGGCCAGACATCCTGGAATGTGAAGTCAAATGGGCCTTAGGAAGCATCACTATGATCAAAGCTATTGGAGGTGATGAAGTTCTAGTTGAGCTATTTCAAATCCTGAAAAATGATGCTGTGAAAATACTGCACTCAATATCCCAGCAAATCTGGAAAACTCAGCAGTGCCTACAGGACTGGAAAAGGTCAGTTTTAATCCCAAAGAAAGGCAATGCCAAAGAATGCTCAAAGAAAGTGGAGTTGCTCACTCATGTCTGACTCTTTGCAACCCCATGGACTGTCACCTACCAGCCTCTTCCGTCCATGCAATTTTCCTGGCAAGACTACTGGAGTGGGCTGTCATTACCTTCTCCAGGGGATCTTCCCAACCCAGGGATTGAACCCAGGTCACCTGCATTGCAGACAGGCACTTTACCATCTCAAGAATGCTCAAACTACCACACAATTGCACTTATCTCACATTCTAGCCAAGTAATGCTCAACATTCTCCAAGCCAGGATTCAAGAGTACATGAACCATGAACTTCCAGATGTTCAAACTGGGTTTAGAAAAGACAGAGGAACCATAGATCTAATTGCCAACATCATCAGATCATCGAAAAAGCAAGAGTTCCAGAAAAACATCTACCTCTGCTTTATTGACTATTCCAAAATCCTTGACTGTGTGGATCAAAACAAACTGGAAAATTCTTAAAAGATGGGAATACTAGACTGCCTATCTGTCTCCTGAGATATCTCTATGCAGGTCAAGAAGCAACAGTTAGAACTGGACATGAAACAATGGACTGTTTCCAAATTGGGGAAGGAGTACATCAAGGCTGTATATTGTCACCCTGCTTATTCAGCTTCTATGCAGAGTACATCATGAGAAATGCTGGACTGGATGAAGCACAAGCTGGAATCAAGATTGCCAGGAGAAATATCAATAACCTCAGATATGCAGATGACACCACCCTTATGGCAGAAAGCAAAGAGGAACTAAAAAGCCTTTTGATGAAAGTGAAAGAGGAGAGTGAAAAAGTTGTTTAAAACTCAACATTCAGAAAACTAAGATCATGGTATCTGGTTCCATCACTTCATGGCAAATAGATGGGGAAACAATGGAAACAGTGACAAACTTCATTTTCTTGGGCTCCAAAATCACTGCAGATGGTGATTGCAGCCATGAAATTTAAGACGCTTACTCCTTGGAAGGAAAGTTATGACCAACCTAGACAGCACATTAAAAAGCAGAGACATTACTTTTCCAACAGAGGCCCACCTTGTCAAGGCTCTGGTTTTTCCAGTGGTCATGCATGGATGTGAGAGCTGGACCACAAATTATTATAGTTAAACTCAAGTTTATCCCTACCCCTTGTCGTTCTCCTTTGGTAACCATGAGTTTGTTTTCTATTTCTGTGAGTCTGTCTCTGCTTTGTAAGTAAGTCCATTTGTATAATTTCTTTTATATAAGTGATATCATAGGATATTTGTCTTTATCAAACTTACTTCACTTATTCTGATAATACCTAGCTCTACCCACATTGCTATATTCATCCTTTCAGTATTGAGTGAGGTGTTAATTCATTAATTGTCCTGATAAAGATTCTTCTGAGAAAAAATATTCCCCCCCCAAATTGATCTGACCAGTCAATTAAAAGTAGATTTTTAAAATTGTTCACTCTCATATGAGCACCTTGTTCTTTTATAATTTTATATCCTTATTAGTGAGTTTGTTTAATTTTTGTCTTCTCCAATAAACTTAAGTACATTAGCCTAAGAACAAGTTTGCTTTACATGGATATGTACATCCACAGCCAGGAGTATGGCTAAACTCCTTTGAGAAAAATAAGTAGTTGAATGAATGAATAATTCTTATCAATGGTACAAATATTCCAAGTGAACTAAGGAATGCAATCGTTTCCATAATCCATTTGGCTTAGAGGCAATCCTCTGCTCCCATCCCCTCATGCTTAGATGTAAAGATGTAACTTAATGTTAGCATTATCTAAGGAAATTAATGCAAGTTGCGGTAACACACTCACGGTCTCCCAGAAACAAGCAGAACTGAGTTCCTATAGACACATTCATCACTTGTTGTCCAGTGCTGTGAGAAAGGGACCTGTTTTTGGCCTCGTGGGGACTTTATCCCCTGGGAACTCCACGGCTGTGCGACTCTTTCACTCTTCAAGTTCTCTTGAGACTCCATTTGGCTTTATGTTATAGGTACCAGGCCTTATATTATAGATAGCCCCGTATATTGTAGGTAACAGACCAAAGCTAGAGCCCCTTCAGCCTTCATTCATTCTCCTGATTGTCAATGTCCTTGACAGTTGTAGGCGTCTATTGCCTTCCATGGTCTTCTCTCAAAATGAGATTTACTGTGAGCCTGCAGTAATGAATAGGGCAGATAGCTGCAAATAATGAGGACTTTAATGATGATTATGATGAGTGCCCCTTTTCAGGACATTACGGGAGCCTCTCGGTCTTTCTGGAAGGATGTTGTTTGAGGGCTGCCTTTCTAATATCTCCATTATGTAGATGAATATATAGTGACTTAAAGCAAGTAAGTGACTTATCTGAGATGATTGATTAGCAGCTCTTACCATGCGCTTTAGCTGCTTCCCTGGCATTAAATTTTTTTTCTCAATATCTGTTCTGGAGAACTTTTCCCTTTTGATTAAACACTAAGGAACGTCGCAGTAAAATGTGTTTTACCTTTTGTGGATTGAATTTCTGATTTTAAACTCATGTGAAAGTGCTGCATTGCCTGTTCAGTGTTCAGGGAGCCAGGTAAGCTCTGATCAAATCTGTGATCTGTATGAATTTTCAACGGCAGTGGTAACCAGGAAAATACACCAAGACACCTGTTTCCCTCTCGATTTATTCACAACTGAATACTGAATGTTTTGCATGTCATTATGTGTCTGTGATTTTTCAAAGCAAACTGTGCCACACACACATCAAAGAAATTCTTAAGGAGGATATGTATTTACTTTTGTAAAAAAATAAAATGAACAAGAGCGTTTTGAGTAGTCCTTACTTTGCTATACATGAGCTTCTAGAATTTGAACAAGTTGTTAAAGCTTAATCACTTTTTGTTTCCTCTTTTGGAGTATCAAAATATTAGCTACAAATAAATTTTAAAAAATATTAGCTACACTGGCTAATTCTAAAGTCTTTGAGAGTATCAAATTGTGTCTCAACTGAAAATTTATTATAATCTGGAGAGCACATAACATTATTCATTAAAAAGAATAAGAACAGAGAGAAATAANAACACACTCACGGTCTCCCAGAAACAAGCAGAACTGAGTTCCTATAGACACATTCATCACTTGTTGTCCAGTGCTGTGAGAAAGGGACCTGTTTTTGGCCTCGTGGGGACTTTATCCCCTGGGAACTCCACGGCTGTGCGACTCTTTCACTCTTCAAGTTCTCTTGAGACTCCATTTGGCTTTATGTTATAGGTACCAGGCCTTATATTATAGATAGCCCCGTATATTGTAGGTAACAGACCAAAGCTAGAGCCCCTTCAGCCTTCATTCATTCTCCTGATTGTCAATGTCCTTGACAGTTGTAGGCGTCTATTGCCTTCCATGGTCTTCTCTCAAAATGAGATTTACTGTGAGCCTGCAGTAATGAATAGGGCAGATAGCTGCAAATAATGAGGACTTTAATGATGATTATGATGAGTGCCCCTTTTCAGGACATTACGGGAGCCTCTCGGTCTTTCTGGAAGGATGTTGTTTGAGGGCTGCCTTTCTAATATCTCCATTATGTAGATGAATATATAGTGACTTAAAGCAAGTAAGTGACTTATCTGAGATGATTGATTAGCAGCTCTTACCATGCGCTTTAGCTGCTTCCCTGGCATTAAATTTTTTTTCTCAATATCTGTTCTGGAGAACTTTTCCCTTTTGATTAAACACTAAGGAACGTCGCAGTAAAATGTGTTTTACCTTTTGTGGATTGAATTTCTGATTTTAAACTCATGTGAAAGTGCTGCATTGCCTGTTCAGTGTTCAGGGAGCCAGGTAAGCTCTGATCAAATCTGTGATCTGTATGAATTTTCAACGGCAGTGGTAACCAGGAAAATACACCAAGACACCTGTTTCCCTCTCGATTTATTCACAACTGAATACTGAATGTTTTGCATGTCATTATGTGTCTGTGATTTTTCAAAGCAAACTGTGCCACACACACATCAAAGAAATTCTTAAGGAGGATATGTATTTACTTTTGTAAAAAAATAAAATGAACAAGAGCGTTTTGAGTAGTCCTTGCTTTGCTATACATGAGCTTCTAGAATTTGAACAAGTTGTTAAAGCTTAATCACTTTTTGTTTCCTCTTTTGGAGTATCAAAATATTAGCTACAAATAAATTTTAAAAAATATTAGCTACACTGGCTAATTCTAAAGTCTTTGAGAGTATCAAATTGTGTCTCAACTGAAAATTTATTATAATCTGGAGAGCACATAACATTATTCATTAAAAAGAATAAGAACAGAGAGAAATAAATAAGGGGGACCCAGATTAAGAGGATGACTATAAAAGGAAAGAAAAGGCGTAAACATCACACTGAAAGGAACAATTTACAGGAAAGAGAGGCCCTGGACTCCAGTTACCATTTTTTAAATACTCAGTTGTGGCACATAGGCTCTTCCTTGCAGCATTCGAACTGTGAGTTACGACATGTGGGATCTAGCTTCCTGGTCAGGGTTCAAATCCAGGTCCCCTGCCTTGGGAGTATGGAGTCTTAGCTGTTGGACTACCAAGGAAGTCCCTCAGTTAGCTCATTATCATTCTGAAACTTCGCTGTCATTGGGCATCTGGAACAATCGACTAGTAGATACTTTGGCGGATGAAAGTGTTAGTTTTCGAGTCGTGTCCAACTCCTTGAGACCCCGTGGACTGTAGCCCGCCAGGCTCCCCTATCCATGGGATTCTCCAGGCATGAATATTGGACTGGGCTGCCATTGCTGAACTAGAGTGTAAATGAGACCATGATATGATCCCAGTGGCCTGAAGGACAAAAGTAAAGCTCTCTGCTTGGGAATAAAGAATAAGTTATTCCACAGTGGTGATCATTTTGTTTATCTTTCTTGGTCTTCTATATTTCCTGATTAGGGACTAGGTTTCTTATTTCATTGTAGACCTTACAGTTAGCACNAGGCCCGTTCTCTACGTCTGCATCTCTGCTGCTACCCTGCAAATAGGCTCAGCTGTACCATTTTCCTCGACTCCATACATACACATTAATGTATGACTTTTGCCATGGGAATATTTAAAAGATGCTACTCCATTTTATCCTCAAACTCATTTGATAAAAAGTTAATAGGAATTCCTTAAAAAGTAGATTTAGGATTAAAGTTAAGGAACATTGGATTTGTCAAATACGAAGTTGACTTTAAAGTCATGTGTAAGTTAGTGTCCATGAAAGGATTATACAACATATTATATATAGTTGAATAAGTAATACCATCTTGAAGAAATACAGTTCTGTGGAACATTTTTTGAGACAACCAGACTTATTGTGGTTCACTTTCTACCATAAACAAGCTGTGATATACCGGATGTGTAACAGGCTTTTCAGCAGCGTAGTTCACAGTTTAGACACAATGTTTGAGGTTTGTGTGGCCTGATTTCTCAGATACCTGCTGTGCATCCTTTTCAAGTTACATAACTTCTCCCAATGTGCTTTCCCCTTCATTTTAGAAAAGAATAGTGACAACACCTATGTACGAGTTTTTTGTGAGCATTCTATTGGGTAGCACCTAACTTCCCAGTGGTCAAGAATTCAATGCAGGAGATGCGAGAGATGTGGATTCAATCCCTGGGCTGGAAAGATCCCCTGGAATAGGAATGGCACCCCTCACTCCAGTATTCTTGCCTGGAAAACTGNCCTAACTTCCCAGTGGTCAAGAATTCAATGCAGGAGATGCGAGAGATGTGGATTCAACCCCTGGGCTGGAAAGATCCCCTGGAATAGGAATGGCACCCCTCACTCCAGTATTCTTGCCTGGAAAACTCCAAGGACAGAGGAGCCTGCTGGCCTACAGTCTCTTGGGTTGCAAGGAGTTGGACATAACTGAGCACACAGAGCATATAACGTATGTTCAGTAGCTGTATATTATATATGTATATATAATGTATATTATACATTATTGTTATAATATATGTGATACTATAATACATCTGCAGAGCACAGCACGAGAAACGATGGGCCGGATGAAGCACAAGCTGGAATCAAGATTACCGGGAGAAATATCAATAACCTCAGACATGCAGAAGACACCACCCTTATGGCAAAAAACGAAGAACTAAAGAGCCTCTTGATGAAAATGAAAGAGGAGAGTGAAAAAGTTGGCTTAATGCTCAACATTCAGAAAACGAAGATCATGGTATCTGGTCTCATCACTTCATGGGAAATAGATGGGGGAATAGTGGAAACAGTGGCTGACTTTATTTTTGGGAGGGCTCCAAAATCACTGCAGATGGTGACTGCAGCCATAAAGTTAAAACAAGCTTGCTCCTTGGAAGAAAAGTTATGACCAACCTAGACAGCATAGACATTACTTTGCTAAGAAAGGTTTGTCTAGTCAAAGCTATGGTTTTTTCCAGTTGTCATATGGATGTGAGACTTGGGTTATAATAAAAAGCTGAGCACTGAAGAAATGATGCTTTTGAACTGTGGTGTTGGAAAAGACTCTTGAGAGTCCCTTGGACTGCAAGGAGATCCAACCAGTTCATCCTAAAGGAGATCAGTCCTGAGTGTTCATTGCAAGCACTCATGCTGAAGCTGAAACTCCAATTTTTTGGCCATCTGATGTGAAGAACTGACTCATTTGAAAGATCTTGATGTTAGAAAAAAACTGAAGGCAGGAGGAGAAGAGGACTACAGAGGATGAGGTGGTTGGATGGCATCACCAACTCAATGGACGTGAGTTTGAGTAAACTCTGGGAGTCGGTGATGGACAGGGAGGCCTGGTGTGCTGCGGTCCATGGGTCACAGAGCGTCAGAGACTACTGAGGGACTGAACTGAACTGACTGATACATACATACATTCATATATACATATACATATATATGTATACACATGCATATATATGTATACACACGCATATATGTGTGTTCTCACTCAGTCTTGTCCGACTCTTTGCAACACTTTGGACTATAACCCACCAGGTTCCTCTGTCCATTGAATTTTCCAGGCAAGAGGACTTGAGTGGGTTGCCATTTCCTTCTTCAGGGGGTCTTCCCAATCCAGGGATTGAGCCCACCTCTCTTGTGTCTTCCACACTGACAGGCAGACTCTTCACCACTGTGCCACTGGGAAGCCATATACATATATATTATACTATTAATGAAGACAACATCAGAATCATTCTAAGTGCCAATAACTGACATGTACTTCTCGGACCATAATCATCACGTTTTATTTATAGCATAATAATTTGTGTACATGCTTTATATTCCAGTATTAAGTATAAACTTCTATATTCCTTGGGGGGAAAATTTTCAACACATTGTATCCTTAAAGAATTCTTTTGTTATGAGTCAATTCAAGAATAAGAATGATCTTGTGTGTTCTCAAGGATTCTTTTGTTGTGAGTCAATAAATGAATAGCAACAATCATAATAAAATTTTTGAGTGAGTATCTCTTTTTTTTGGCACTGTAATGAGATTATAGAAAAATTGCCTTACAAGTATATTATAATACAATGATGTATATAGCACTATTAAAGTCAATCTTATGGCAAATGTTTGTTAAGGGTTTCATAAAGCAAAATGAAGAATCCTGTATTTAAATCTAAATATGTCTTTCTGCACTTTATATGCTCATGTATCTCGTGCTCTTTAGATACTGTCATCAACATGAACTTAGAAGAAAGATTCTAACACATTTCTGTCATAAGAGCAGCAGCTGTTTCTACTAGGGCAAGAACAATAAAAACCAAACACTGGTAGCCTAAGATGGTGATGAATGATACGGACAGAGTCTGACAATTCTTGTGTATGAGAATACCATTCAGTCATGTCTCGAAAGAGTAGACATTAATTAATCAAATATCACAAGGCAAATTCTGGGAATTCCTCCATTGGAGCTTTTAAAACTATAGGCTGTTCAGAATAATTTTAAATATGACATATTGATAAATTTTAAGTTTCTCCGTAAGAAATGAGATATGGCTTGGCATACAATGATACAAGTTCCCAAATCAGTGGGAACAAAATGTACTCCAATCTGAAATTAATTGCCAGTCCCAGGGGATTCTGCTTTAGGTGGGACAAGGTTGGACTATTCTTACCATTTGTTCATGCTGGCCCAGCTGTTCCTCCTGATAATTTTAATGTTTGGGATGAGCATTTTTGTTTGTTTGCTTTTGTTTCTGAATTCTGTTCTGGAAAGGACACTGAAAATAAACTTCCAAGGAAGAAGTCTTGCTAACAATGATGTAGGCCTTCTGGTTTCTTTAGATTCTGCCAACTTCTTTGACAACTTGAGTCCTTACCATAACTCTTCACTTTGTTTGGGCAATCTTTCCCACAGTACCTCTATTCATCCTTTAGGTATTGACTGAGGTGTTCATTCTCCTGAGAAAAACATTCTGGCCTAACAATTTAAGGTAGATTTCTACTGTTCACTCTCATAAGGATAACTTGTTCTAATTATAATTTTATATCATTGTGAGATTCTTTCCTGTTTGTTTCCCCAATAGGCTTAAGCACATGAGACTGAGGACAGGTTTGTTTTGCATGGATGTGTACACCAGGGTCAGGACTATGACGAAACTCATTTGGGACCAGTACACAGTTGAATGAATTAACATTTCTTACCAATAATTCAAATGTTTCTGATGAATTAAGTCATGCACTTCTTTCTGGGATCCATTTGGCTTAATGACAGACCTCTGTCCGTATACCCCGTGTTTATGTCAATATTGGAACCTAGAGGTAAAGATGTAGCTTGATTTTAGCATTATCATAGAAAATTAGTATACATTGCATTAATACACTCAGGGTTATCCTCAACAAGCAGAGCTGGGTCCCTGTAGACACCTTCATCAGTTGTTCTCCAGCAGTGAGATTAGGACCTGCTATTGGTCTCATGGGGGCTTTGTCCCCTGAGAAGTCCCTGAGTGTATGACTCTCTCTCTCCCCCAGTTTCGAATAGCTCCATTTGGCCTCATATTACAGGTAACAGACCAAGTGCTAGAGCCCCTTGACCGTCCATTCATTCAAATGATTGTCAATAGTTATCTAACAGATATGACGGTATTTCTGCAAACAGATTTACAGGAAGCTTGGAATAATGACCAAGTATTTGCAGGTATTATTTGCAAATAATCACGACTGTGATGATCATGATCACCATTTTCAGGACACTGTAGGGATTCTCTTATTTTCTCATGACAGCAGTAGTCTTTTGGGGAGGATATTGTTTGGGGCTGCCTTTCTAGTATCTCCATTTTATAGAGGAATATATAGTGGCTTAAAGCAATTAAGTGACTTATTTAAGAAGATAGATCAGCAGCTCTTACCATACAAGACATGTTAGCTACTTCTCTGCCATTAAGTATTTTTTCCTCAATCTTTCCATGCTCTGCAGAACTTTTCCCTTTTGACCAAAGGCTGAGAAGTCCATCTCAGTGGAATATATATTTTCTTTTATAGACTGAATTTCGGATTTGAAACTCATATGTGGAAGTGATGAATTTACCTGTTCACTGTCTAGGAAGCCAGGTAAGCCTCCGATCAAGTCTGCAATCTGTATAAATTTTTAGGGACAGAGGTAATCAGGAAAATATATCAGTGCTCCTGTTTTCATCTTGATTCATCCATAACTGAATATTGAACATTTTGAATGTTATTATGTGTCTGTGATTTTTAAAAAGAGACCGTGTCACAAACACTATGGAAATTCTTAAGGAGGATGTGCATTTATCTTGTAAAAAAGTAAAAGAATTGTAAGGGACTTGAGTCCCTGCTTTGCCATGCAGGGCTTTGTAGAAATTGAAAAGTTATTCAACTTTTCTCACTTTTTGTTGCTTCTTTTGAAGTATGGAAATATTAGCTCCATTGTCTAATCCTAAGGTATTTGAGAGTATCAAATTGAATCTCGATTTGAAATTCCTTAAAATCTGGAGGGCATGTAACACCATTAATGAAAAAGAGAAGAAATAGAGATAAATAAAGGAGACCAAGTTTAACAGAACAACCATATAAATGCACCAAGAGAACGGGTGAAAAATCACACCAGAAGGAATCATTTTCGTGAGTGAGGGGACCTAGACTCCGGTGAGCATTCCTGTGGTCTGCTGCCATTAGGCACCCAGGATGATTAACTATTAGCTATATTGACCAAAGGGTAAATCCGCATTCATCATTTCATATGTCTCACTTGATCCTCTGCACTTCCTGATCAGGGAATATGTTTTTTTTATGTTATCATGGCCCTTAGAATTAGCACACAGCCTGATACAATGCAAGCACTTAGCACTTGGAGGAGAATGAATGTTGGATGATTTACTGAAAAAAAAAATCAGTAAACACCCAATGGTAGCACAATCCATAAAAATCTTTTTAAAAGACTGCTGAAAAAAATCAATACATGATTCAAAGGCATTTTATAATTCTTATCTTAACATTAATGTTATCTCAAGAACATGTCTGAAATTATTTTTTCTCCTTANATCAGTAAACACCCAATGGTAGCACAATCCATAAAAATCTTTTTAAAAAACTGCTGAAAAAAATCAATACATGATTCAAAGGCATTTTATAATTCTTATCTTAACATTAATGTTATCTCAAGAACATGTCTGAAATTATTTTTTCTCCTTAGGGAAATGCTGGATCAAAACTTATTCCTTCACTTTGTTGAGAAAAAGGATGGTGAAAAATAAAATGAAATGCTTCTCGTGTGCTTCCCCTATCCCTCAACTTATGGAGATATTTGTATTGGTTAAGGTAAGGTAGAAACCAAGAGGGTGTCTTCTCTGGATGATAATGCCCTCAGTGGCCTCCCCACCACCAAGCAGGAGTAAAGAGGAGCTGCAGGCTTCTGTCCAGACCGTCACCCTCACTTTCCATCTCACAGCCTCTATGTTGAGACCTAAAGACTAATCTCATGATTCTGTTTATCAGCATGTCACTCACCACGAACCCGGGAATCTCAGGTCAGCCCCCAACCCCTGTTAAATAATGGTCACGTCTCTTCCTATCCCTTTTTCTAAGCCCAGCAGCCACTCCTGCCCAACTCCTGATCATTCTGCTCTTCCTTCTGGAACTGACATTCAGTCACCAGCATAACCAGCACACACTTGGTTTCTCCTCTGGACGTTCCCTACTTGGCCAACTGAAATCTGTGTCTTGAGTCAGCCATCTCCGTGATGGCAATTTTCTCTTCCACTTTCCTCTTAATGCTGTATGCTCCTGGTTCTTGACTTTATAACATTATCGTACTCCCTGATTTTTGCTCTCCAAGGTCTTTCTTTTAGTGGTCTTATTTAATTTTGTGTATTTAATATGATATGAGAAGATTAAATCCCTAGCAAGCTGCCAATATAGTTAGAATTAATAAAATCTGATGCAACAAGTCCAACTGTCTACACAACCCTTCTAAGTTAGATGGCCAGAAGGAATCCCAGACGCACCATGACTATTCTGAAACTGTCGCTCTTGCTGTTTCTTGAACATCTGCTTCTTCTATACCATTCTTTTGTTATTATACCAAAAAAATGGAGTCATTATTGCTTCTTCTCTCCCTAATGCCTACATTCAGCATATCATGAAATTCAATCAGTTCTGCTTTTGAAATATATCTATAATTGCATAACTTTTCACTACCTCCCTCAGTACCATCCTGTTCTAAGCCATCAACTGTTGTATAGATTAATAAGCTTAATGCAAAGAAAATGGAAGTGGGTGACATCATAGTAATCCAGAGTTCATTCTTACATAAAGCTTTCTTTAACTTCACCTACGTTTTGGGTCCCTAGATAGAATCTGTTACTATCTTCTAACAGGAAGAATATTGACATTAATTGAATTCTGTTAAGTGTCAGGCAATAATGTTAGACCCATTTTACAGATGGAGAACCTGAACCTCAGACACTCTAGTTAATACCCAAGATGACTCAGAAAATACTTGGCATAGCTGGACTGTGCAAAACTTGAGTAAAACAGGATTATCACTTGAAAAATTAGAAGAAGGTAAGGACAGAATACGAGAGACAAAAGGTTTTGGCAAAGAAGCAAATGCATGAGGGAGCACATAGGATGTTTCATTGTAGAGTTATCCAGAATTCCTCTATTGCAACAGTCACCCTTCTAATCAATGCATAGACCAATAACTCTGTTCTAGTCTAACGTGTACAACCCTGCAGTGCCAGTTTGCACCATCACTCCAGTTTGATATTGAGTTCAAGGGAAGACTGATGCCCAAGTCACAGTGAGCAATACCCAAAGTCAGTCATCTAGCACAAGGCGGAGCTAGGATTTGCACTTAGATGTCCTTAGTCTGGACTCACACTTGTTAACTTCTATTCTCTGGATTTTTTATTCCTTGTATGGGAATTTCTACAGAATTGAACTTTGTGGAAATTACTCATTCTATGTATCCTATTATCTTATGAGACTATTAAAGCTAGAACTTGATATATTAAAATTTGTATTACTAGAATGTAGCACTGCTCATGATACAATGGTGGTAATCACAACGAAATGAATTAAATTACAGTAACCTATTTTATTGCATGAATATTCTTTGTGTCAGAAAAATCTGAATTGGGAAGCTAACAAATCTCATTTTTAAAGTTATTTATTGTTCTTTTATTAGATTTGCCCACACGGTGCAGCATGTGACATCTTAGTTTGCAACCAGGCATCGGACCCATGCCCGCTATGTTGGAGGCACAGAGGCTCAACCGCTGAACCACTAGGGACCTCATTTTCAACAAACTCTCTGCAATGATCTTGTATAACTCTCCTTCCATTTCTGTACTTCAGTTTCAATCAGTTATGAGGATAGAGGTACTGGGTTATGTTATCATCCAAATCCTTTAAACTAGAACATTTTATATTTCTAACATTATTTTAAAATTACTTTTGTTGTTATGCCTATATTTAATTTAGAAAATTCAGATATAAGGTATAACTTGAACATACTTATGGCTCTAAGCTAGGTACCACCCAGATCCTTTTTTTAAATTTATACACTGCATTTTCATAATGCATAAATAACCCCCATGGAGAACAGTACGGTCGTGACTGAGTTCATTCTTGCCGGGATAACTGATGACCCACAACTGCAGATCCCACTCTTTCTAGTGTTCACGCTCATCTACCTCCTCACTCTGGTTGGGAACCTGGGGGTGATCACGCTGATCCTGCTGGACTCTCATCTCCACACTCCCATGTACTTCTTCCTCAGCCACCTCTCCCTGGTGGACTTTGGTTACTCCACAGCCGTCACTCCCAAAGTGATGGCTGGCTTCCTTATGGGCGACAAGGCCATTTCCTACACAGCGTGTGCCGCTCAGCTGTATGTTTTTGGTGCCTTTCTCTCTGTGGAAACTTTTCTCTTGGCCTTAATGGCCTATGACCGTTACGCAGCGGTGTGCAAGCCACTCCATTACACCAGCATCATGACACCAAGAGTGTGTGCCTGGACAGTCATAGCGTCCTACATCCTTGGGTTTCTAGTGGCCGCTGTTCACAATTGGAATGTGTTTAGTCTCCCTTTCTGCAGATCGAATGTGATTGATCACTTTTTCTGTGATGTTACTCCTCTCCTGGCGCTCTCATGCTCAGACAGCAACAGAAGCAAGATGGTTTCATTTCTTTTCATTGGCTTCAATGTCCTCTTTTCTAATATGGTTATCCTGGTCTCCTATCTGTTTATCTTTGTCACCATTCTGAGGATGCGCTCATCTGAAGGACATCAGAAGGCCTTTTCCACCTGTGCGTCCCACCTCACTGTTGTCTTCATCTTCTATGGGACAGGTTGCTTCATGTACTTTCAGCCCAGTTCCCGCCATTCCATGAGCACAGACAAACTGGCGTCTGTGTTCTATGCCATATTCATCCCCATGCTGAATCCGCTGATCTATAGTGTGAGGAACAGAGAGGTCAAGACGGCATTAAAAAAGGCTGTGGGAAAGGCAAAGTCTTCTATAAGATTCATATATTAATTATATAGAACAACAACAGTATGGTTACATACACGTCAAATCAAGCTAGGGAAAATATTGACTTGCTCTGTCAATAATTATGTGTTTTTTTTAACATCATTCCTCAAATTTTAAGTCTAGGAAACAAATGTGTTGACAAAATGCGATATCAGGAATTATGACTTTGCAGGAATCAAGCATGAAACTATAATTCATATTTTTAAAATTCTTTTAAATTACATTTTATTGTATATTTGTTCCATGATCAACCATACTTTCATATGGACATTTATGCTCACCTGCATATATAAGTACATGCCCCGTGCACCTTATTTTCATGCGACTTACATGTAAGTCACCCACCCATGGATGGAGAGAAAAATGAGTTCAAGAGTCCAATGGGATTGGTCTGTTTTTATACTGCCATTTGAACCAATGATTTTGGTGTTTGATGATACATTTTAAAATATAATTTTACATATTTTAAAATAGAAATAGTCATTTTGCATGTGATTTTATTAAAAAGAACTATATATTTGAAATTATCTCATTTAAATACTTAATACTCCAGCCAAACATCATCACTATAGGTTTTTTCAATGCATATATGAGTTAACTTTATTTATTTTTTAATTTTTTTTATTTAATACTTTATTCTATTTTACAGTACTGTATTGGTTTTGCCATACATTGACATGAATCAGCCACAGGTGTACACGATCTCCCCATGCCAAAGCCCCCTCCCACCTCCCTCCCCACACCATCTCCCCGGATCATCCCGTACACCAGCCCCAAGCATCCTGTATCCTGCATTGAACATAGACTGGTGCTTCATTTCTTATATGATAGTATACATGTTTCNGACGTGAGTCTGAGTGAACTCTGGGAGGTTGGTGATGGACAAGGAGGCCTGGCGTACTGCGATTCATGGGGTCGCAAAGAGCTGGACACAACTGAGCAACTGAATTGAACTGAACTGAACTGAATGCATATATATAGGATTTAGAAAGATGGTAATGATAACCCTGTATGCAAGATAGCAAAAAGAGACACAGATGTAAAGAACAGACTTTTGGACTCTGTGGGAGTTGAAGATGGGATGATTTGAGAGAATAGCATTGAAACATGCATACTGCCCTATGTAAAAGAGATGACCAGTTTGATGCATGAAGAAGGGCACTCAAAGCTGGTTCTCTGGGACAACCCAGAGGGATGGGGTGGGGAGGGAGGTGGGAAGGGGGTTGATGCTGGGACACATGTATACCCATGGCTGATTCATGTCAATGTATGGCAAAACCAATACNTTTGATGCATGAAGAAGGGCACTCAAAGCTGGTTCTCTGGGACAACCCAGAGGGATGGGGTGGGGAGGGAGGTGGGAAGGGGGTTGATGCAGGGACACATGTATACCCATGGCTGATTCATGTCAATGTATGGCAAAAACCACCATAATAGTATAAAGTAATTAGCCTCCAATTAAAATTAATTAAAACTCAACATTAAAAACACCCCAAAGATGATAGCATCTGGTCCCATCACTTCCTGGCAAATAGATGGGAACACAATGGAAACAGTGAAAGACTTTATTTTCTTGGGCTTCAAAATCACTGCAGATGGTGATTGCAGCCATGAAATTAAAAGATATTTGCTCCTTGGAAGAAAAGCTATGACAAACTTAGACAGCATATTAAAATGCAGAGACATTAGTTTACTCACAAAGGTCCATCTAGTCGAAGCTATGGTTTGTCCAGTAGTCATATAAGGATGTGAGAGTTGGACCATAGTGAATGTTGAGCATTGAAGCATTGGTGCTTTTGAACTGTGGTGTTGGAGAAGACTCTTGAAAGTCCCTTGAACAGCAAGGAAATCAAACCAGTCAATCCTAAAGGAAATCAGTCCTAAGTATTCATTGGAAAGACTGATGCTGAAGCTGATACTCTAATACTTTGGCCATCTAATGCGAAGAACTGACTCATTTGAAAAGACCNGACTGAAATCACATCTCTTGCATCTCCTGCATTGGCAGGCAGGTTTTCTTACCATTGGTGCCCCCTGGGAAGTCATATACATGTATATACTCAGCTTGGTGGATGTCACATTTCTATAATGTCATATAACAATTATGATTCAAAGGGGTGGAAATAATAAAAGTAAACATTATTTAGAGAAACTTAACAAACTCATCAGAGATCAGAACAGGATATGATTTCTATTATACTTTGCATTTGAATGGGAATGTATAGAACTATTTCTCACTACTTGTTTGTTTGCNTGTATATACTCAGCTTGGTGGATGTCAAATGTCTATAATGTCATATAACAATTATGATTCAAAGGGGCGGAAATAATAAAAGTAAACATTATTTAGAGAAACTTAACAAACTCATCAGAAATCAGAATAGGATATGATTTCTATTATACTTTGGATTTGAATGGGAATGTATAGAACTATTTCTCACTACTTGTTTGTTTGCTATATATTTCAGGTTCCCTGAAAATCACATTGATAAAATTCTAATTGAACTAACTTTTTGGATGGTGGCAGAGATCATATACATGCTTGCTACAAAAGTTTTCTCCCTACACACAAAGAAATTTCCTTGCAGATGTGATAGGAGTGTATGGTTATTATCCACCATGCATTTTTATCACACTCTCGTTTCACTTACAGAAGAAACCTTTAGAGTCACTTGTGGAAGATGTCAGTATTACTAAGTGTAAGAATGAGAAGGTGTGGTCTCTCTTTACCACTTAGAAATGAATTACTTGGAAAACCACTCGAACCTTATATGACTGTAAGAAATCTGAGAAATATAGTTTCTAAAGGTATGAAATATGCATAAAAGGGAAGCAAGATTAGTATTGGGTTAGAATAAAGCTGGAATACTTGCCATTTGCTAGATTTTACCCCAATCCAGCTTAGATTTCCAAATGCAAAGGGCACAATAGGCACAGAAAGATATTTTATTTCCAATGGGAAAGAAAGAAAATCCCACAGGATTTATGGAAGTCATGTCTGAGGCTTTGTGCTTCAAAGCCCCAGCCTGTTTTCCTCCCTGCTCTGATGTCCACATCAGCAGCTTCCAAGAGTGTTAACAGCCTCTTTTTCTTTATTTTTGGGAACAGATGGGTATACTGTAGAAGAGATACCAACTCATACACCCATGACTTTACTTAGTTCCCTAAGTACCTGATCCCCAAAGGCAAGATTTTAATTAAAATATTGAGTGCATGAGGCCTGGACCTGTGAATGGATCACAGGAGAGCTTGTTCCTGAGAGGTTCACATCAGAGTAATTCCCTTCAAGACATTTGTCATCAGACCCTTTAGTCCCAACCTGACTTTATTGAAACTCACTAGAGTGAGATTAACCTGGTGCCCCGGGCACCTTGTTCACTTGATTTTTTTTTTTTTTTTATCACAAGCGGGTCTCAGGGCTGGAGGCCTTTTCCTTCACAGTGATGTTGCTGCAATCTGTTAGTCAGAATGACCTTGGATAGCACTCTCTGATAACAAGAGGAATCTTTTATGTAGACTGAGTGATTTACTAAGCATTTCACATCCTCCATCTTATTTCAGCTCCAAACCACTCTGAAACATCAAGGGTGGGAATCAGAATTCCATTAAAAAAATGCAGAAAGTGAGGCTATGGGGAGTGAAGGATTTCACTTTTGTTTTCATCTGAAATGAGAAATCTAAAAGTGAGGACTTTTGAGGTTTGAAGTGTAGGGCCAAGGAGTCCACTTATGGTCCAAAAGGTGTATTTAAATTAATGAGATAAGATAATTCACAAGGTACAGACTTGTGGTTATAACGTACATGGGAGCTACAATGCACAGCATAGTGAGAACAGTTCATATTCCTATATTGCATATTTAAAAGTTATTAAGTGAGCGGATCTTAAAAATCCTCATCACAGGAGAGAAAAAATGTAATTATATCAGAATGGATGCTACCTAGACTCACTGTGATGATCATTTTACAATACATTCAAGTATCAAATCATTACTCTGTACATCTGAAACTGATATGTCAATTTTCCCTCTATTTAAAAGAGGTAATTTAGGAGCATAAGAGAGGGAAGTCATAACCTGCTTGTCCTACTAAGCTTTCATCCAGCCTCATCTTGTAGGGTTGTGGCTATTTATGTTTCTGTGACTTGAGTAAAAAAGTTAGTAGAAAAGGAATTGGGATTGCATCTTGGAGCAGCTTTAGGAAATATTGACCATTGCTTTGCATATATAAGCCTTCCAGTCATTTTTCTTAAGAGTTAGAAAATAAGTGTTTATATTATCACATGTCTGAATCCTTAATATATATATCCACTTCAATATATTTCAGTTTGAAAAGGAAATTATTGGACTTTGACACTGAAATTAATAACTGATACAGTGGGTTGAAATCTGCCTCTTGTCTTCTATTCTACACGTTAGTTTCCTATTTCATTTCTTCCTTTCCTTTGGACTAGAGTTATCTCAGACTAAATAATTGATATTCCTCTTTTTGTCTCCTATTATTGCAACTTTCATCCTTCACTTATTGTTGTACCTTGATATTTTAATTTTTCTTCATTATGAAAGAACTGTATAACATTTTTATTCTGATTGATTCCTACCCCTTTTGCTCTTATTGTCAAATATTTTAGAATCTTCCCAACCCAGGAATAGAACCTGGGTCTCCTGCATTGCAGGTAGACGCTTTACCGTCCGAGCTACCAGGGAAGCTGGCATTTTAGCTTTCACCATAGCTTTACATTTTAGCTTTACATCATAGCTTTTCACTGTGTTTGGGCAATCCTTCCTATGCTGTGGGGAAGGAAATTGCAACCCACTCCAGAATTCTTGCCTGGAGAACTGCACGGACAGAGGAGCCTGGCGGGCTACAGTCCACGGGGTTGCAAAGAGTCAGACACGACTGAGCGACCGACTATCACGCTTACTATGTTACCTCTATCCAACCTTCATGTGTTGACTGAGGTGTTGATTCTCTAAGAAAACCTTCTGCCTGTCATTGAAAGTATGCTTTTGCAGGACTTCCCTATAGTAGTCAGTGGTTAAAAATCCACCTTGCAATTGCCTTGCAATTTAGGCAACAGATTTGATTCCTGGCTGGGGAAGTAAGATCCTACATGCAGAGGAGCAACTGAGCTCTCTTGACACAATGAAAGATCCCTCCTCGTGCAGCGAAGATCCCACCGGCCAATTAAGATCCGACACAGTCAAATAAATGAAGATTTTCAAAAGCAGATTTTCATTATTCATTCTCACGTGGGCACCTTGTTCTAATTATAATTGTATATCATTGTTTGTGAGTTTGCTTAATGTTTGTCTCCTGTAAACCTGAGCATTTGAGACTGTGAACATGGTTGTTCTCTATAGATATGCACACCCATGGGCAGGACTACGGCTAAACTCATCTGGGACCAGCACAGTGTTGAATGAATGAATAATTCTCGTCAATGGTGCACATGTTTCAGTCGAATTAAGGCATGCAATTCTGTCTGAAATCCATTTGGCTTAATAATAGACTTCTGTCCTTGTGTTTCCCATGCTTACGCCAATATGCAGCCCTAGAGGTAATGATGTAACTTGATTTTAGCATCACCAAAGAGAATTAATCCAAGCTATGTTAATTCACTCACAGTCTCTCTGAGCAAGCAGACATGGATCCCATGCACACACTCATCACTGTTTGTCCAGTAGTCTGAAATAAGGCCCTGTTGTTGCTCTCACGGGGCGTCATCCCCTGAGTGTTCCACGGGTGTGTAACTCTCTCTTTCAGTTCCCAATAACTCCATTTGGCTGTATAGGTAAAAGACCATGTAAATGGACCAGAAAATGTTACTTGACCATTGATTCATTCAACTGATTGTCCACGGTGTCTGTTACTGTCTATGGCCTTGCCCCACAGTGAGATCTCTTCTGACTGGGAGCCTGTAGTCATGACCAGGAAAAACAGTCATGACCTTGATTATGATGATTGCCATTTCCAGGACACTGCAGGGATTCTCCTCTTTTCTCATGATAGCAGTAGCCTTTTAGGGAGGATGTTGTTTGGGGCTGCCGATCTAACATCTCCACTTTACAGATGAATATAAGGTGACTTAAAGGACCTGGGTGACTTATCTGAGGAGACGCCTCGGCAGCTCTTACCGTGCAGTCATGTTAGCTATTTCCGTGGCATTGCTTTTTCTCTCAATCTCTCTTTGCTCCAAAGTTCGTTTCCCTTTTGATCAAAGACTAAGAAGAAAATCTCAGTAGAATGTTTCTTATCTTTTATGGATTGGATTTCTGATTCAAGACTCATATGTGAAATCAGTGAATTAGCCTGTTCATCGTTCAGCATACCAGGTAAGCCTCCGAGCAAATCTACAGTCCGTATATATTTTTAGGGACAGAGGTAAGCAGGAAAATATATCAAGGTATCCATTTCCCTCTTGATTTATTCATANACTTTGACACTGAAATTAATAACTGATACAGTGGGTTGAAATCTGCCTCTTGTCTTCTATTCTACACGTTAGTTTTCTATTTCATTTCTTCCTTTCCTTTGGACTAGAGTTATCTCAGACTAAATACTTGATTTTCCTCTTTTTGTCTCTTATTATTGCAACTTTCATCCTTCACTTATTGTTGTACCTTGATATTTTAATTTTTCTTCATTATGAAAGAACTGTATAACATTTTTATTCTGATTGATTCCTACCCCTTTTGCTCTTATTGTCAAATATTTTAGAATCTTCCCAACCCAGGAATAGAACCTGGGTCTCCTGCATTGCAGGTAGACGCTTTACCGTCCGAGCTACCAGGGAAGCTGGCATTTTAGCTTTCACCATAGCTTTACATTTTAGCTTTACATCATAGCTTTTCACTGTGTTTGGGCAATCCTTCCTATGCTGTGGGGAAGGAAATTGCAACCCACTCCAGAATTCTTGCCTGGAGAACTGCACGGACAGAGGAGCCTGGCGGGCTACAGTCCACGGGGTTGCAAAGAGTCAGACACGACTGAGCGACCGACTATCACGCTTACTATGTTACCTCTATCCAACCTTCATGTGTTGACTGAGGTGTTGATTCTCTAAGAAAACCTTCTGCCTGTCATTGAAAGTATGCTTTTGCAGGACTTCCCTATAGTAGTCAGTGGTTAAAAATCCACCTTGCAATTGCCTTGCAATTTAGGCAACAGATTTGATTCCTGGCTGGGGAAGTAAGATCCTACATGCAGAGGAGCAACTGAGCTCTCTTGACACAATGAAAGATCCCTCCTCGTGCAGCGAAGATCCCACCGGCCAATTAAGATCCGACACAGTCAAATAAATGAAGATTTTCAAAAGCAGATTTTCATTATTCATTCTCACGTGGGCACCTTGTTCTAATTATAATTGTATATCATTGTTTGTGAGTTTGCTTAATGTTTGTCTCCTGTAAACCTGAGCATTTGAGACTGTGAACATGGTTGTTCTCTATAGATATGCACACCCATGGGCAGGACTACGGCTAAACTCATCTGGGACCAGCACAGTGTTGAATGAATGAATAATTCTCGTCAATGGTGCACATGTTTCAGTCGAATTAAGGCATGCAATTCTGTCTGAAATCCATTTGGCTTAATAATAGACTTCTGTCCTTGTGTTTCCCATGCTTACGCCAATATGCAGCCCTAGAGGTAATGATGTAACTTGATTTTAGCATCACCAAAGAGAATTAATCCAAGCTATGTTAATTCACTCACAGTCTCTCTGAGCAAGCAGACATGGATCCCGTGCACACACTCATCACTGTTTGTCCAGTAGTCTGAAATAAGGCCCTGTTGTTGCTCTCACGGGGGCGTCATCCCCTGAGTGTTCCACGGGTGTGTAACTCTCTCTTTCAGTTCCCAATAACTCCATTTGGCTGTATAGGTAAAAGACCATGTAAATGGACCAGAAAATGTTACTTGACCATTGATTCATTCAACTGATTGTCCACGGTGTCTGTTACTGTCTATGGCCTTGCCCCACAGTGAGATCTCTCCTGACTGGGAGCCTGTAGTCATGACCAGGAAAAACAGTCATGACCTTGATTATGATGATTGCCATTTCCAGGACACTGCAGGGATTCTCCTCTTTTCTCATGATAGCAGTAGCCTTTTAGGGAGGGNAAGTTATTAAGTGAGCGGATCTTAAAAATCCTCATCACAGGAGAGAAAAAATGTAATTATATCAGAATGGATGCTACCTAGACTCACTGTGATGATCATTTTACAATACATTCAAGTATCAAATCATTACTCTGTACATCTGAAACTGATATGTCAATTTTCCCTCTATTTAAAAGAGGTAATTTAGGAGCATAAGAGAGGGAAGTCATAACCTGCTTGTCCTACTAAGCTTTCATCCAGCCTCATCTTGTAGGGTTGTGGCTATTTATGTTTCTGTGACTTGAGTAAAAAAGTTAGTAGAAAAGGAATTGGGATTGCATCTTGGAGCAGCTTTAGGAAATATTGACCATTGCTTTGCATATATAAGCCTTCCAGTCATTTTTCTTAAGAGTTAGAAAATAAGTGTTTATATTATCACGTATCTGAATCCTTAATGTATATATATCCACTTCAATATATTTCAGTTTAAAAAGGAAATTATTGAACTTTGACACTGAAATTAATAACTGATACAGTGGGTTGAAATCTGCCTCTTGTCTTCTATTCTACACGTTAGTTTTCTATTTCATTTCTTCCTTTCCTTTGGACTAGAGTTATCTCAGACTAAATACTTGATTTTCCTCTTTTTGTCTCTTATTATTGCAACTTTCATCCTTCACTTATTGTTGTACCTTGATATTTTAATTTTTCTTCATTATGAAAGAACTGTATAACATTTTTATTCTGATTGATTCCTACCCCTTTTGCTCTTATTGTCAAATATTTTAGAATCTTCCCAACCCAGGAATAGAACCTGGGTCTCCTGCATTGCAGGTAGACGCTTTACCGTCCGAGCTACCAGGGAAGCTGGCATTTTAGCTTTCACCATAGCTTTACATTTTAGCTTTACATCATAGCTTTTCACTGTGTTTGGGCAATCCTTCCTATGCTGTGGGGAAGGAAATTGCAACCCACTCCAGAATTCTTGCCTGGAGAACTGCACGGACAGAGGAGCCTGGCGGGCTACAGTCCACGGGGTTGCAAAGAGTCAGACACGACTGAGCGACCGACTATCACTCACGCTTACTATGTTACCTCTATCCAACCTTCATGTGTTGACTGAGGTGTTGATTCTCTAAGAAAACCTTCTGCCTGTCATTGAAAGTATGCTTTTGCAGGACTTCCCTATAGTAGTCAGTGGTTAAAAATCCACCTTGCAATTGCCTTGCAATTTAGGCAACAGATTTGATTCCTGGCTGGGGAAGTAAGATCCTACATGCAGAGGAGCAACTGAGCTCTCTTGACACAATGAAAGATCCCTCCTCGTGCAGCGAAGATCCCACCGGCCAATTAAGATCCGACACAGTCAAATAAATGAAGATTTTCAAAAGCAGATTTTCATTATTCATTCTCACGTGGGCACCTTGTTCTAATTATAATTGTATATCATTGTTTGTGAGTTTGCTTAATGTTTGTCTCCTGTAAACCTGAGCATTTGAGACTGTGAACATGGTTGTTCTCTATAGATATGCACACCCATGGGCAGGACTACGGCTAAACTCATCTGGGACCAGCACAGTGTTGAATGAATGAATAATTCTCGTCAATGGTGCACATGTTTCAGTCGAATTAAGGCATGCAATTCTGTCTGAAATCCATTTGGCTTAATAACAGACTTCTGTCCTTGTGTTTCCCATGCTTACGCCAATATGCAGCCCTAGAGGTAATGATGTAACTTGATTTTAGCATCACCAAAGAGAATTAATCCAAGCTATGTTAATTCACTCACAGTCTCTCTGAGCAAGCAGACATGGATCCCGTGCACACACTCATCACTGTTTGTCCAGTAGTCTGAAATAAGGCCCTGTTGTTGCTCTCACGGGGGCGTCATCCCCTGAGTGTTCCACGGGTGTGTAACTCTCTCTTTCAGTTCCCAATAACTCCATTTGGCTGTATAGGTAAAAGACCATGTAAATGGACCAGAAAGTGTTACTTGACCATTGATTCATTCAACTGATTGTCCACGGTGTCTGTTACTGTCTATGGCCTTGCCCCACAGTGAGATCTCTCCTGACTGGGAGCCTGTAGTCATGACCAGGAAAAACAGTCATGACCTTGATTATGATGATTGCCATTTCCAGGACACTGCAGGGATTCTCCTCTTTTCTCATGATAGCAGTAGCCTTTTAGGGAGGGTGTTGTTTGGGGCTGCTGATCTAACATCTCCACTTTACAGATGAATATAAGGTGACTTAAAGGACCTGGGTGACTTATCTGAGGAGGCGCCTCGGCAGCTCTTACCGTGCAGTCATGTTAGCTATTTCCGTGGCATTGCTTTTTCTCTCAATCTCTCTTTGCTCCAAAGTTCGTTTCCCTTTTGATCAAAGACTAAGAAGAAAATCTCAGTAGAATGTTTATCTTTTATGGATTGAATTTCTGATTCAAGACTCATATGTGAAATCAGTGAATTAGCCCGTTCATCGTTCAGCATACCAGGTAAGCCTCCGAGCAAATCTACAGTCTGTATATATTTTTAGGGACAGAGGTAAGCAGGAAAATATATCAAGGTATCCATTTCCCTCTTGATTTATTCATAACTGAATACTGACTATTTTATGCAACAAACTGGATGTTATTAGGTGTCTGTGATTTTTACTGACAGACCGTGTTACAAATACCATGGAAATTCTTAAGAAGAATATGTATTTATGTTGTATAAAAATAAAAGGAACAAGAGGGTCTTGAGTCCCTGCTTTGCCTTACAGGAGCTTTCAAAACTTGGGCAAATTGTTAAACGTTTCTCATTTTTAGTTTCCTCTTTTGCAGTATGGTAATATTACTTAACAACTAGCTAATCCCAAGGTCTTTGAAAGTATCAATTTGGATCTCAATGTGAAAATTTATTATAACTCGGAGAGCACATATCATTAATGAAAAAATAAAAAAAGGGAGTCCCAGGCTAAGTAACCAACTATAAAAATGCACTGAAATAAGAGGCATTAAAAAATCATACCAGAATGAAGAATTTATGGGAATGAAGTAATCTGGACTCTAGTCTTTATTCTGAAGCTTTGCTGGCATTAGGCACTCAGTTAATAGCTAACAGATTGATGAACTATTAGATATGTTGACTGGTGAACTATAGTGTAAATGAGACCATGGTACCATCCCACTGGCCCAAGACGAAAATAATGCTCTCTGCTTGGGAATAAAGAATAGGAATTTCCCAAATAATCAGCATTTTGTATATTACTCTTGTACTTCTATACTTTCTGATCGGGGAATATGCTCATCATTCTACACCTTAGGAAAGCACACCGCCTGAGACACTGTAAGGACTCAGGTTGGAGAGAGAATGAATGTTGGATTAATTACTGATCAAATTCCAGCACTTTATGTGGCTTATTCATTGGTGTTATTGAAAATTCATATAACTTTTAAATGTAGAAGTAGTCTTTCCTGTTTTTCTTTCCTGATAGAGGGGGGAGAGGAAATTTATTGTAAATATGTGTTCATATAGTTTTTGTCATTCAACTTGGATTCAGAAAGATAGTATATTAGTTAAGTTCCCAAATTGTATATTTAATTTCAATACCCATCTTTTTATTTCTCCACATTACTTGTGAATAACTCCCTAAGNAGAACCTGGGTCTCCTGCATTGCAGGTAGACGCTTTACCGTCCGAGCTACCAGGGAAGCTGGCATTTTAGCTTTCACCATAGCTTTACATTTTAGCTTTACATCATAGCTTTTCACTGTGTTTGGGCAATCCTTCCTATGCTGTGGGGAAGGAAATTGCAACCCACTCCAGAATTCTTGCCTGGAGAACTGCACGGACAGAGGAGCCTGGCGGGCTACAGTCCACGGGGTTGCAAAGAGTCAGACACGACTGAGCGACCGACTATCACTCACGCTTACTATGTTACCTCTATCCAACCTTCATGTGTTGACTGAGGTGTTGATTCTCTAAGAAAACCTTCTGCCTGTCATTGAAAGTATGCTTTTGCAGGACTTCCCTATAGTAGTCAGTGGTTAAAAATCCACCTTGCAATTGCCTTGCAATTTAGGCAACAGATTTGATTCCTGGCTGGGGAAGTAAGATCCTACATGCAGAGGAGCAACTGAGCTCTCTTGACACAATGAAAGATCCCTCCTCGTGCAGCGAAGATCCCACCGGCCAATTAAGATCCGACACAGTCAAATAAATGAAGATTTTCAAAAGCAGATTTTCATTATTCATTCTCACGTGGGCACCTTGTTCTAATTATAATTGTATATCATTGTTTGTGAGTTTGCTTAATGTTTGTCTCCTGTAAACCTGAGCATTTGAGACTGTGAACATGGTTGTTCTCTATAGATATGCACACCCATGGGCAGGACTACGGCTAAACTCATCTGGGACCAGCACAGTGTTGAATGAATGAATAATTCTCGTCAATGGTGCACATGTTTCAGTCGAATTAAGGCATGCAATTCTGTCTGAAATCCATTTGGCTTAATAATAGACTTCTGTCCTTGTGTTTCCCATGCTTACGCCAATATGCAGCCCTAGAGGTAATGATGTAACTTGATTTTAGCATCACCAAAGAGAATTAATCCAAGCTATGTTAATTCACTCACAGTCTCTCTGAGCAAGCAGACATGGATCCCATGCACACACTCATCACTGTTTGTCCAGTAGTATGAAATAAGGCCCTGTTGTTGCTCTCACGGGGCGTCATCCCCTGAGTGTTCCACGGGTGTGTAACTCTCTCTTTCAGTTCCCAATAACTCCATTTGGCTGTATAGGTAAAAGACCATGTAAATGGACCAGAAAATGTTACTTGACCATTGATTCATTCAACTGATTGTCCACGGTGTCTGTTACTGTCTATGGCCTTGCCCCACAGTGAGATCTCTCCTGACTGGGAGCCTGTAGTCATGACCAGGAAAAACAGTCATGACCTTGATTATGATGATTGCCATTTCCAGGACACTGCAGGGATTCTCCTCTTTTCTCATGATAGCAGTAGCCTTTTAGGGAGGATGTTGTTTGGGGCTGCCGATCTAACATCTCCACTTTACAGATGAATATAAGGTGACTTAAAGGACCTGGGTGACTTATCTGAGGAGACGCCTCGGCAGCTCTTACCGTGCAGTCATGTTAGCTATTTCCGTGGCATTGCTTTTTCTCTCAATCTCTCTTTGCTCCAAAGTTCGTTTCCCTTTTGATCAAAGACTAAGAAGAAAATCTCAGTAGAATGTTTCTTATCTTTTATGGATTGGATTTCTGATTCAAGACTCATATGTGAAATCAGTGAATTAGCCTGTTCATCGTTCAGCATACCAGGTAAGCCTCCGAGCAAATCTACAGTCCGTATATATTTTTAGGGACAGAGGTAAGCAGGAAAATATATCAAGGTATCCATTTCCCTCTTGATTTATTCATAACTGAATACTGACTATTTTATGCAACAAACTGGATGTTATTAGGTGTCTGTGATTTTTACTGACAGACCGTGTTACAAATACCATGGAAATTCTTAAGAAGAATATGTATTTATGTTGTATAAAAATAAAAGGAACAAGAGGGTCTTGAGTCCCTGCTTTGCCTTACAGGAGCTTTCAAAACTTGGGCAAATTGTTAAACGTTTCTCATTTTTAGTTTCCTCTTTTGCAGTATGGTAATATTACTTAACAACTAGCTAATCCCAAGGTCTTTGAAAGTATCAATTTGGATCTCAATGTGAAAATTTATTATAACTCGGAGAGCACATATCATTAATGAAAAAATAAAAAAAGGGAGTCCCAGGCTAAGTAACCAACTATAAAAATGCACTGAAATAAGAGGCATTAAAAAATCATACCAGAATGAAGAATTTATGGGAATGAAGTAATCTGGACTCTAGTCTTTATTCTGAAGCTTTGCTGGCATTAGGCACTCAGTTAATAGCTAACAGATTGATGAACTATTAGATATGTTGACTGGTGAACTATAGTGTAAATGAGACCATGGTACCATCCCACTGGCCCAAGACGAAAATAATGCTCTCTGCTTGGGAATAAAGAATAGGAATTTCCCAAATAATCAGCATTTTGTATATTACTCTTGTACTTCTATACTTTCTGATCGGGGAATATGCTCATCATTCTACACCTTAGGAAAGCACACCGCCTGAGACACTGTAAGGACTCAGGTTGGAGAGAGAATGAATGTTGGATTAATTACTGATCAAATTCCAGCACTTTATGTGGCTTATTCATTGGTGTTATTGAAAATTCATATAACTTTTAAATGTAGAAGTAGTCTTTCCTGTTTTTCTTTCCTGATAGAGGGGGGAGAGGAAATTTATTGTAAATATGTGTTCATATAGTTTTTGTCATTCAACTTGGATTCAGAAAGATAGTATATTAGTTAAGTTCCCAAATTGTATATTTAATTTCAATACCCATCTTTTTATTTCTCCACATTACTTGTGAATAACTCCCTAAGTAAATCGGTCATTCATGAATAGGCCAATATAATGAATAACATATTTTGTGCCGCAGCTGGGGTAGAGTGACTATATATCAAATATTAGGAGAATATTTCTCAGTGATCCAAATGACATGACTAAATTCAAAATGACATGACTCCAAATACCAGCTCTGCTACTTGCTAGGTTTATGGATTTCTCTGTGTAACTCCTTGTGAGCAAGCTTCAGTTTCCCCATATGTGAAATGGGGGTAGACAATAGGTCACAGGGTCGGGTGATAAATCAGTAGAGGTACAGTGCGCGTGTACATTTCCAGTGCCATGCAAATGGGAAGTACTCAGGAGTTCCTAACTGTCATCGTTTAATCCATTATTTAAGTTTGTGCATCTGCTTATATAGTATTGATGACACATATGAGAGATGCATCTTAAATTAAGATGAAACAAATTATTACAAGTAACACAGTGATCAATGGTGCTCCATAAGTGATAACAGAAAGGCAGTGTCTACAGGGGAGTTTTTGAAGACTGCATGGAACTTTGACACTCATGTTATTCTCTGAAGAGCAAATCTGAATTGTACTGAGGGCACCTGGGCTTCCCTGGTGGCGCAGAGGTTAAAGCGTCTGCCTGGAATGCGTGAGACCTGGGTTCGATCCCTCGGTCGGGAAGATCCCCTGGAGAAGGAAATGGCAACCCACTCCAGTATTCTTGCTGGGAGAATCCCATGGACAGAGGAGCCTGGTAGGCTACAGTCCATGGAGTTGCAAAGAGTCAGACAGGACTTCACTTTCACAAGGGCACAGAGTATCTTGTTCAATTTGTAATTGTGTCCTGAACACCCAATATGTGGTGATCAATCAAAAAAAAAAAAAGTCTTTCAAAGAGATTGCTAAAAAGCCAATACATGAGTTAAAGACCTTTTAAATTCGATCTCATCACTGGTGCTTTAGTTGCTTAGTCATGTCAAACTCTTGCGACCTCGCGGACAGAAGAGCCTGATAGGCTACAGTCCATGGGATTCTCCAGGCAAGAATACTGGAGTGGGTTGCCATTTCCCTCTCCAGGGGATCTTCCCGACCCAGGGATCGAACTTGTGGCTCCTGCATTGTAGGCAGATTGTTTACCAACCGAGGGACGCTTTGCATATAATAATAGGCAAATTGGCAGCTACGTTTCAGGGTCTGCAGAGGTGAGAAAACCCTGATACAAGTGTCTCCTTGCAAAGGTCAGGGTGCCTGATGCTTGCCCCCTCCACACGCTGACTAGACAAACTCAGCTCTCAGGCAGGATTCTTCTTCAGCGCCAAGAGAATCTGGTCTGCAGGGGTAACTTCGGAGGAGCTGTCTCTAACGCCCGTGCCAACCGCGTCCCTCTAGTCCCGAGGTCAGCTCTGGACTCTTGCTGCTTCGACAGGGAGCCACCGTCCTTCCCAAAGCCCGGCGGGAACGTTCCAGGAGCCGCCTGGACTGTCGGGCTTCCCTCTGGTCAGGCACGCGCTGCAGGGCGTTCCGGAGCCGCTGGAGGGCCGCATGGCTCTGGCCGAGGTTCTGAACCAGCTCGGAAGGGACATCAAGGAGCGCCTGCAGCTCTTCCTCGGGCAGCAGGGTGAAGCTGCATGCAGGCCTTCCATCAGCGGGCTGGCCACGCTCTTCCACTCCGACCCTGCCCCACGGTCTGTTTCATCTCTGTCCAAGACTCCCGGGTGATCCAAGCTGTGCCTCCATCTGAACTGTGTCCCCCACTGGTTCCAAGCTGATGCCACAAACTTGGCATCGGCGGGGAGACACACAAAGTAGTCACCGCCATCCGCTGGGGCGCCCTCCTCTGCCAGGCCCGGGGTGACGGTCCCGGGAGCTCCTCATGGCCTTGCTCCTCGTCTGCTCGAGGAGGAGGCCCCGAGCCCCGGTGTTCCCGGCGGTTGCTGCTGCGCCGCAGACGCTGCTTTAGAGCCCGGGTCTCGCCGGTTCCGGGGCTGCAGGGCCGCTTCTTGCGAACACGAGACTGTTTGCAGCTACTTTTTTCTCCCCTGTAGCAAAGTGCTGACTTAAGAAACTCCTTCAGTTTGTTGAGAAGAAAGATGGTAATAAAATGAAACGCTTTCAGCACGTTTCAGCCCCCCTCGCTAGATTTAGGGGCAAATGATACGAGTGTTGATTAGTGTGAAAACCAGGAAGGTGCCTCCCCTGGATAACGGTGCCTCCCACGGCCCCCACCAGCCCAGCAGGAGTGAACACGGAGCGGGGACCTGCGTTTTCCGTCAAGACCTCCACACTCCCCTCCACCCTCCAACCTCATGGGCCGGCTGGCACCCTCTACCTGGAGACCTGAGGACTGATCTCATTCTCTCTTTTGGCGTGTCACTCACCATGAAGACGAGGAATCTCAAGTGAGCCCTCAAGGGCTGTTGAATAAAGTCCACATCTCTTCATACCCCTGTTTCTAAGCCCACAGCCACTCCTGCCAACTCCTGCAATCATTCTACTCTTCCTTCTGGGACTGACGGCCGGTCATCAGCACAGCCAGAAACGCTCCTCTGGAAGTTCCCTCAACCTACTGTCCACTGAAGTCTGCGCCCTGGGACAGGGCTTCCTGAGACCACCTCAGTGATGACATTCTCTCTCCCCTTTCTTCTTAGTGCTGAATGCTCCATGGTCTGACTTTACAACATTGTCATACTCTGATTTTTTCCCCCAAACTTCTTCATTCAGTTTTTAGTGGCCTTTTCTAGGTTTGTGGGTTTAATATGATAGTTTTAGGAACAGTTCAACAGTTAGTTGCTCAGTTGTGTCAGACTCTTTGTGACCCCATGGCCTATCGAGTCCATGGATTTCTCCAGGCCAGAATACTGGAGTGGGTAGGCTTTCCCTTCTTCAGGGGATCTTCCCAATCCAGGGATCAAACCCAGGTCTCCCAAATTGCAAGCGGACTCTTTACCAGCTGAGCCACAAGGGAAGCCCAAGAAGACTGGAGTGGGGTAGCCTATCTCTTCTCCACCGGATCTTTCCAGTGTAGGAATCAAACCAGGGTCTCCTGTATTGCAGGCAGATTCTTTACCAGCTAAGCTATTAGGGAAGCACTTAATATAATATGTGAAGTTTAAACCATTAGCCAATTGCTAAAATAATTCAAATTAATAAAATCTGATTCAGCAAGTCCAATTGTTTATGCAACCCT
The DNA here is from genome assembly GCA_006410735.1 of Raphicerus campestris. Lineage (NCBI taxonomy): Eukaryota > Metazoa > Chordata > Mammalia > Artiodactyla > Bovidae > Raphicerus > Raphicerus campestris. The sequence continues at coordinate 153,579 of SJYW01047326.1, forward strand.
ACTAAACCAAAGGCACCTCAAATTCACCATGACAGATCTGAAATCATCTTTCTTATTCTTTCTAGAACATCAGTTTCTTCCTCACCATTCCCTCTGTTGCTATACGAAAAACGGAGTCATCGTTTCCCCTTTCTCTGATGTCTTACATTCAATACATCATGAAATCCAGCCAACTCTATTTTGAAATATATCTAGAACTGGACACTTTTTCATTTTCTCTTTCACTACCTGCCTGCTCCAAGCCATCAGCTTCTGTTACAGAGATTATGAGATTAATGCAAAGAAAAATGAAATTGGTGAAACCATAGTGTACTAGACCTCATTCTCACATGCACGTTTTCCTTAATCTTGCCTACATTTTGAGTCCTTAGAAAGATTCTGTCACTACCTTCTAACAGCAAGAATGTCTTCATTGATTGTATTCTGTTAAGTGCCAGGCGATATTGCTATATCCATTTTACAGATGGATCAAATGAGGCTAAGACACCCTAGTTAATACATAATGTCATTCAGAAAAAAATGAATTCTTACCTGGTATAGCTGTAAAGTCCTGTATCTAAGTAGACAAGGAATAGTGTATGAAAANCTGAGTCCTTAGAAAGATTCTGTCACTACCTTCTAACAGCAAGAATGTCTTCATTGATTGTATTCTGTTAAGTGCCAGGCAATACTGTTATATCCATTTTACAGATGGATCAAATGAGGCTAAGACACCCTAGTTAATACACAATGTCATTCAGAAAAAAATGAATTCTTACCTGGTATAGCTGTAATGTCCTGTATCTAAGTAGTCAAGGAATAGTGTATGAAAAGTTGGAAGAAGACAGAAATGGAATATGACAGTGGAAGAAATTTGGGGCAGAATCAAATGGAATGCATGAGGGTGCAGGACGTTTGATTTTCTAGTTATCTGGAATTCCTCTAATCCACTTCTCAAGTCAATGCGGATACCACTAGCTCTGTCCTAACCTTCATGTATAAAATTCTACAGCGCAGTTTGTATCATCTCTCCAGTTTGACAATGAGTTCAAGGGACAATGGATGGACAAATGATATCAAGTAATACACAAAGCCACCATCTAGTACAGGATGGAGCAGGAATGTGCATCCGGATATCTCTATTCTGAACTCACACCTTTAACTTACTCTCTACATGTCTTTCTTCCTTGTACAGGATTTACTACAGTATCCCACTGTATGAAATGACATAATCTGTGTATCCCATTATCTTTTGAGACAATGAAAGCCTAGAATACAATATTCTAAACTATGATTTAGTAGAGTATAATACTGCTCGATACAATAGCAGTAATTGAAATGACATGAAGTAATTTACAGGGGCCTATATTATTTCATGAATAGCCTGTCTGTGTTTAAAAATCTGAATTGTGATGCTAACACATCTAATTTAATAACAAATCCTGTGATTTTCCATAAGTTGCCTTTTGTCTATGAACTTTAATGTTGGTAATTTAAATAGAAGAATAGATAATTAAGATAGAAGACAGGGTTGTATTATCTCCAAAATAGTTTAAACCAGAACACTCTATTTTTCACCAATATTTAAAAATTGCAGTTTGTTGTTACACCCATGTGAAATTCAAAGAATTCTGACACAAAGTATTTACTGAACATAATGATGGCTCTAACTATGCTCTAACAAGCTCCTCTTTCATCACTGCTATAGGCCATTCACATGCTGCACAAATGATCCCCACGGAGAACAGTACGGTCGTGACTGAGTTCATTCTTGCCGGGATAACTGATGACCCACAACTGCAGATCCCACTCTTTCTAGTGTTCATGCTCATCTACCTCCTCACCCTGGTTGGGAACCTGGGGGTGATCACGCTGATCCTGCTGGACTCTCGTCTCCACACTCCCATGTACGTCTTCCTCAGCCACCTCTCCCTGGTGGACTTTGGTTACTCCACAGCCGTCACTCCCAAAGTGATGGCTGGCTTCCTCACAGGAGACAAGGCCATTTCCTACAAAGCGTGTGCCGCTCAGCTTTTCTTCTTTGCAGTCTTTCTCATTACAGAAAGTTTTCTCTTGGCCTCAATGGCCTATGACCGTCACGCAGCTGTGTGCAAGCCACTCCATTACACCAACATCATGACACCAAGGGTGTGTGCTTGGACGGTCGTAGGGTCCTACGTCCTTGGGTTTCTGGAGGCCTCTGTGCACACTTGGAACATATTCAGTCTCCCTTTCTGCAGATCCAGGGTGATTGATCACTTTTTCTGTGATGCCACTCCTCTCCTGGCACTCTCATGCTCAGACAGCAACAGAAGCGAGATAGTGTTTTTCATTTTGGCAGGCTTTAATATCATCTCTTCTGTCCTAATCATCTTGATCTCTTACCTGTTTATCTTTGTCACCATTCTGAGGATGCGCTCATCTGAAGGACATCAGAAGGCCTTTTCAACCTGTGCTTCCCACCTCACTGCTGTCTCCATCTTTTACGGGACAGCTTCTTTCATGTACTTTCAGCCCGGCTCCCGCCATTCCATGAGCACAGACAAGATGGCGTCTGTGTTCTACGCCATAGTCATCCCCATGCTGAATCCGCTGATCTATAGCCTGAGGAACAAAGAGGTCAAGAGCGCCTTAAAAAAGGCTGTGGGGAAGGCAAGGTCCTCTCTAAAATTCAAATTTTAATTAAATAGAAACACATTTCGTATGTACCAATCAAGCTAGGGAAAATATTGACTTGCTAGAGCAACAGTTTTATAAATTATTGATGTACTTTCTCAATTCCTTTATTAAGTGCATGATGCAAATGGCTTACAAATATGCTATCTCAAGAAAAATAGTTTTGGTAGTATCAACCTTGAACTCAGACATCTTATATAAAATTTCTCTTTATTTTTATTAGATAATTTCATTTTTTCACACAATCAGCCCCACTCTCATTTTATTCAATGTATATCAAGTGAATGCCCAAAGAAATGTCGTTTATGGACACCTCATGTAAATCACACATTCATGAATGGACAAAAAGTGAGTTCAGGATAAATGAGATTAAGCTGTTAGAATATATTTGTAATATATATTATATAATTTAATAAAGGGCTTCCCTGGTGGCTCAGAAAATTATTTTGGTGTCTGATAATGCATTATTAAATATAAACTTGGTGTCAAATATCCTGGCTATAGTTTTATTGCTTAATGTTTTTTTTCTTGTTTCAATAATAATAAGCATAATTATATGGTCATCTTTAATTTGCTCAATTTTCATATTTATCAGCTCATTATCCAGAATGTATATCTTCATAGAACAATTTGGGGGCTTCCTTGGTGGCTCAGATGGAAAAGAATCTGCCTGCAATGCAGGAGACCTGGGTTTGACCCCTGAGTCAGGAAAATTCCCTGGAGAAGGAAATGGCTACCCACTCCAGTTTCTAGCTGGAGAATCTCATGCACAGAGGAGGCTGGTGAGGTACAGTCTATGGAGTCACAAAGGGTCAGATGTGACTGAGGGGCTAACACTTTCACTTTCATAAAAATTTTTAAGTAAAAAATTAGACCAGAGTATAAGACAAGAGAAATAATAATATAGGCATATTTTATTCATGGAAATAAAAATAACATTTGATTTTAAAATAAGACAACTCTGTCATCAGGTATTCAGCGTAGGACACATTTTATTTCCCTTCCTTCCTGTTTACAGTCTACTTAGAGACTGGCATTTAAGCTCAAAGTAGATGTTGACCTGATTGGTCCTTGTCAATCTCTATGAATAACCTAGCCTATGTCTCCATTTTTAGATGTCAGAACACTACAAATCATTCTGTGCTATGACAACAATTATGAAGATATCTTTTAAAGGAATCTAAAGATTTAACACCATGATCAGATAAGATTTACTTATTTCACATGAATTGTTCACCATCCAGAAATCAATCAATGTGGTAAACCACATTAGCAAAAGGAAAGATAAAAATCACACGATAATCTCATGGATGCAAATGTCATGGGTATTTAGAAAGTAATTGCATTAAATATGTGGATTTCTTTGAGTAGTATAGCAATGTCAAAAAAATATTTGACAAAATTCATTGTCCATTCATGATATAAAATTATCATTAAAGTGGGTATAGAGGGAACATATCTCAATGTGCAAAGGCCATTGTATGGCAAACTCACACCAACATAATACTCAACAGCAAAAATCTGAAAGCCTTCCAGGTTAATTTAAAATTTTAATATGTGGTCTTATAGGCATCCTGTTAGTCCAGTTTTTCTAAAGAGCGGACAGGACTCATCTTCCTGGTGTCAGACCCCAGGCTGGGGTACCTAAATGCAGCTCCAACCACTTACTCTCCAGGGAGGATCTTTGCCCTGTAATCCCCTCTTCTGTGGCCCTTTCCAGGGGCACAGGTCCCAACCTGTTTGTTTCTCTCCCCTTCCAACCTGATTCCGTATAGAACTTTCTTACAAAAAGACTTTGGTTCTTCAAAGTCTTTCTGCCTGTCCCCATTTGGTTTTTGGTGAGTGTTGCTCCAGGTGAAGATGCGTTTTTAACTGGAGAATACTTGCTTTGGGCTTCCCCGCTGGCTCAGCTGGTAAAGAACACACTTGCCAAGCAGGATACACAGAGACCCGGGCTCGATCCCTGGGTCAGGAGGAGCCCCTGGAGAAGGAAACGGCAACCCGCTCCAGGCCTCTGGCCCCGAGAATCCCATGACAGAGGAGCCAGGAGGCCACAGCGCACGGGGTCACAGAGAGCCACACGTGACTGAGCTTGCCCGCTGCCGCCCTTGCTCTGCACTGCGGTCTGAGCTTCTGCTGTGCAGTGAGGTGAACAGCTACACATACACTTACACCCCCTCCTTTCTGGATTTCGTTCCCATTTACAGATGTATTTTTGTTTGTGATGGCAGGGGAATTCCACACTCTCTTACCCTGACATCTTGATTTCTTCTCTCAAATTAGTGGGAAAAAAATGTTTCCAGTCCGCCGGAGTCCAGCAGTAGCATGTCGGTGATGATGATGTATCCCCTGACTCACAGTACGGGACTACATATTTATTTCAGGCTTCAGGTTCTCTTTTATACTTTGACAAAAGCATTAGGTCAGAGGTTTGACATTTTTAGTTTCCCCCAGCCAGGTTTACTGTACTTAACTTGTGATTACATTGTAACTCATGCTACATTCCTCAGTTTATTTCTTATCTTTCTAAATCCTGTTTGCCCTTAGCATCTTAAGATCATTATCTCCTAAAAAGGCTTCTCAGTTCAGTTCAGTTCAGTCACTCAGTCGTGTCCGACTCTTTGAGAGCCTGTGAATCTCAACATGCCAGGCCTCTCTGTCCATCACCAACTCCCAGAGTTCACTCAGACTCATGTCCATCGAGTCAGTGATGCCATCCAGCCATCTCATCCTCTGTTATCCCCTTCTTCTCCTGCCCCCAATCCCTCACAGCATTACAGTCTTTTCCAATGAGTCAACTCTTCGCATGAGATGGCCAAAGTACTGGAGTTTCAGCTTTAGCAGCATTCCTTCCAAAGAAATCCCAGGGCTGATCTTCAGAATGGACTGGTTGGCTTCTAGCTATTCTTAATTAATCCTAAACCCTAAACTCAGCAAACTTCTTTTGCCGTAAACATTCCCCTCACAAACAGGTCTCAGATAATAATCCTTTCCATGGCCTCAAGCTGCAGTGTACCTGCTCATCCTAGGACATTCTTTGTAAAGATCCTTGAACAAATGTCAATGGTTATTTTACAGATTATTTTCTGGGCACAACTGTGGAAGGCTTTGTGCTTTCTCATGCTTCTCTCAAGAATCACAAGAATCACAAGGCCTAACTCCTTCATCCTGGGGCTGCGCCTGCGAGATGAGGAGATGAGGCTGTGCCTCCATTTCATCAGTAATGCCTAACAGGCTCCTGACACCAGTCTGAAACTAATTGTGATTCCTCTGGAAAAACAATGTTTGAGCTATGCTTGTGTGTGTGCTAAGTTGCTGCAGTCGTAGCCGAATTTGTGACCTTATGGACTGTAGCCTACCACGCTCCTCTGTCCATGGGATTTCCCAGGCAAGGGTACTAGAGAGGGTTGCCCTACCCTTATCCAGGGGATCTTCTCAACAGGGATTGAACTAATGTTTCTTTTGTCTCCTGCATTGGCAGGCATATTTTCTACCACTAATGCCACCTGGGAAAGGCTATATATATATCAGTTTGGTGTATATCAAATTTCTACAATGTTATATAACAATAATACTTCAGTGAAGGTGGAAATAATAAAAGCAAGCATCATTATTTAGAAGAAACTTAATAAGCTCATCAGAGGTCAGAATATGATATAATTTCCCTATTATACTTTGCATTTGAATGGGAATATATGGAATTATTTCTCACTACTTGTTTGGCTGCTGTATATTTTCAGTTAGGTTCAGTTCAGTCAGTCCGTCGTGTCCAACTCTGTGACCCCATGGCTTGCATTGCTTGACCCCTCCCTGCCCATCTGTTTCTTTTAGTTATATATTTTAGGCTCCATTAAAAACAGATTTATAAAATTCTAATTGTACTAACTTTTTGGACTGTGGCAGAGATCATATTCATGCTTGCTATAAAAGCTTTCTTCCTACACATAAAGAAATTTTCTTGGAAATGTGATAGGAGTGTATGGTTATTATCCACCATGCATTTTTATGACACTGTCTCATTTCACTTTCAGAAAACTTTAGAGTCATTTGTAGAAGATGTCAGTATTACTAAGTGCAACAATGAGAAGGTGTGGTCTCTCTTTACCACTTAGAAATGAATTACTTGGAAAACCACTTGACCTTTATATGACTGTAAAGAAACTGAGAAATACAGTTTCATCTAAAGGTATGAAATATGCATAAAAGGGAAGCAGATTCTTATTGGGTTGGAATAAAACTGGAATACTTGCCATTTGTTAGATTTTACTCCAATCAGGCTAAGATTTCCAAATTCACGTGGCACAGTAGACACAGAAAGATATTTACTTTCCAGTGGGAAAGAAAGAATCCCACAGGATTTATGGAAGTAATGTCTGAGGCTTTGTGGTTTGATGCTCCGGCTGTGTTTTCCTTCCTGCTCCGATGTCCACATCAGCAGCTTCCAAGAGTGTTGTTCAGTTGTGTCCAACTCTGCAACCCCATGGACTGTACAGTCCATTAATTCTCCAGGCCAGAATACTGGAATGGGTAGCCTTTCCCTTCTCCAGGAGGTCTTCCCAACCCAGGGATCGAACCTAGGTCTTCTGCACTAAAGGTGGATTCTTTTCCAGTTGACCCACTCACCAGGGACATCCTCCAAGATTGTTAACAGCCTGTTTTTCTTTATTTTTGAGCACAGATGGGTATGCTGGAGAAGAAATAGCAACTCAAACACCCGTGACTTTCCCTAGTGAGCTCCCTAAAAACTTGGTCTCCATAAGCAAGGTTGCAATTAAAATATTCAGCATATGAGGCCTGGACCTGTGGATGGATCACAGCAGAGCTTGTTCCTGAGAGCTTCATGTCAGAGTAATCCCCTTCAAGATATTTGTTGTCAGACCCTTAAGTTCCCATTGTATGTGTGTATTATGACTGAGTGTAAGTTGTTCAGTCATATCCAACTCTTTGGCACCCCAGGGACTGTAGCCCACCAAGATCCTCTGTCTATGGCATTCTCCAGGCAAGAATATTGGAGCGGACTCACATTTCCTTCTCCAGAGGTTGAACCCGGGTCTCCTGCATTGCAGGTGGACGCTTTACCTTCTGAGCTACTATGGAAACCCCTTCAGTCCCAATTGGACTTTANTGGCGTCTGTGTTCTACGCCATAGTCATCCCCATGCTGAATCCGCTGATCTATAGCCTGAGGAACAAAGAGGTCAAGAGCGCCTTTAAAAAGGCTGTGGGGAAGGCAAGGTCCTCTCTAAAATTCAAATTTTAATTAAATAGAAACACATTTCGTATGTACCAATCAAGCTAGGGAAAATATTGACTTGCTAGAGCAACAGTTTTATAAATTATTGATGTACTTTCTCAATTCCTTTATTAAGTGCATGATGCAAATGGCTTACAAATATGCTATCTCAAGAAAAATAGTTTTGGTAGTATCAACCTTGAACTCAGACATCTTATATAAAATTTCTCTTTATTTTTATTAGATAATTTCATTTTTTCACACAATCAGCCCCACTCTCATTTTATTCAATGTATATCAAGTGAATGCCCAAAGAAATGTCGTTTATGGACACCTCATGTAAATCACACATTCATGAATGGACAAAAAGTGAGTTCAGGATAAATGAGATTAAGCTGTTAGAATATATTTGTAATATATATNTCTCAATATTATAAAGCCATTTTATAACAAAACCACAGCCAACACAATACACAATGGTGAAAATCTGAAAGCTTTCCAGCTTGATTTGACAAGAATGCCCCCTCACCACTTCCATTTAATATAGTTTTGGGAGTCCTAGAAACAGAAATCAGACAAGAAACAAAATTACAAGTTATTTAAATTGGAGGGAAGAGTAAAGCTGCCACTTTTGAAGATAATATATGATATTTTATATTGTGTAAAAGTCCTTCTTTCAAAAAAGCCCCCAAAACTATTAGAACTATTAAGTGGATTCAGCAAGATTGCAGAATGCAAGATTAATATACAGAAATCTGCTAGATATATGTACACTAGTAATGAAATATCAGAAAGAGAAATAGTCCAATTTAAAGTCACATCAAAAAACCTAATATATCTAGAAATAAATTCTATCAAGGATGTGAAAGACTTGTACCCTGAAAACTATTAAACACCAATGAAGGAAACTGAAAATGATACAAANTAGTAATGAAATATCAGAAAGAGAAATAGTCCAATTTAAAGTCACATCAAAAAACCTAATATATCTAGAAATAAATTCTATCAAGGATGTGAAAGACTTGTACCCTGAAAACTATTAAACACCAATGAAGGAAACTGAAAATGATACAAAGAAATGGAAAGATTGTAGCCCATGCTCTTGAGCTGGATTTGCCATGGTATCCAAAGAGATATACATAGTTAGTGCAATCCCTATCGAAATGCCCATAACTTTTTTACAGAAGTAGGGCAGATAACCCTAAAGTTTATACGGATTCACAAAAGACCCATAATTGGCAAAGCAATTTTGAGAAAAAGAACAAAGCTAGAGGTATCACACTCCCAGACTTCAGATTGTACTGTAAAGGTACAGTAATCAAAGTAGCAGATATTGGCACAAAACTAGACACACAAATCAATGGCATAGAACAGAGAACGCAAAACAAACCCACACAGTTATGGTCAATTAATCAGTTACAAAGAGGGTAAGAATATACAGTGAAAAAAAGGACAATCTTTTCAGAAAGTGGTGGCAGAAAAACTGGACATTTATAAAACAATGAGATGAAAACATTCTCTCATACCATGTATAAAAATAAACTCAAAGAAAGTTAAACATAAGACCTGAAATTATAAATTTCTAGAAGAGAACAGAAGTGAAAAAGTCTTTAACATAATTTGTAGCAATATTTTCTAGGTTCAGTCTTCCAAGGGAAAATAAATAAAAGAAAAAATAAATGAGGTGTAATTAAACTTACAAGGATTTGGAGGTGGGAGGGGAGTTCAGGATGGGGAACATGTGTATACCTGTGGTGGATTTATGCTGATGTATGGCAAAACAATACAATATTATAAAGTAATTAGCCTCCAATTAAAATAAATAAATTAAACAAAATAACCCACAGACTGGGAGAAAAATTTTGCAAGCAGTGTGACCAACAAGGGATTAATTCTCAAAATATAGAAAAAGCTTATGTAACTCAACAACAACAACAAAAACTCATAAACAAACAAATTTGAAAAATGGTCAGAAGACCTAAACAGACATTTCTCCAAAGAAGATGTACAGGTGGTCAGCAGGCACATGAAAAAATGGTCAGCATCATTAACTAACAGAAAAATGCAAATCAAAGCTACGATGAGATATCATCTCACACCCATCCAAATGGCTATCATCGAAAAGCCTACAAATAAAAAATGTAGAGGATGTGGAGAAAAGGGAACCCTCCTACACCATTGCTGAAAATGTAAATTGTTGCAGTGATTATGCAAAACAGAATGGAATTTACTTAGGGAACTGAAAATAGATCTAGCATATGATTCAGCAATTACATTCCTGGGCATTTATCCAGTAAAGACAAAAGTCCTAGATCAAAAAGATACATCCGCTCCAAAGTTCCTGGTAGCACTGTTTATAATAACCAAGGCCTGGAAGCCATCTAAGTGCTCACTGACACATGAATGGATAAAGAAGATATATATCTACATGCAATATTAATTAGCAACAAAAGAATGAAATAATCCTATTTGCAGTGACAAAGATGGCTCTAGAGATTATCACACTAAGTGAAGTAAGTCAGAGAAAGATAAATACTGTAGGAGATCACTTATACATGGAATCTGAAAAATAGTAAAAGTGAACCTATTTACAAAATAGAAACAGACTCACAGACATAGAAACAAGCTTATGATTACCGAAGAGGAAGAGGGTGGAGGGAGAAATGAGAGTATGAGATTGATAGATACATGCTACCACTTATAAAATAGATAAATAACAAGGATTTATTGTATAGTGTAGGCAACAGTATTCAGTATCTTGTAGTAAACTATAATGGAAAAGAATTGCAAAAAAAGAATATAAAGTGTATACATATATATGTGTATATATACAGCCACCAAATCATTTGATTATATATACCTGAAACTAACACAATTTTGTCAATCAAACATACTCAATTAAAAAGAACATTTTTCTTTTGATCCATAAAAAAGAAATTGTGTATCTTTTAATTTATCAATAAAGCTCTAGGCCACAACTTCTTTGTTCATACAAATTAGAATTTTTGTTAAAACATTGCTTTGATTCCCAAATATCACTTAAAAATTGTAAATATAAAACAGATTGTATCAAAAGGCACACTTTTATTATGTTTAAATAAGAATATATTGGTGTTTTTAATTAATATTTATTCAAAATATTGAGAGTCTAGCAATTCAAAATAAATAGCTTTCAAGTTAAAAAATGTTTTCACAACAAGGGAAACCATTGAAAAAATGCAAAGACAGTGCATGGAGCTGGAGAAAATGTGAGTCAGTGATGCAACCAGCAAGGAGTTAACATCCAAAATATGCCAGGAGCCCATGCCACCTAGTATCAGAACAGCAAACAGCTGACTCAAAAGTGGGCAGAAGGCCTGAGCAGACATTTTCCCAAAGAAGACAGACAGATGGCTAACAGGCATGTAGATACTCCACATTGCTAATCGTTGTTGTTCAGACATTCAGTCGTGTCTGACTCTTTGTGACCCCATGGACGGCAGCATGCCAGGCTTCCCTGTCCATCACTGTCTCTTGGAGTTCACTCAGACTCATGTCCATTGAGTCGGTGATGCCATCCCATCATCTCATCTCTGTCGCCCTCTTCTCCTCCTGCCCTCAATCTTTCCCAGCATCTCAGTCTTTGACAATGAATTGGCTCTTCATATAAGGTGGCCAAAGTACTCCTGGGAGCTTTTTGAATGCTGATTTTTTCATTTTTAAAAATAATATTAATACTATTTAATATTAATATCATTTTAAATATCAATAAAATATTTTTTATTAAAAAAAATAAAAGTTATTTTTCAAACTTTTTTCTTTTTTCTTCCTAATTTATAAAATTATAGTGTGTAATTTGTTAAAAGAAATACATATACCCTTTAGCAACACAGTTAAAACTGAACTCCTGTTTAGCAAGCAGCTTACTCAGCATTTTTTTGTTAGCTGGTGAACATTAGTCCATATTTTTAAAATTATGTTGGTTTATTTTTAACTGATGATTGTTATACAATAGTGGTTTGATTTCTGCCATCCAGCAACATGAATTAGCCATATGTGTACATAACGGCCTTTCCCTGTTAAACCTCCCTCCCACCTCCCACCCTTTCCACCCCTCTAGGTTATTACAGAGCCATTGGCTACCTGTTTTACATGTTAGTAAATGTTAGTGAATCCAAGGGGTCGCAAAGATTCTGACATGACTGAGCAACTGTGCACAGAATAGCACTGTATAAATAGCTTCCACTTTGGGCTTCCCTGGTGGCTCACACAGTAAAGAATCCACCTGCAATTCAGGAGACATAGGTTTGATCCCTGGGTTGGGCAGATTCCCTGGAGGAGGGCATGGCAACCCACTCTAGTATTCTGGCCTGGAAAATCCCAAGGACAGAGGAGCCTGGAGGGCTACAGTCCATGGGGTTGCAAAGAGTCAGACATGACTGAGTGACTAAGCACAGCACCGTGAACAATGAGTTTTAAGCCAGCCTTTTCACTCTCTTCTTTCACCCTCAAGAGGCTCTTCAGGTCCTCTTCACTCTATGCCGTTAGAATATAGTCTGCATATCTAAGGTTGCTGAAATTTCTCCTGACTCTAGTTTATGATTCGTCCAGCCCAGTAGTTTGCATGATGTACTCTGAATATAAGTTAAATGTGCAGGGAAGCAATATACAGCCTTGCTGTTCTTTTCAGTCACTAAGTCGTGTCCAACTCTTTGTGACCCATGGACTGCAACACACCAGGCTTCCCTGCCCTTCACCATTTCCCGAAGTTTGCTCAAA